>CM021103.1:46657761-46873944 GCA_007115665.2 Sequoiadendron giganteum | reverse complement strand
AGCAATTCAAGACTGCTTTCACCACACCATGGGGAACATATGTGTATGTAAGAATGCCATTTGGATTAATTAATGTTGGAACAACTTTTTAGAGGGCTATGGATCTAGCCTTTGCTGATTTTATCAATTTATTCCTTTCCATTTACCAAGATGATCTTACTGCCCATAGAAAAATTAAGGACAATGAGGATGATTATTGTCCTCACTTAGATTAAAATTTAATCAGAGCTCTGGAATATGGGATATCTTTAAATCCTAGGAAGTGTCCCTTCAAGGTAAAAGAAGGAAAATTGTTGGGGCGTCTTGTTTCAAAAGATGGGGTGTGGATTGATCTAGAAAGGGTGACTTCTATTGATAGAATTACGCAGCCATGAAATGTAAAAGGTATCCAATATTTCTTTGGACAGATAAATTTTCTAAGAAGATTTGTCACAAATTTTGTTGAGATTGTTCACCCAATATCAAAGATGTTGAAGAAGGGAGAAATGATAATATGGACAGGAGAACCATCCAAGGCTTTCCAGGCTATCAAAGATGAAATTAAGCAAGCCCCTATCCTCAAGTCTCCTAATTATTCAAAACCATTCCAGTTGTTTACTTTTTCCACTTTTTACACTATAGCTAGTGTATTGTTGCAGAAAAATAGTGATGGCTTTGAGCAACCAATTGCATTCTTCAGTAAATCATTGCAGGCTACAGAATTGAAATATGACATATTTAAAAAGCAGGCATATGCCCTGGTAAAGGTATTTAGTAATTTCAAACCTTATCTAATGGGAGCAATTGTTGTGGCATATTCACCAACGACAATTGTTAAATATATTTTCACCTAGCACAAGACTACGGGAAGAAGATGTAGATGGATAAATAGAATCCAAGAGTTTAACATTGGCATATAGATTACCAAGCCTGTAAGAGGCCAAGGCCTAGCTAAATTAATGGTTGAGGCAAATATGGAGGTAAGTCAAATAAATCAGATAGAGCAACAAAACATTGCCCCTATCAGTGATATGCAAGCTTCT
This sequence comes from Sequoiadendron giganteum, assembly GCA_007115665.2. Lineage (NCBI taxonomy): Eukaryota > Viridiplantae > Streptophyta > Pinopsida > Cupressales > Cupressaceae > Sequoiadendron > Sequoiadendron giganteum. The sequence goes on along the minus strand of CM021103.1, from coordinate 46,872,922 downwards.
GGTTGGTACAGGAGGATTGTTGAGTATTTACAAAACGATGCAATTCCTTGAAGGTATGCCCTTACTGAGAAAAGAACTCTCAAACTGCAAGAAATTAGATAAGTCATTATTGAGGTTGAGCTCTGGTGGAGGAACTCTGAAGGTATTATAGTCAGATGTGTGGATGGAGACCAAGCTGAAGATTTATTGATAGAAATGCATAAAGGAGATTGTGGAGGCCATTACATGGCTAAGAAAATGGCTCATAAAATTCTAAGAGAAGGATATTGGTGGTCTACTCTATTCAAAGACACCCGTAGATATGTTAAAAAATGTGATGTCTATCAGAGGTTTGCTATAAAGTTAAAGTTTCCTGGCAATTCTCCGTTAAGACCAGTGTCTGTTTCAGCTCCTTTCAAGCAATGGGGTATGGATTTCATAGGGGATATATCTGAAAAATCCCGTGGAGGACATGCATGGATATTGGTGGCAACTAATTACTTTACTAAATGGATTAAAGAAATCCCAGCCCGAAGGGCCATAAGTAAAGTTGTTGAATTTTTGACTGAAAAAATCTTGAGTCGTTTTGGCGTACCTGAAAGAATTGTTTCAAACAATGCTATGTGTTTCAGATCTGAAGAGTTTGCTAATTTTTGGGATCAATATAGTATAACTATTTCATATTCTTCCTCTTATCATCCCCAAGGGAATGGATAGGTAGAGTTCAGTAATAAGAGTTTGATGAAGATCGTCAAATGTATGATTGAGAAGAACAAATGGGCTTGGGATTCAAAATTAAAATTGGCATTGTGGGCTGATAGGACAACTGTTAAGAAGGCAATTGGTCTTTCACCTTTTAACCTAGTATATGGGATGGAAGAATGTATCCCACAAAACAACCTTATAAAGATGTATGAATTTTTCCAAGAATATGATGATGATATATGTGATGATATGCAACACAAAATGGATGAATTAAATCAATTGGATGAAAATAGAAGAGAATCACATAAGAGAAATGAAAAATTACAACTTCAGGTAAAGCATCTTTATGAGAAAAGAGTATATGAGAGAAAATTTGGCATTGGAGCAATGGTGTTGCTTTCGAATGCAAGATCAGAAGATAAGGGCAAGCATGGAAAATTTGACCCCCTTTGGCTAGGCCCATATATAATTATGGATCCACATGGAGAACACTCATATTTTTTACAGTCACTTGTGGGTGAAGTTCTAGAACTGCTAGTACATGAACAGTTCTTGAAATACTACTTCTCTTGAAGTAGCTCTTTTTCCATGTACGTTGTACAGTCCTGCAAGTAGTGTGTATAGGTGTGTTTCTTTCTATTTTTTATTTTTTATCTCCTTGTCTTGTCTGGACATGTCCTTGGTTTTTGGTTCTCTCTGTATTTGGTCTGTGTAACCATAGATTTTGGAATATTTCTATGCCCATGGGGGCATACATACCCAGTCAGAGCCATTGGTGGAGCTTTTATTTTTTCCCCTTGTAGGTATGTTTTTTCCTTGGCTTTGAGTGGTTGGGTCATGGGTTTTATTTTCGAGCATTGGCTTGCTATTAACGATGGTTGGTCACTTAAGTGGTCTTTTATCCCTTTTTGGTCATGACTTTACCACACTCGTTTACCCGTCCTTTCCGTCTTTTGCATCATGACTATATTATATTTTCATAGTGTTGGGCTATTGAATTATTTTATAAATTAAACCTCTAAATAATATTTTTGACCTTGAGGGTCATTTCCCCATCCACCTAGTCGGTTCCTTTCTTTATGAATAACCTTTTCGCATGTGTAGATTGTGTGGTCATCGGATGAAGTGATTTTAATCTTGACTATTGCTTGTAGACCTCGCAAGATTTCTGCTAATGTCAAAAATATGGTGCGACACGTTCGAGATTCTACCATCTATCGTGTTTGATGGTGGGGACAATTTTTTTCTCGTTGACCGATGATGGAGGCTAATGTTGACAATTTTTTTATTACCGACGCATCGTCATCGTCCCTCACTGACCTCGTGCAATTAAAACCGTAGTTTCAATAATGTTGTGAGGTGTGCAATTTGGTGATGCATGTGCTCCAATGTTGTGCACTAGTAACAAAGGTGGGGCCAATTTTGTGTTGATGTGGTGCCCGATAGGTGAATGTCCTATCCGTTTAGTGACTGGAGAGTAGACGTGGCATTTTCAAATTTTTTTGACTTAATTTGAGCTGCTCTCCTAGCCAACATTGTTTTTGATCAATGACTCATATTCAAAATACACTGGTGTTGTACTATAGTTGTTTTATCTCACGTGAGTGAATAGTAATGATCGAGTTTGACTTTTCCCACATAATTAAATGCTAAAATTTGTGAATTGCTATTTCCATGTTGTGTCTCTACATTGAGGAAGAATTTCCAGATATTGAGTGAGGCAAGCCATTGTTGTGATTTCTCAACTTCACTGCCTTGGATATTCTGTGAATGAAACCGTAAGTAGCACATATGCCATTTCTTATAATTTCAGAAGATTTATGGTTGTTTGTTGAATAATTCATGATTGTCTCTTGTTCTGGTCTTGAAGAATTGTTTCAATAGATTTTCTTTTAGAGCTCATCTAGGTAATTGCTAGAGACTCTAGAATTGTGAGGTATTTTTCTATTTAAGGATAAAGGAAGAAAATTATAATTGCTTGTCATCTAAAAATAAGAAAACCCTAGCTCAAGCTATCATTTATCTAGTATAATGGCACCCAAAGCCCAAAGTTCTGGTTTTGAAACTGTTACCAGGTCTTTATCCTAAGATATTATTCATTTATTAAAACCCTCTACTAACAAGAAGTGAGAGGGAAAGGTTTTGTTCTATGGGCCTCGACTCTTGGAAGGATTGACAGACAAGTAGTGTGCAATTCAAGATGTCGAGTTACCATACATCGAGTGGCAATTGTTCTCCAACTAGGTTGGTTCCTTTGTGTAACCCCTAGAGGTTAGACCTGGGTAAGTTGGTTGTGCCTACTATCTACTTGGATGTAGATCTTTTGAATGATATTGTAGCAAGGTATGACCCTATGACCCAAGTTGTCAGAACTTATGATGGTGTGTTGATGATTAATATAACCAAAAAAGAAAATGCAAAGATTTTCAAATTGCATGAATAGAGTCAAGATATGGTTCCTGTCGACCTTGAAGTTTCAAACAAGAGTATAGAAATACTAGAGGTTTGTTAGGAAATCCCTTTTGATACCTCAATTGGCTGTCTCGGGAAGAGGAAAAAATCAGAAGAAGGTAGTAATTGGCAGAAATGAGCCTGAACATTTTCCTGTGGACTATTTCTCCACTTATTTCAAGAAGACTTTATGTGCTTTATGTCAAGTACTTGGAGTTAGTTTAATGACAAACCTTTCCTACTGATATTGTGTATATGGCAGTAAATCTCCAACACCCGAGTTTCAATGTGGTGTATGATTTTTCCACTTACCTAGAAGAGAAATTGCACATTGGTCTAGTAGCTCTAAAGGAGGGGAAGAATTTGGTTGGATTCAGGTGGTTTTTTGTGTTAATTCACATGTTTCTATATAGGGGTTAGGTTGTGTTTGAAAAAGGTATGGAGTTAAAGAAGAGGGAAGGAAATATTGAAATGCTTGTCCAATATTGGACTACGATTCTTGACATGCATGATCATAAGTTTGATTATGTAACTTTCCACAATGTCTTCCAATCTAAATAAAGGAAGGCTCTAGTTCGTGACCCCCCAAGGATTCTAAAATAAATTCATGACTTCTTGAGGCCGATGGAGAGAAGGCTTGAATTGAACATAATGGACAACTGGGGAGACATTATCCCCTATCATAACACAACAGTTTTTAGGGTTTTTGGCACAGATGTCAATCCAAGGGTTCTGCCAAGGGAAGTGCCCCTTAGAATTGGATTCTTGGAAATCATGAGGAAATTGGGAGGCTCTCAAAAACTATACTTGTCAGTTGAATAGAAGAAAGGTTCTTTCTTCCCTAAATATACAACATTTGTCGATTTTGTTATGGCAAAGGGAGGATGGAAGGAGTTACATACATTACTTGGGCCTTATATGCTAAGGACTGTGTGCCCCATGAATCATTATCCTAATGGTTTTATCTCTCAAATGAAGGTAAAGCATTGAACATGGCCCTTTGTTCACAATTTTTACTTTCCTAAGGACATCATCAAGAATATTTTTTATTTGGAATTACAAGAGGAGAGAAAGGCGATGTACATTGCCTACTCTAAAATGATAAAGAAGAAGCAAGAGAGAATACTTGGTTTCAATCCCATACCTAATGCCAAAGATGGATTAAGAAAGGCGATGTATGCCATTAATAACTTTGAGAGTTTGGTTGGGGTTTTGAAAAATGAAAGGGTTGTGGAAGAAAGGGGAAAATCACAAACCATCGAGGAGTACCTTGAAGTAGGATTGGAGGAGATGCCTACTTATCAGCCCCAAAAGAAGATAAAGGTTTTCTCTAGAAGAAGAGAAAGTAGGGCTGAAGATTCCACTAAAAATATTGCACCATCTTCTTCAGGGAAGTCTGTGCCAAATGTTGTTGATTTGAACTCTCCTCCGAGTTTTTCAGAATAGGCATGCCCACCATCACCAAAGAGGTGAAAGGTTGACAGAATAAAGATGGTTGATTGTGATGTTGATGAGGATGATGACATTATTATGACTTCGGCTGAAATGCATCCTGAGATGCCTTTGGACCTAGTTGACACTGCAACAAGTTCAGGTCCAGTTACTTTGAGATTAGGAAAAGATGAAATCAAAGGAATAACAAGAAATGATGACTTGAGAATAGAATTCTACAAAGAGTTCATGATGGATGAATATTTTATTCAAACTGGTGCTTCGAAAGCTTTTGTGTTGAGAGAAAATACTACATTATATGTTGAGAAGGTGGCACATAAGATTAGTTTGCATCCAGAGCTCTCAGAGAAGGTAATTCGACCTAAGGTCAAGGAACAAATGAGAGAAAAATTTAAAGAAATAACACCAAAGCAGGGTCAGGCATTGGTTCAAAAAAGTGGAGTATTGCTACTTTCGGAATGGGATATCTCTAATGTTGTGGTGTTTGACACATAAAGAAGGGCTAATAAGCCACTTCTTGCTATAGAAGAGGAGGCTACATTGGCACTCAAAGGATCATCCTTTAGTGAGGAATGGGATGCTTTTGCAATCTGGTCCCTATCCACTGGCTCTAAAAAACCAATTGTTGTAGGACCATCTGACTTTAGTGGCCACTTGGTTGTGAGGATATTTCAGGACACCCCAACATTGGAAGCTGTTGATATGGTTGTGAATGTTGCCAAATTCACCAAAGAAACGGTTGAATATTTGACCAAGGACTGGGATACTCTGAGAGGCCAATATAATGAAATTATTATTGAATATAATAAGAGTCAACAAAAGGTAGCAGAGTTAGAAACTGAAGTGGCTTTATTGAAGCAACAAATGGATACCATGAGGTCTCAAAACTAAGCCAATTCTTGCCACACTATTTCCGACCCACCAGTAGAGCAGACTCAACCTCCTGCACAAGCACAGTCTTTGGCTATTATTCCATACAATATGGGACAAGTACCTATTGCAATTGAGAGGGCTACTAGCCCTAGAGGGGGACTTTCTAGGGAGAAACTAATTCATCAGGTTGAAGAATATAAGGAGATGGAAAAGAAAATCTGGATTGCAGTAGGGAGAAGCAATTCAGTGATAGTGGACACTATTTTGAAACATCTAAACAGAAGGGTCCAGAGTAAGCTAAACAATGTTCATGCAAATTATGTCTTAATGTTGCAAGCACCAAAAATGTTTCCAAGGGATAAAGAATTGACCATCCCATTGCTGGACAAATGGAGCCCTAGAATGGAGAAGTTGAAATTTATGGAAGTAGGAGCAAAATAGCAAGGCGATAAATATCCTACTATTATAGCAACATATCAATTGGTCAAAGGAATTGTTGAGCAAAAGTTTCAGAGATTTTTCGCCCCTATGGAATCCAAGATTAAATTATTAAAATATGTATATGATGGAAAGAACTTAACCCCATTGTCGCATATTTTGTACAGTCGGGATGAAGTTAAACCCTTGCATGTTTGGAAGGATTATATGAACAATATAGTGATGTCTCAAACACATGAGATATACAAAATTGTTGATATCTTCATGCTAGAGAATACATTGTAAAAGTTGTCTTTTGTTATTAGTTTATTAGAGAACTTTGATAAAAGGGCCACATCAATAATGGTGAAGTATGCTCCCTATCAAAACAAGGTTGATCAGGTTGTGGCTTTCTAGTGGCCTTTCGAGGAGGAGTTTGAATTATGGAAAAGGGTGTTCACTGATGAACTAGAATTATGAATGTTATAGTCGAGAATTGCAACCTATTCATGTATAATACAGGTCTGGCCTTAGATATTATATTTTAAAATTGCATTCTCCTTTTGACTTCAAGCATGAGATGTTGAGGTGGAGTTAGTACAATAACAGTTAAGAATGTCTGCAATGTAATGGGAGTGGCCTTTGGAGCAATTTTTGCCTTCCTCCATATCAACTAATGATGATTCTTGTCTTATGCTCTTGACTTGCATAATAGAATTGTAACTGAATTAAGAGTTAGTGGTCCAATCAAAAATGGACATGTGTACTCTCCAGCTTGAAGCTTGTTGGCTCCCTTGTTTTATAAAAGGGAATTCTAGGCTGAGAGAGAGGTTTGTTGAAATATCCAAAATACGAGAAATAAGAGTCTAGTGATACATAGAGTATGAATTATAAGTACAGGTTTTAAATTTTTGAGTCAGATTGGAGAACTTAGTTAATCATGGGGTTTTTGAGCATGTTTGTATCAAACTCATGAATATTTAGATTTTATTTTGTCTCCTATTGTGTTATGTTACATGGATTGTTAATGAAATATTGATCCAAGATGATTTTCATTGATCTTCATTTGTTCTTTACTGTGAAGTATGTTTAACTATAGCTCTGGTTCAAAGGATCGGTTAAATTCTTCAGTTAATCGATAAGTTCATGCAATGTAACAAATATGATTCATAAAGAAGTAATAAACTCGGGTAGAGATATATGTATTGTAAAACAATTCATAATAGATCATAAGTGTTCAAAATAAAATTTACCCTATAGTTCAGTTTTCTTTTTTCACTTCCTGTGTTGGGATATGGCACTGGAATTATGATTATTTTTTATTCTTACATGTTTTATGTTATGGGCTCAGGATATTTTACTCAAACATTTCCTATCAAATTACTCTAAGTTGAGTTCATAATTCTCTATTATTTGGTCCTGAGCCTTTTCGAGGAATAGCCAATTTCTTGAAGGATTTCATCCATTAACAATAATTGGGGATCTATTTGTTGTTTACCCATGTGAAAGTTAGTAATTTAAATGATATATGTTAAGAGAATATGTTAGGGAATAACCTCCTAGATTTTACAGAGTCCGTAGTGTAGGAGAATTAGCCTTATTACTATTCTCATTCAGTTAGCCATACTGTTCCTAGTCTTTTATTATTGAATATGGAAAGTTCATAGGAGCTTCTAGGAAACACATGTGGGTTGCAGTAAAAAAAACCAACATGAACAATGTCATTGGGAAGCCATCAACTATCACCACTTCCTTTCTCCATTTCCTCAATACGAGAGAAGGGTGATGCATGGAAAAAGGATTTTTGGTAAAGTCTTGTGGGTGTAGGAAGGAATGAAGTGCATGGGTAATGATTGCAGATGATTTTTTTAAAGCATTTTTTTGCTCCAAATTAAGTCTTGTGAGATATTTTACCTAAGGATATTTTTCTTCAAATAAAATATGCAAAGTTCATCGCTAGCCTTCTAACTGTCTAGGGTTGTTGTTCCCATTTTCTTTGAGAACTTGTGATGTCCAATGGTTGGAATAAAGGAATTTGGTGGTCCTAGGAGAAAATAAAGGCATGGGTTTGGTATAAAGTGCCCAATGAATTTTTTTAAAAGAGATGCCCCATATGAATTTCAGATGGCAAATATTTTAATTCCTGAGGTATTTCTTTTAAAAAGTCTTCAATATAAAAATATTTGGAAAATTGAGAGCGGATGAGGTGGGCCCAAGAAATATTGTAAAAGGGAGGTTGTTTAAATGTGTGAGGTAAAATATTTTGTTTGATAAAATCTTTTTCATTAAATATTTCAAGTGAAATATCTAAGTTTTTGGGTATACATGTGAAATTGCATAGAGGGGATATTTTATACAGTGAATAGAATGTTCACCATGTAAAATATTTTATTCACTAGAAGGTGAATAAAATGAAATGCAACCACAACAAATAAAGGCAAAACGAGAATAAAGGGAAATTTGAAATGTTTTCAAGGGAATATTTTCACAAGCATAGAGATATTTTTCAATTGTTGGGTGAATGATGGAGATTCTCCACATGGGAAAATTTTTAGTTGCTTAACAACTTGAGACAAAGGCAAAGAAGAGGCAAAGTTTGTTGCAGAGGAAGAGAGATGAGAGATTCTTTTCATTTTTGTTGATCAATAGTGGATGGAGCTTCCAGATGTCCTCAATGGATTAACCTCTTGAGCTTTCCTTTCTTCTATATCTTCTCTTCTTCTCTCATTGTAAAGGATTCCATTTTTCTGGAATTTCTACAAGGTAGATAGAAGCTCTATAAAAAATTGTAAAGTTAGGGTGAAGTATGACTGTTAGTCACTAATCTGAAGTGTTTTTGTTTTTTGAATTGGATTTCATGAATATATTTTATTTTGTGACTATCTCCATGGCTGAGATGTTATACTTTTTTGAATTCAAATATCAAAGATTATCTGGATTTTTTCATGCATATTTGTTGCATTTAAGTTGCAATTGTTTTTTTTTTTTCAAAGAATGATGTAATTGCTTTAATAAATGTCAGCTACATTTGTTATTTCCTATTGTTCAAAGAGTGGATTAATTGCTTTAGTGAATGTAATAGGAATGTTATGTTTTCAGGTGGATTTGTAATAATGGTTATCTGATAAAGCTTCAGTGGTCTTGTTGTCATAATATGATAATAGTTTCAAAGAGCTTCAAAAGATGTTTAACATTGTAGGATGAAGTGTTGTTTGTATGAATCCATAGCCCTATTCTTGGTAGTGGTCAATTTGTATTCATCTTCTCTTTTCAGTTTGGTCCCAAATTTTAAAATTAATTCAAACCTTTCAATTATGTTTTATGAGTTACTTGTACTTACCATGTTCTCCATGTTGTTTAATGAAGATTTCCCAACATCTTAGCCAGTGTTGAGTGATTTTTCATGTTCCTCATCATATTCTTGTGAGAGCATCATCTGCCAAGAAATACCCTATTGAGTGTGTGTCTAAACCTTTTGGTGTTTCTAAAGGGTCACCCCCCTAGGTCTTACAGAGCCTAAAGTGTAGGGTAAATGTGTCTTAATCTCATTTCCTGTTAGCTAGCCAAATCTTACACTAGGTTTGAATGTTAAGTGTGGCTTACTTCTAGGATTTAGTGGTTCTATCGATTTGGAACACCAACACAACCTGTTACTACACTTTGGTGTTTCTACAATGATTTGGTTATTATAATGGACAATATTAGATTCAACTTGAATTTCTCTTAATTGACAAAAAAAATGAAGATGAATGCAATTGTTTTGAAATATTTGATGATTTATAGAAAGGGTGATATTGATAATGAATGATCTAATTATACTCATATAATAAAATTTTGTTGCAAGATATTTAGGGTTTTAATTAATTTTTTATCTAAACATTTATTTTTTGTTACATATTGAATTTTGCTACATGATTGAGAAATTTGATAGGATTCCTCAATCCCAATTGCATCAACAATTCACTACTCCATCAATTCTAATACATGTGTTTCACAATCTTATTAGAAAAATTTTCATCACCTTATCGAGCACATGGTAGTAATGTGTCATTCTACCTCCTTATAATATTTTTTTATACATCTAGTGGCATCTAATCAGGCATAATTTGCTCCAAATAGATAGTTACACTAGTATTATAAAGTAATGATGGCATATCATTGGTGAAGCCAAAATTTATCAAAGCTAATATGAATAGTATTACTGTAACTACGCACTCAGTCATTTAACCTTGTGTAATATGGTTTAGATTATAATTCTTTATAGATACACACAAATACATATGAGAATAAACACACATTTCAACTCAATGGAAAGAAGGATAGCACAAGCATTGTGTACTAATATGCCCAAAAAATAGTCATTTCATCATTTGCATAGGTTATTTTGGATATATTTTAGGCATTATATTTATGTATCTTGATTGTGTTTAGAGTAATATGTAAAAATTAACCAATTTATATTTTGATTTAATATTCAATTTAATATTTTTAAAATATGGTTCATAATGGACCATGAATAATTTGAAATAATTTAAATACTAATGATAAAATTATTTTCATTAGTATTTATTTATGAGTGATTTAAGTGATTTAATACATGATGAACTAACCAAATTTTATGTTTGATATTTTATGCTCGAGATACAATATCCCTACCTAAGGTAGCATATCATGGGGGTGGGCATTGTTTTCTTACAAAAATGCCTATAGTAAAATTGATGTAAAAGAGTGATTATTTAGTTATCTTGGAAAGTATCCTATTACGTACTTGTTGGTCATAAGTGGTTTATCCTTTTATTACTGTAAGTTGTGTGCTATAATTTCCTTGTTTTGGATCATACTTCATTGTGTGAAAAGGTCTTTTGGTCCCAATTTCATACTTGTGCATAGATATCATTGTATTTATTCTCATCATTATGATTCATTTTATGCCCAATCAATCTAATTATGTGACATTTTAGTTTCTTGATCTATCCTTGTGTAACATGAGTGATGTGTTTAGGATGTTAAAATCAGAAAATTCTTAAACCTATTCAACACATTAGTATAGTTACTAAAGAAAATATAATCTAACATCCCTATGAAAACATACAACAAGTTTCATAATCCAATCAAGAGATCAAACAAACCAAATGAAGGCATGAAAAGAAACATAATATATACCTATTCCATAGTGGATCAGTGCACCTTTGGTATGTATAGGATCCCTTTCCCAATCCTAGATAAGCTTGAATGAAGATAGACAAAGAGATAAGATTAACTCAAGTTGCCTATAGTAAGAATGTTCAAATACTAGATGTTTGAAATGAAGGATAGCCTCTCCATTTATAGAAGAGTTTGATGAGAGAGGAAGAAAAGTTGAGGAATGTGGGACTAATCCTCAACCAATAGAAAGGAGCCACTTGTCACCATGTGAATGGGCCAAGGTTGTGCAATTTTGGGGGAATGTGCCCATAAATAACATTAGATGGCCTTTTCAAATTTGAAATTTGACTTATTGGAGGGAGAAAAAGGGGGTCTTAAATGCCAAGTGGGGGACATGTAAGAGGGGAATTAATGTTATGTTGGAAGGGACAAGTCATTTGAGAGGGAAATTCAAATTGGAGGAATATTCCCTAAAGATGCCATGTGAGGGAAATTAGGAGATTTAATAAATCAATTAAATGATTTATTTGTGAAAGTGGGAAAAGCTAGAGGATGTGACTTGCATTAAGTTTAACATTAATCATGATTTAGTTAACTTAAGAGAGGATTAGGTGATTTGAACTATTTGATTTATATTTATGGGTTAAAATAAATAAAAAAGGAGATAGAAAATGATTTAGATTTAGTTGAGTAAATATTTTGATTTATTTAGCTAAAGGGGATGATGTCAGTGTTAATGATGAATTTATTTAATTTTGATGGAGTAATTCAGAGATTAATTAAATAAAATTGATTTATTTAATTAAGGAGAATATGATTACATTTGACGTTAATTTTGCATATCTACATTTTCCCCCTCTTTGAAGTAATGTACTTGTTGCATTCGTTCAAATAATGATGCCGCTGACATCAAAATTTTAAAAAATTATTATTTCTTCAAATTCCCCAGTGGAAATAAGTGTGTTAGTACATTTCCCCCTCGAGAGATAGAGCGAGAAGTTCAATTTGAGGGTCTATCTCTTGATAAAGACATTCAAAATGGATGTATAGATGGTTATGAATAATAACTCTATATGATAATGATGATGAGATGTTCTTTAAGATTCTTAGAATTTAAAATATATATTATTTTAAACAACTTAAATGATGATGCAAATGAGATGTTTGGAAGATGCTTAGGATAAAAAATCTATATAATTTTAAACATCTTAATTATGCAATGTATGTGAGATGGATGAGTTGGATGATGTTGTCCTATGATGATATGATGTGATTATGCAAGATGAGAGTGTGGATGCAGAATGGATGCATTGATGAAATGATACTATGTTAGCATGAAAGAGGATAGAAGAATGAGAGGGATCAACCCTTAAATCCAAGAAAATTTAGAAGTCCAACAAGTCCATTAGTCATTGAGACTTTGTTGGATATAATGATGAATGGTGATGATGTATTTCTTATCCATGGATGGGAGGAATAAAGAGAATATTTTTCCTTATGCTTGATGACACACATAGGTACGATGCATCAAGGTATAAAGAACCAGGATGGCGTTGTGCCTAGTGCAATGGACTTTGACTCATCAAATAGATATGAGTACTCTTGTTCACAGTTGAAAAACGAAACGTTATTTGGAGTGTAGTTCAAATATTCTAAATATCTCAGACCATAACATAAAAAGGCAAGCCTTCTTATGTGGTCAACAAGACACCTAAAACATCCTCCCTACAAAAAAATAAAGCAAGCATGACGAAGTTATTTTACAAGAACATCCAATTGACACAACGGATAAAAAGATAATGATCATTGCCCCATTCCTTTCTCTCTAAATATTTGTGTTTAAACATCATCGAGAGGTCCTTGGAATGAGTGCAAAATGATAAATCCAAAGAAGAGATAAAGTAAACAAACAAGTTAATGTTCTTCGTACCGCTAGCCAAGACTAAACTACGGTGATACCTAATGCTAATGTCCATTGTAGGAAGGTTGCATTCCTAGGACATGTTTATAATAGGTTTTTTATGAGATTGATTGAATGATAAGATATTGATACTCCGATTTGACCAGCTTGTTGACTTATGGATCTAGACTTGAGACTATTGATAATTAGGTTCACACTTTTGGACTTGCTAGAATTGCTTCGGATTAACCTTACCAAAGGATAAAGGTGACGATGATTTATTATGAGAGACATTTATTGCAGGTGAAAGTGAGATGAGACGAGTGCACCATTTTGGGTTTTTTCAGATATTTTAAGGTTGTTTTTATTATTTTCAAGATGTTTTTCAAATGTTTTTGGTATTTTTGAGATTTATGACAAAGAGACTAACTTAAAGACATATCCTAGAGGTCTAGATATTTGATCCATAGATTAGCCTTGCCTATGCTATACACGCAGAGACCACATAGTTCGATCGACAACAAACTTGATTCAATGATGAGATAGATAAGCAAATGGATTGCCATTGCGACAAATGACTAAATGATTGACCTAGGCTAGGAAATAGATGGGGAAATGGATTGCCATTGTGACAAAATCCTAAAAGACTAACCTAAAATGTCTCGAGGGATGATCAAAGATTAACCTTGCCTAATTTTAAGCTCAGAGACGACGTAGTTTGGTCAGATGACTATTTTTTTTATTTTTCAGATTTTGAACATGTTTTGGATTATGATAGTTTTTCTAATGTTTTTGATTTTTGATTTTTTGATATGATTTAGCTTTTTTGATTGTTTTTGGATTTTTGATGTTTTATGAATATCATCAAAATATACATGAATCCAATCTGATGTAGGTATAAGAACATGCCCCCAGCATCATGCAATAGACTACTTCGATACAGGTAGGACGAACTGACCTTAGGAATACACCAAGTAGTACTATGGTGGAACACGATACGAGAACAAGATCAAGCTATGGTACAAAATGTGAATGGATGATGGAAGGATAAATGGAATGTGATGGATAAGTGAGTGTGCAAAATAGGCTGTGAAGATCCTAGTGGATGGAGAGTGCTTTATTTATGCTTGGCTCTCGTTTGCCAGGTTTTCACAAAAGTACTTGTCCAAATCGCCAATGAAGTGATTTTCACTAGAGGACAATTTTTTTCTTTATTGTTTTCATTCATTTTTTAGATTTTTAAATTTTTTGATTTTTTTGTTGTCACCAAAATGCCTGTTTTCTAGGTTTTCATCAAGGTGACCATTTTTTTGATTTTTTGTATTTTTTAATTTTATACCTTGCAAGTTTTTGGTCATAAAACTATTTGAGATGATAGTTGTTCAGGGGCTCCTATAGAGGCTCACCTTCTGGTGTTGACAACTGATATGCCCTTGATTTATAGCTTGTTCTGATGATGAAAGGTCCCAACCAGTTGGGCTCAAATTTACCTTTGCTTCCTAGATTTGGCACATTCTTTTGATTTTATTTTAGCACAAGTTCACCGACTTGGAAGGTGCATCTCCTAATCATACTGTTGTAGTTGTGCTTTAGCTAGTTTTGATACACCTATAGATGGTTGAGGGCATCCATGTATTGTCCATCTAATAAATCCAAATCATTTAACCTTGAAACTTGATATTCCTCATTTTTAATAAGGTTTTGTAGTGATATCCTTAATGATGGGAGCTCGATCTTGATTGGGAGGATATCCATAGACCAAGGAGAATGGGGTGGCACCTATTGGTGTGTAGATGCTAGTGTGATAGGCCAATAAGGTAGGATTTAGTTGTAGATTCAAGTCATGACCAAAGTCATTGACTATTTTCTTAAGGATTTTCATGATAGTTTTATTAGTAGCTTCTACTTGGCCATTGCCTTGCGGGTAATACAGAGTGGAAAAGTGATGTTGGATATTGAATTTATGGCAAAGGTCACACACATCCTAATTCTTGAAAGGTGTCCCTTTATCAGAGATAATAGCTTGGGGGACACTGTATCAAAAAATGAGATAGTTCAAGATGAACTTTGATATTTGCTTTCCAGTTATGTAGGTCATTAGGATGGCTTTGATCCACTTTGTAAAGTACTCAGTGGTAGTGATGATGAATTTGTGGCCATTGGATGAGGTGGGTGTGATTTTTTTGATGAGATTGAGCCCCCATTGTGAGAAGGGAAAAGGTGTAACAATAGGACTAAGCTCTTGAGTTGGTGCATGAATAAGGTATCCATGATGCTAGCACTGTAAACACTTTTTGACAAATTTGTGTGCCTCTCTTTCCATTGTTGGCTAGTAGTAACTGGTCCTTAGTAGTTTCTTAGCCAAAGTTATACCACTTGAGTGTGAACCACAAATGCCATTGTGGACCTTAGTCAAAGAAGTAAGGGCTTTCTCGAGATTTAAGCAACACAATAGGGTTCCTTTAATGCTCCTATGATAGAGAGTTTCTCCTAGGATGACAAAACCTAGGGACCTTTTGATAAAGGCTCGTTTAAGGTTTTGGGTTATGTTAGCTAGGACGACTCCTATTCTCAAGTAGGTGTAGATGTCATGATACCAAGGATCACCAGGACCGATGATTTCACACACGAATTCAGACTCTGGTACCTCGAATTCTAGTATGAGAAGCTTCTCCACAAGGAATTCTTACTTTAGGACATTGTGAGGGATTTCCAAGAGTAATCCAATTGTTGCCATTGTGTTTGCTACTCTGTTGTTTGTTCTAGGTAGCTGTTCAAATGTGATATCGATGAATGACTCTTTGAGGCTCTTGACCAGCTTCTTGTATGGATTCAGTTTATCATCCTTTGTTTGGTACTCACCACTGAATTGGTTGATGATGACTTGTGAATCTCCATAGACTTTGAGAGCCATAATCCACCATTGTATTGCAATCCTTAATCCTATGATGAGAGCTTCATACTCTGCTATGTTGTTTGTGCACAGAAAATATTATTTGTAGGATTTGGGTATGCAATATCCCTGGGGACTGATGAAGAAGATTTCAGTGCCTGACCCATGTTGTGTGTATGACCCATTGAAATACATCTTCCAATGATTTTCTATACTTATGTTGAAGATTGACTCGTCCAAAAATTCTGAAATGAGTGGGTTTTTTGCATAAATAGGATCCTATTCTAGTTGATCTTTAATTACTTGTCCCTTGATGGCCTTGCGCTCCAAGTATTCAATGTCATTTTCTATCAATATCATGACCCACTTGGTTGTTCATCCCATGAGAGTGTCTTTAGAAAGTAGATACTTTAGTGGATCTATCTTTGTGATCAACTTGATTTGATGAGCCAACATATAATGTCTGAACTTTTGGGCTGCAAACAAAACTACTAGGCAACCTTTTTCTATTGGTGTGTAGTTGAGTTCATGCCCTACCATTGTCTTGATGATGTAGTATATTTCTCTTTCTCTTCCATTTTCATCGTATTGAGCTAATAGAGCACTAAGAGCTACCATGGTTACCAAAATATACATGATTAATGGCTTTCTTGGGATTGGTGGCATCAAAACTGGTGGCTTGATTAGATATTCTTTGATTTTACTTAGCGCCTAATCACACTTGTTGTCCTACTTGTATGTTACTTTCTTGTGGAGTAGATGAGAGTATGAGACCTGTTTATCCACCAGCTATGCTATGAATCTACAGATGGATTGGAGCCTTCCCTGTAGGCCTCTAAGTTGTTTTAGTATCATGGGTGCTTCCATGTCAAGGATTTCCTTGACTTTGGTGGGATCCACTTCTATTCCTCTCACTGATACTATATATCCTAGTATTTTGCTTGATTTCACCCCAAAGACACATTTCTTGGGGTTAAGTCTAAACTTGTATTTCTCTAATCTATCAAAGATGGCACTTAGAGTTGCTATATGATCTTGTCTTTTCCTTGACTTGGCCAATATATCATCCACATAATCTTCCACAGTTTTTGAATCATGTCATGAAAAATTAGTGTCATGGCCCTTTGATATGTCGCTCCCACATTCTTTAGCGGAAATGGCATCATGTTCCAACAGTAGGTACCCCATGGACATGTAAATGTTGTCTTATGTTGGTCTTCCTTTGCTATCATAATGTAGTTGTACCTTGAGAAGCCATCCATCAATGATAGCATCTCATGTCCAGTCATCATCTCCACTATCATATTAATGTTCGCTAGTGGAAAATAATCTTTAGGACACTCTTTGTTTAGGTCTCTAGAATCAGTGCAGATATAGATGCCCCCATTTGGTTTCAAAAATAGCACAAGATTTGACACCCATTCTTGATAATAAATTCTATGTATAAAGAGATCATCCAGGAGCTTTTGTAATTCCACTTTGACTAGCAAGGCTATTTGAGGGGGCATCTTTCTTAATTTTTGTCTCACTGGATTTTCCCCTAGGTAGACAACCAAATGATGAACCACGACTTCCAGATCAAGACCCAGAATGTTAGCATAAGTCCATGTGAATTTCAACTTTCTATCCCTTAAGAATGCCACTAGGATCTCTTGTTCTTCTCTGAGAAGTGACTCAACATAGAAGGTGATGTGCGGTATTTCTTTTGTTCCCAGATTGATAGGGTTACACTGTTTTGCTAGGACAACTGATTTTTCTTGATGAAATGTAGTGAGGAAGATATTGAATCATTCATCCTCTGATGCCTCAGAGAGGTTTTCACTATTGGAAGCATCCTTTATTTTAACTATTCTATGGTTAGAGAGTGCCATAGTGTGGTTTTCACTCAATGATCTTCAATTTTTTCTCAATTGTTCACTTTTGTGATTGAAGGACTTTATTGTCTCCCCATAATAGGCATGTGTGTCTAGTGTGATGTCAAATCTAGTTTTATGATTTCTGTATGGTACTATATCCCTTAGTCCCATGAATTCTGAGAGCACCTCATCATTTTCGAATGTGTCTAGAACCGGTGGTCCTCATTGGTCATAGTTGATGAGTTGGGGATAGACTAGGTTTATTTTGTGAGTTTGATGGTTTGACTCAATGGATGACATACTAATCATAAGTAGGGAAGAGTCTTCAAAAATCATGGGTAAGCTAATTATGGTATCCTTGTCATCACTACTACTACAAACCTTGGTTACATCAAAGGTGAAGTTATCTAGGGTCAGACTTGTGGATACGAGTAATTATAGGGTGGTTGTCGATAACTGAGGGGGAGCCTTGACTGCATTAACAAGAGGACCTCGATCACATATGGTTATACTTGGAGAGGTACACTTAAGGCCAAGATTGTTCATTCATCTCTCCACAATGATGGGTTCCAGTCATCCATCGTTGTTCCTTCCAAGGCCTTCATTTTTTTTAGCCCATACCAAGCATCATTTGCAGTCCTCTTCTAGCTTCATCCATGGGTAGGGTGGGTGTAGGCCTTTCATCATGGTATAGTGAGCTTGAAATTTCTCTTTCATCCATATTTTCCTGACATCGATCCCGCCGACAATGGAATCTAGAAGGGTCTGCCCTAAAAGTGTGGACAGGTGTTTCAACTAGTTGGGGTCACCCATGTGACCTAGGAGATTGAGGTAACTCTCCTACAAAAAATGCATTCTTCTTCCATTTATTAATCTCCACACCTATTATCTTGGATCATGATCTTGATGTTGGATATTTCAGGGATGGAGGGTGTCTTTCTTGCAGAAGTGAAGGTGAGGCTGGATGGGTCTATGTATGAAGTGAAGGGGCCTTCATTGTTCTTTGGCACTTGGGGAACTTTATAGAACTTGGCTTCCAAGTTTTTACAATAGACGAGTGACTTAGGATCACCATGTATTGTGACCTCCTAATTTTGGTATAAAAATTTGATGCATTGGTGGAATGTTGAGGCAACCGCCTTCATTCTATGGATCCATGGGCATCCTACGGGGATGTTGTAGGGTAAATCAAGGTCGAGGACCTGACATTTGGTTTCCATAGTGGTTGGACCCACTTGGATTGGGATCTTGATAGTGCCTTGAGACACTCTTTCCTGGTCATCATATGGTCTAATGGTAGTTCATTTTTTTTCTTTCGATTGAGTCTTGTGAGATTCCTAAGTTCTTTATAAGTTTAAGAGAGAAACTATTGAGGCTCATGCCTCCATCCACCAAGACCCTTTTGACCTTTTTCTTGTGAACCATGACTTCAAGGTGAAGTGCATGGTTGTGAGACGGTTGGTCAAGGAAGTCTTGATCAGAATAGGTGAGGATATTTGGGGTAATGATGTTACTGACCATATCCCAGAATTGTTTCATATCAAGGTTAGCAGAGATAGTGGATGTAACTAATGCTTCAAGGATTTTCCTATGGGCGGTGGAAATTTTCAGTAACTCCATGATAGAGATCTGAGTGGGGGTTCTTTTTAGCCATTCAATGATCTTATAATCATAGGGAATGAATTTTGGATTTGAGATAGAGGTCTTAGATGGCTATGATGAGCCCGCAATAGTAACCTTGTCTCCATGTGTGGTGAGTCCACACTCAGCGTTGGCTCCTTTGACACTAATGATAGTGACCATTTCATTTATGCATGTGATGATGTCTTCATATATAATGTTTTAATCGGCATACTTTTGTTTCCCTTTATTTTTCCCTTGCTTATTTCCTTGATTTTTTCCTTGATTATTTCCCTGATTGTGATTAGGCATGAGGTTCATGTATATTTTGAGATCTTGATTTCCAGAGGGTTGCTCGACATTTATTAAAAAAAATTCAATGAGACCTTGGATGATGTTCTTCAAATTCATATAGTTGGCGGTCATGTGTCCCTTGAGTTTATGATAATTGCACAAGAGATTTTCATTGTATCAGGGAGGCTTCACCTGAGGTTCACTATAATTATCATGGGTGGAGACGTTGATGATGCTCTCATTGACCAACTTTTTCATGATGGATTCAATTGACTCCCCAAGGGCTATGAATTTTTTCTTGGGGGGATACTTGTTTCATGGAGGTGGTCCTCCTTGATTAATGCGATTATTGATCTGATTTTGAGGTGGTTTCTGGTTCACCACATTTTCTTGCATGTTATTTTGGTTGTTCTACAGTTGATGATGATACATTTGATTATTTTTCTTGGGAGCACTGATGACAACCTTCGCATCCACTACTCCATCGTTGGTGATATGTCGGTTCTTTTCCCATATGCAAGGTTTGTAATTGTAGCTGGTGGATGGGTGACTATCCTGATTTTCATGATAAGTGGGTTTGTCCCCTTATGTAACAAGAGCTCATTCAATATTTAGTGCTTTGGGGATCATTTGATCATACATAGTGATGCATTGCATCTTTACATAGAATGCTAAGTTTTTTTTGTATTGGAAATGATGGTACAAACTTGTTCTTTTGGCATGTCCCATTTTCTTTGATTGGCCTTGGATGATCATCATTGGAGATAGGCAGTGAATGATTACCCCTTCCCCTGTTTGAGTGCTGAAATTTCTTCAAAACTAACACCCACGAAAATTTTGAATGCATAATTTTAGAGGAATGCATCTTTGATCTCCTGAATTTTTTTTATTCTCATTGGTAGATGAGAAAACCATTCTATAGCATCACAAGCCAAGCTTCGAGGGAATATCCAGATTAGATATGTTTCATTGTATGTGACTCCCATGCAATGTACCTAAAAATCCTTGATGTGATCTTCAGGTTTTCCCATCCTGTGATAGTTATCATATTTGGGGATTTTGAATCTCTTCAAGAATAGTACCATTGTCAAGCTTCTGTCAAATGGATAGGGGCACAAATTGCTACGTTTCCTAATTGTCTTTCCGGATTGAAAATGTAGCACCTCCTTTGAGAGTAATTTGATTTGTGCCATCATTTCACCTTTTGGATCAAGAGGTGGACTAAATACATTCTGGGGTGCGAGATTGACAGATGGGACGTTGGTGTGGTTTTGTTTCAAGCTTTGTTGAGAAAGTAGTACTTGCACTTGTTCCTAAGAAAACAATTCGTGTTGTTGGTCCTAATTCTACTATGCTAACAACACTTGTTGTTGGTCGTGTTGTTGTTTTTCCAAAAATGGTTGTTATTGGTCATATTTTTGTTGTAATTTATAGTCTTGCAAGGCTTGCTAATATGCTTCTTGTTGTGCTTGCAATTATGCTTGGTACTGTGCTTGTGCTTGCACTTGTTGAGCTTGGAATTGCACTCATGCCCATGTGTGCGCTTCTTGGATTGCCTATGTAATCTAAGTGGCATGTGTGGCTTGTGCGGCTTGGGTTGATTGATCTTTTTTTGTAGCTTGAGCAACTTGTGCGGCTTGTTTTTGTTGTAATAAGGCTTGGGCTTGTGCAACTTGTTGTGCCTATTGTGCAACTAATTTCTCTTGTGCTTGCTGATTTTGGAGCAATTTTTGTTTAGCAGCTTGTCGAACAACTTACAACGTCATGGTTAATGAATTGGCCATGTTGTGTCTCGGTGGTAATGGCAATGGATTAGAAATAATTTTGATTGTTGTGATTAGTGGAATGGTTGTGTCAATGATTGGGGTTTGAGTTATGGATGGTGTGATTGAGGTGTTTCGTCCCTGAGAAACCATGCTTTGAGGAATGGTGGATGTATTGATCATTGTGGTTGCTTGGATAGTTTCCATCTTTTTTTGTGATACAGATGGCACTTCTCGAGGATTTGATAACGTGTTCCAACTTGATTGGTTGATGGCGAGAAGAGAAGGAAGACCAAACCTGAGGTATGATGTAGATGTGAGTGGTAGGGAAGGAAATGGTGGAAATATGGGTGGTGCAATCCCTTGAAGTGGTGATGATGGATCCAAGATTCCCCCTGCTCCAAAAAAGTCACCTTCTCCTTGTAATATGGGGAGGGAGGTTTGTGTACCCAAAGGATAATCTGGCATTGCATGAAATGAGCATCAATTGGTATGATTATCAAACATGATCGGGATGTAAGGGTGTAATGGATTTACCGAGATGGATTAATCTGATATGCTGCTTGCAGTCAACCCTCGGTTGTTACAAGGTGATGTTTTTGGAGTTCATGAATCATGACACTTCCCTTGTTGACAATTGGTGGGGTTGAAGCAATAGATGATATAATTTGGGGGATGTCTTGAGTGAGGTTCTGAAGTGGAAGTGTCGATGTGGGTGAGGGAATGATACGAAGAGACCTCTCCACAATAGTTCTTATGTCGAAGTTGGAAGGGAGTTTAGCCCCTTCTTTTGCTAACTCTAACATTTATTCGGATGGGTACAACCTCAACATGGCATTGACAATTTGGTGATTCTCAGGGTTTTGCACCATTTCTAGAAGTTCTTCTTGTATCATCCCATTGTCAGTGATGTCCTCTACATGACCTTCTTCTTGAGAATTTTGAGGTATTTGAGAAGGATTTATTGGGATTTCAATGGTTATCGTCAGGTCGAATTTTGTTTTGGTTTGACCTAGATCACTCAAAATGGATGTTTCCTTTTTTTTCTCCATATTCTTCTTGTGTTGAGATCGAGTTTGAACCATAAAATAGAGATCCTTTTTTAGGAATGTAATAGATGAACCTCTAACCTCTTAGACTGGTATAAACCTTAGGCTCAAATAATAAAATAACTAGGATAACTTAAGGATCAAAGTGATGATGCAGATTAGATAAATGAAAGATAGGTGATACGAATGATGAAACTCTTGAGGAACCTTAAGGGAGATGCTAAAATTTTAGGATTTCATTTGATTCATTTTGTGGATTGATAGTTTGACTAAGTGTGTTAAGTCAAACAAAAGTGATAGTGCACTTGTAAACTCTAGGAAGGTGTGTTATCCTAGAGTAAAACTTGTACAAAAGATAATGGTTTGACTAAGTGTGTTAAGTCAAACAAGTTGATAATGGATTGGATAATTTGACTAAGTGTGTTAAGCCAAACAAGATGATAATGAACTTGTAAACCCAAGGAAGTTTTGTTATCCTAGAGTAAACTCGTGCACAAGATGATAGTTTGACTAAGTGTGTTCACTCAAACAAAGTGATTTGATTTTTCCTAGAAGTTTAACATAAATGATGTTTTCAAAGTTTCCAAGAGTTGTTGGTGAGGTGATTTTTGGACCAATTTTGATGGTTGAGAGGTGGATGAGAAAGATTGATTTTGATCCTTGACTTGACCTAGATAAAACTCCTTCTTACAAGATCTCATTTTTGAAGAACACACTTGACATTTTCTATGTGAGAAAAGCAAACCTTTGAAAATGCTTAGGATTCTACTAATAATAGAATTCATACAAGTTAGAGTTGTTTCTTGAAGCTTTCTTGTAAAATTTGTAAACCAACCTTTCTCTAATTTCAAGAAGCATTTCAAGATGCTTCACATGAGCTTTTGGGTTAATATTTTTGAACCTAGGTTTCCAGATTTTGATCTCAGGGGAAATCATTTCAGAGAACACATGTGTAAATCCAATTGTATTTATCTTTGTTTAATGAGTTCTTTTACCACAAACAATTCTTTGATTTAAAGTTTCAAACTAAATTTCTATGTCTTAATTCATTTTCATTCCACAAGGTCCATTATGTGAAAATCAAGGTTTCAAGAGCATAGTTCCCTAAGTTGACTCTAGTTGAAACAAATGATGATTAAACCCAAGTACTTAGAAACCTGTAAGGATATAATCCCTAGGGAAAGCAAGAGCACTTAGATTTGTCAAAGGATATTTTTTTCCTCCAAAGGGTTTGAAATTTTGAAGATCTTGTGAATGTTTGTTTCCCATTGTTTTAGATCCAAGAAAAGTGTTTTGATTCCAATGACATGCACAACCCTAGGCTAAAAATACAATATTTGTTGGGTTCCCACTTGGATAAATCTAGCTACACATATTTAGTGTGGATGATTAGATGCTTGACCACACTAGATCTCCTCCATGGCACACACTTCTCGGGTCAGCCAAGCATCAGTACCCATGAATCTCCCATGGCATAATTTTCATCTCTACAACATAATCACATGTATATGTGGGGCGGCTTCAAAGGACATGAAATTTTGCACAAACAAATAGATTAGGATTTTGGCCTCGACACAAATTGGTCTGTAATCAGGGTACCCATTCAGAAGGCCACACGAGAGGCAATATCAGCCCATATAAAGAGTATCACCTGCTTTTCTGTAGGAGCTTGTGTAATGATGAACTTTCCTCACCATTCAAATTTGTATATCGGTTGGGAATAGCTTGGTGTTTAGCTCGTTACCACCATTTGAGTCATTCCCTTGGGGTGATTAATTTTTCCCACCAAGGAAGTCTCTCTAAAGGTGTACAATAGTGAGTAAGTGGATTTGTAGTTTGATCGTCTTTGCTTGTGTGAACAAAGAGAGAACACTCATAATGCCCTTTTCTCACACTAGACAACATGTTTTGTTCAATTTTAAATACCCAAATTGAAATGTGGAGGCAATATTTTATGTGGCTTGATGTCACCAAAAAGGATTTTGATTCTCAAGATTTCCTATTGATTCTCAAGGCTTGAGACACAAAAGCACATGTTCATTTCAATCTTCAAATTAAAAAATGAGTTATTTTTAAAGCCCCAAAACCAAAATGTGAGAGTTGTTTGTCAAATTTTTAGAACCCAAATTGAAATTTAGTAAGTTTCTAAGGTTCAATTTTAATCCAAATTTGAAAACATCAAATCAGTGATTGATTTCAAACCCAAATTGAAAAGTGAGTTGGTTTAAAATACACAACGAAAGCAAAGAATGGAAGCCCTAGTTTATAACAAGCATTAAAAAATGCTTTTTCAAGTCTTCATTTAAATGTTTGATTTTCTTCAACTCAAATCTTCTCCAAATATTGTTTCTAATGTTTCAATGTTGTATGTTATTTGCGTAAATGAAATCACTCCTCCTATAAGATTAAATAAAAGACAATTGTGTGAGGGTCAAATTAAATTTGTTCTAATCATTAAATTCAAACAATATAATGATTTCAATTGAAAAGATGAATGATTTGGATGATCACGATAATGATAAAAGAAGCATTTTTAAGTGGATCCTGCTTTTTACAGATGTTAAAGAAAATTTTAACCATAAATAATCACCTTGCTAACAAATATCAAAGCCTCCCTTGCTAATGATTAAAAATTAGAAAATTCAACATGGGTAAATAAAGAATTCATGTGATCTAACATAGATTAGATTTCCAAACAAGTAAAGATTCGTAATATTTTGAATCTCAATTACTTATCCTACAGAAAATCATAAATAAGAAACACCAATCAACCTGCAAGACCATTAATGAATGAATTTCAAGGGATAACATACAAATTTTTTGTATGTAGCTCTTAGCTAGGGAATGAAATTCACATATGACATCACAATATTTAATATATTCAAAACAAATCTAAATGGTAAAAAATAGAATTCCCACAAATGAATGGTTTTTTAGAAACTTTCAAGCTATTGGCGGAGGATACGCATGAAACAGATGTGATATAAAAGAAAAGATTTAGGGACTTATCACAATAGAGGAAATTGGAAAGTTCAGCGCCCACTCCATACTATAAGAAATTATAAGTAGTAAATATAAAACTATATTATATAAAACTTTGGAAGCATAATACTACTCGTGCCATGGTGAGCGCCCCAAAAATAAATACAAAAATGTGGAAGAACGAGTTTCTTTTGACTGAATGCCTCAAAGAAATGAGACATGGAGTGTGAACTGCTTGATAGAAGGCCTTTTCTTGTGGCTTCTTGGCCTAAAATGATTGCAACATATGTACAAAAAAAAATTTAGACACTTTCTAGCTCAATGCAATTGGTAGGTGTGAAATTGAATTCTTCAGCCTTTTCCCATTACCCTTCTGCCTATCATTATCTTAAATCTTAAGGCATACTGAGTCGGAGTGTGATTGTTGGGATTTAAAAAAAATAAAAAATTAGTTTCCAACGTAGATGTAGCGAATTTCAATCATGCCACTTGGAATAAAGCTTTGTCAGAAACAACAAAAAGAAACTCTATATTTTCAATCAATTTTAATATGCAAAATTACCTCCCACTCACAAGACTTAATTGAGTTTTCATCTTGTTGATTTTCTTAAAGATATTATTTACACAAGAGTAATTATGCAAGTAGATTTGACACACATAAATTCAAATATCCCTAGAAAAAATGCAGATATGGAACCAATTTATGCAAATTTGATTTATACCAACCAATGAATTTAGTAGTATTACGACAATTACTTCTGATTGGTACAACCTTCTGAATGCTGTTACAGCTTTGCATGGACAACTGTACACTCACAACACCTTCAAAATTTCTGTAAAAACCCTCCAAATAAGGAAATCAACAATAAAGGAGTGATGGTGCACTTGAGGATGATGGTAGATGGTACTCTTGAGAATGGTTCTCAGTAAAAAAAGTGATTTCAAGGTAGATTGTAGTTCTTAGGTTGTCCAATAGACCTCTTATCATATATTCAATGCATTAATTGGTTCTAACTAAGAATAAAAAATCCAACCACCAATCGATATTCAATGTAGCTATTTACAGGTGGTCTAATATTTAGATTGAATGTCACTATTAGTTTCTTCCTTCACGCATTAAATTATTCATAGTTCACAATCTATTTCTATTTCTTAGTGTCAACATGCCCTCCACATAACTCTTAGGAGGAACTTATGAGCTAGATATGAAATCGAAATGTTGCGTGTCCTTGGCTAAAAATCAATTTGTAAAGTCTTTGCTTCTAGATAAATATTTATCCTAGAAATAGCCAATGTGGGAAGTCTATTAATAATGGATTGATTGCCTAAGGCAACTGGAAGGGAATTGCCATTAAATTTTACATGGGAAACCTATATTTAGCAAAGTGCTTCCTATGCATGACCTTTGTGTTCCTGAGAAATGAGTCTAAGTCTACAGGGGGCTGTTATGATAACATGTGACATGTAATCCAAATAGTTTTTGAGATTGAGTGTGCAACCCTCCAAAATCTATAAAGATTAGAAAGAAGCAAAAAGATACAGTACTCTTGAATTCAATGTCACCTTCCTATGACATTGAGGCATTAAAGTGCTCTTCAGGATGGTAGCCTGCATCTTCATCAAGCCTTCACTTTGCTTCAAAAATATTCTTAGCTAATACACCTAACTTGGTAAAATACTAACTGACATGCATTGCCTACCTGGGTCACCTCCTACTCCAATATTTTGTTCTCAGCTTGCAAGGTCTTATTCAGGTTTAGCATCACATAAAATAAAATAAATAGAAAAAATAAAAAAAATGGGCATACCTGATATTGGAAAGGAGCAACGTAATCTTAGGAATGATCAAGAATTAGCCAGGGCTAGAGATACTGCTATGGTATGCTACAAAGAAAAAAAAATAGACAGACAAGGAGGTTTGAAAACATGTGCGTTATGAATCCCATAAAGCTTGGGTTGAGGTCAAGCTTCATGTCAAAGTTTTTTTTGTCAAGGTAGAACACATAAGAGAATGCATGCCTGTAAACTATAACTAAAGATATATCATTTTTCCCTCATTTATCAGATACAACTCTTTGCACCAACATACAAATGGATCCTACTTTTCCAAGACCATGCACTTGCACAATGGTGTGTAGGACAAAATTCTCACCAATTTATAATTGCAATCTTATCTCTGCAACTGAAATATTTATCAATAGGAGGCTATTGAAAGACAAAAAAATTGCTAAGAGGAAATTCTTCACCAACAAGTAATTTCTTTGTTGACAATGAACACAAAACTCTTTAAATCCCAAATGCAGTTTGATCAACTAAAATAGCAACAAAAAGGGAGAAAAAATTAGATTTATCATAAATCAATACATTGTTTTAGCTACTAAATCAAAGCAGAGAGGGCCATAAAATAAATTTATTATATTTGAATGTAAAATTGTTTTAGAATAAAATAAAATTTAGCAAAAGAACAATGATCCATAATTTTTTTGTCTGATATCTACTCTCCTTCTAGCACCATTTGTGGGATGTTAAAATCTGCAAATTCTTAAACCTATTCCACACATTAGTATAGTTAGTAAAGCAAATATAATTTAACATCCCTATGAAATAATACAACAAGATTCATAATGCAATCAAGAGATCAAACAAACCAAATGAAGGCATGAAAAGAAACATAATGGATACCTATTCAATAGGGGATTGGTGCACAGGTTTGGTATGTAAAGGATACCTTTCCCAATCCTAGATAAGCTTGAATGAAGATAGACAAAGAGATAAGATTACCTCAAGCTATCTATAGTAAGAATGCTCAAATGGTAGATTTTTGAAATGAAGGATAGCCTCTTCATTTATAGAAGAGTTTGATGAGAAAAGAAGAAAATTTAAGGAATGTGGAACTAATCCTCAACCAATAGGAAGGAGCCACTTATCACCATGTGAATAGGCCAAGGTTGTGCAAGTTTTGGTGAATGTGCCCATAAATGACATTAGGTGGCCTTTACAAATTTAATTTGACTTGTTGGAGGGAGAAAAGGGGGGTCTTAAATGCCAAGTGTGGGACATGTAAGAGGTGAATTAATGCTATTTTGGAAGGGACAATTCATTTGAGAGGGAAATTAAAATTGGAGGAATATTCCCTAAAGATGCCATGTGAGGGAAATTAGAAGATTTAATAAATCATTAAATGATTTATTTGTGCAAGTGGGAAAAGATAGAGGATGTGACTTGCATTAAGTTTAACATTAATCATGATTTAGTTAACTCAAAAGAGGATTAGGTAATTTGACCTATTTGATTTATATTTATGGGTTAAAATAAATAAAAAAGGAGATAGAAAATGATTTAGATTTAGTTAAATAAATATTTTGATTTATTTAGCTAAAGGGGATGATGTTAGTGTTAATGATGAATTTATTTAATTTTGATGGAGGACTTTAGAGATTAATTAAATAAACTTGATTTATTTAATTAAGCAGAATATGATTAAATATGATGTTAATTTTGCATTCCTACAATGTGTATGATTCCTATATAGTCTTAATAATCATGTTGTTAATATGATATCTATTAGTAATAAAGATTGTTAGAGTAATTGGTTATTTACTTGATTAATTAAACAATATTTGTTTTTAATTAATTAAAGTTCCCTTTTATCTATTTTATACTTAAGCTAACATTAGGTGCATAATAATTAATTATTTTGTTAATTATTAATGTGCAAGCTTAGGGTTTTACTTTTTAGGGTTTTTTTGACCTCTATGTGGTAGAAAACTTTTCTTTTGTATTATTATTCTTTTTGTTCTGATAAGATAATCTCTCCATTTTTCAAAGCTTCAAACCCTTGTTTAATTTTTCCATCCATTCTCTTCCTTGTGATAGGTATCCATTTGCATGCAAGTGTTCTCGAACTTTGAAGTTGGTTTTGACAACTTCTAGATGGTATCAGAGCCTTCCTACTGCATGCCTGCTCTTGTTTGAAGAATTTGGAGCTACAAGGGTTGGATCAAGCATTCATAGTTTTGCAAAGTGATTTTTGGTGGATCCGACATACTACATTTTTTGGGTTCACTTTGGGTCCAAATGGACTTCGCCGTTGGATTTGCAGCATCCAAAAACCCCTAAATCGACTGTTCATTCATCGAATTTGGCTACAATTGATTAGGGAGGCAAAAAAAAAAATTCCTCAAGGCTGTACGGCCCAGGGCACGCCTTCCGGACAAACAAAAAAATCAAAAAAACATTTTTTTTAATTTTTTTTCGGCTTTGCCCATTCACACAGGTTGCGCCATCAATGAGTTGCTCAGTGACAACTGGCCAGCCACTGCCGCCAGTGTCATCCGTCGGCTGTGACTGAGCTAGCACCGTCGCGTCGTTGGCCAACCCCATTGCCCGTGCACCACCCGCGCTCAGTCTGTGCCTCAACTGTCTCTGGAGTGCCACCTGAGACCCACTAGGCCCCTCTTGTAATTGTTTTTGGACCTCCTTTCACTCAAACGGGCATATCTCAGGCGTTTTATCTTGGATTTTCGAACGAAAATAGGCGTTAGAAACCTCATTCCGGCACCGATCTGATGGTGCAGGATTTTTTTTCAAAATTTTCTAGTTTGGTTATATTTTTTCTAGTCAAAGTGGGGTATTTCTTCTACACTTCTGGGGCCATAGAAGGTGCAAATAGACTCCGTTTTTCAAAAATGAATAGGCGTTGGAAAGCTCTCAGCATGCTCTATTCAAATATGTGATGTTTTCTTAGAATTTTCATCAAGTACATGATAATTTTTTTTGAAATTTTTTTGTTTATGCATTGCTTCCTCTTTCTCAATTTGTACTAGGGTTTGGGTTTATCTCTTGTGGGGGGTGTTTTTTTCTCGCTTTCTATCATTTATATTAGAAAGCCAGAACACCAAAACTCTCCAAAAAAGAAATCAAACCCTTCTACATCTTCTGTCTATTCTGAAAGATCACATAATAATAAAAAACACAAGTAGGTTCAAGTGTAGGGTTTCATGGTAGACTCTTGTTGAGTTACTCACATCACACAACTATCACACCTAGAAGTCTCACATGACGAGGCTTCTTAGGTCATGAGGGTTGTGGTCTTGTTTAGATGAGGTTTAGCCTCAGTTGCAGTATCCTTTTGAGATTCTTCAGCACAGGATCAAGATGGATGAAGCTATGGGTTTTCTATCCATGCATGTTTCAGACAGTCTTTTGTTCACCTTGATTCTTTGCTCACTCCTCGATCCATGTGGTTGAAGTTTGAGACAATTTTTGGGACCATTAATGAGTTCTAAGCATTATAGATTGAGGCAGAGCTGGCTTCAATGTTACCTAAATCATTTCCCACTATTGAGGATTTTTTGAACAAGTTCAAAACTATTTGCACTATTTTACAAGGTTGTGGCAAGAATAGGTCAGACACATAGTGCATTTACTTGATCCTTTCGAAGCTTCGTGGTCCATTTTAGATATTTTCTTCTTCCTTCTATTCCACCATGGATGGCCTGGGTACTCGTTTTACCATGCCTACCTTTGATGTGTTTTGTGAGCATTTATCTCGTGAGTAGTAACACCTTTCTCAGCTAGATATGCTCTCAGGATAAAAGAACAAAGAATTGGTTGCTCAGTCATCTAAGGAGAAACAAAAGAAGAAACCAACGCCCAAGAAAGATTCTGCAAGCAATGAGCATTCCAAACCAACAATTAATCCAAAACAAGGGAAATCTTCAAAGTCTGGTGAGTCTTCCTCCAAGACTAAGCAGAAATAAGGAGACACTTGCAAATTATGTGGCAAGGAAAGACATCCATTTTCTAGGTGTTGGAAAGGATTAGAGGCTTTAGAGGAAGCCATGCAACAACATCAGATCTCCTCACCTCAGTCATCTTCTCCTTCCACCAGGAAAGGCCATGCTCTCACTACTCGAGCGTCGACCTATGAGTCCACTTGGATTTTAGATTTTGGTGCTTCTCACCATATGAATCACATTCTGTAGTTGGTCACCTCTCTTGCCTCTTGTGTTACTTCATAGATTGCAATGGGTGACTCTACATAGCTTTCAGTCTTGGGTTCAAGTTTTGTCTCTTTGGATGGGGGCACTCTATAGGATGTTTTGGTTGTTCCTGACATATCGATGAACCTCTTGTTCATTTATCAAATTTTCCATTTTGGCTCTGGTAAGACAGTTGAGCTCTCACCACATGATGTGGTTATTTGGGACCTCCATGACTTTGATCCAGTTGTGGCTACTGGGAGTGTTGACACTGCATCTTGTCTTTATAGATTTGATGGATTTGAGCCTTCTGAGGGTACAGGTTCATCTCTTATAGCACATGCAAATTCAGTGAGTAATATTTGGCATGAGCGTTTGGGCCATGTCAATTACAAATATCTTCAGTAGATGAGTACACAGGCACTTGTTCTTGGTCTTCCATATATTTCTTGCATAAATGGTGTTTGTAATGGTTGTGTTCTTGGCAAGAATCACAAGGATCCCTTTTCGAAGGGAAGATCCACTCATGCTTTGGCACCCTTGGAGTTGATTCATAATGACCTCATGTCATTTTCCACTCCTTTTTCTAGGGCCAAGTATATACTCACATTTATTGATGACTTCTCCAAACGCACATGGGTGTACTTTCTTTTGTACAAATCTGATGTCTTTGATTCCTTTTGAATCTTCAAGATATTTGTAGAGAAGCATTCTATCCTTTCTATTTGGTGGATACATACAGATAATGGGGGGGAGTATGTGAATTAGGCTTTCAGAGATTTTTGCACTGAGCATGGTTTGCAGCATCATTTTACTGCTCCCTACACCCCTCAGTAGAATGGTGTCACTGAGAGAAAGAACAAGACTTTATGGGAGATGGTGAATTGTATGATTCAGTCCAGGTCCATGGATTCCTCTTTTTGGGCTAAGGCAGTCCATTGTGCCAACTATATTCAAAATCGAATGCCTCACAAGGCGATTCAACATATGACTCTTGAGGAGGCTTGGTCTCATGACAAGCCTGATGTTTCATCATTTTGAGTATTTGGTAGTGAGGCATGGGCATTTATTCCTGATGCTCAGAGGATAGCCATGAAGCGGAAGAGTCGACCCCTCATTTTTGTCAACTATTGTGAGGATGTTAAGGCATATAGGCTGTTTGATCCTAATTCTAGAGAGGTCTTGTTTCAATGGGATGTCCAGTTTGATGAGCACCTTCCCACAATGGATACCCTGTCTCTTGTGTCTACTTCACTACCTACTCCTCGCACTGCAACTCCTCAAGATTATGTTGATGATCCCCCATCTCCACCTCCTCTTGCTCCGCCTCAGATGTCCAAATGGGCTCGCTTTACTATTGAGGCAACATGATCTATGGCAGGTGATTCTTCAGACACTCGTCACACCCATTCTTATACTATGGGTTCTAGTCTTTTGAGTCATGCTCTTTTAGAGGATCGTCCTAATTTTTTAGAGCAAACAGGGGGATAGTGCTATGGAGGAGGAGTATTCTTCTTTGATGAGGAATAGTACTTGGGATCTCTATCCTCTTCCTAAGGGTAGAAAGATAGTTCGATGCAGATGGTTGTATTGCACCAAGTATGTTGCTCATGGTTCTATTGATAAGTACAAAGGATGTCTTGTTGTGAAGGGTTTCTCCCAGGTTGAGGGTATTGATTACTCTGAGACATTTTCCCCTGTCACCAAGATGAACTCTATTCTCTTTGTACTATCACTTACAGCTTCTCGAGGATGGCTCATTTTTCAAATGGATGTGAAGAGTGATTTCTTGCATGGTGACCTGCAAGAGGAGAGTTATATGGAGCAGCCTTAGGGATTTGTACAGGATGCTTCTTTGGTTTGCAGACTTTGGTGTTCATTATATGGTCTGAAACAGGCCCCTCGGGCTTGGTATGAGAAGATGGACTCTTTTTGCTCTCCACTAGTTTCACTCATTGTCATTATGATCCCATCGTCTAGATTCAAGATCTTGAGGGTGAGATCCTGATTCTTGTGTTATATATTGATGATCTCCTCATCACAGGTAGCTCATCCTCTATGATTCAGTATGCTCAGCGAGCTTTGATGGAGTAGTTTGAGATGACGTATCTCGGTCTTCTGCATTATTTTTTTGGTCTTCAGGTGATTCAGTCTTCTGATGGGATCTCCATTTACCAGTAGAAGTATGCTCTTGATATGCTTCAGTGCTTTGGCATGTTTTATTGCAAGCCTGCCCCCACACCTTTTCAGTCAAGGGTTGTTTTGACTACTACTTGCCCCACTCCTTCAGTAGATTCTACACTTTACAGGCAGTTGGTTAGCAGTTTGTTGTACCTGACTCACACTCATCATGATCTTTCCTTTGTGGTTGGCCTTATCTCTCAATTCTCCCATGATCCTCATGAGAGTCATTGGAAAATTTCCAAACATATTTTGAGATACATTCAAGGCACCATTTCTTATGGCATTCACTACACATCAGGGGATCCTCACATTGTTGGCTACACTAACTCAGATTGGGCTGGTGATGTCAATGATCGAAAGTCTACTTTTTGCTTTGTTTTTTGTCTTGGCTCTGGTCCTATCATATGGTCTTTCAAGAAGTAGACTCCTCATGCATTATCATCTACAGAGGTTGAGTACCGAGTTGTTGTGCTCGCTAGTCAAGAGATTTTATGGCTTCGATAGTTGATGAATGAGTTTGGTTTTCCTCCTGATAGTCCCACTATTCTTTGGTGTGACAATCAGAGTGCTATACATATTTCTCACAACCTGGTGGAGCATCAGCAGATGAAGCACATTGAGCTTCATATGCATTTCATCAGACAGTTGATTCAGGATGGTTCTCTCATCTTGGAGTATATTCCCACTATCTAGCAGGTTGCAGACATCTTCACGAAGCCTTTTGCATCGCCACGCTATCTTCAGTTGTACTCTATGCTTGGGGTGAAGGAAGTTTTCCTTGGGGGGTCTTTATGAGGCCTTCCTTCCTTCATGTTTCTTTCAGCATGTTCTTCTATCTCTTTTTGGAGAGGAGTTTTTTCCCACTGGGTTTTCTCCTTTTCTTTGTTTCATAGAGATTTCCTTGTACTCGGGTACCTGATCTGGCCTTGTTGTCAGGACCCATTGTTTTTTGCTTATAGTAGCTTCTTCTAAGTTTTAGCTTCTCCCTAAGTCTAACTTAATGGGGAGTGTTAGAGTAATTGGCTATTTACTTGATTAATTAAACAATATTTGTCTAATTAATTAAAGTTCCCTTTTATCTCTTTTATACTTAAGGTAACATTAGGTGCATAATAATTAATTATTTTATTAATTATTAATGTGCAAGCCTAGGGTTTTCCTTTTTAGGGTTTTTTTGACCTATATGTGGTTGAAATCTTTTCTTTTGTATTATTATTCTTTTTGTTCTGATAAGATAATCTCTCCATTTTTCAAAGCTTCAAACCCTTGTTTGTTTTTCCATCCATTCTCTTCCTTATGACAAGTATCCATTTGCATGTAGGTGTTCTTGGACTCTGAAGTTGGTTTTGACAACTTCTACAAATATTTTTGGATAAAATTGTGTGCAATTTTTTCTTCATCAATGTTTCAGATCAAACTCCATGATTCATCATTAGGATGATTAGCAGATAGAGAAAGAAATGAAAATTAGATAGCAGACTTGGATAGAAAAAGGGGAGACGGTGGTGGGGGAGGGTTGAGAGGCACAAAATCCAAAAATATGAAAAAGACAAAGGGAGGAGAAAAAGAAAAAGAGAAAAATGTAAAGAAGAATTATAATGAGAAGACCTAGAAAAATAACTAAATAAGTAAACAAGACGACCAAAAGAACCCTCGAATTAAAGAAAGGAACAAATAACTATAGGAAGAAATAAAAAATGAGAGGAAAAAAGAACGTCAAAAAGAACACATGGATAAGAATAGATATAAAAGAGAACAAAAATTAAAGAAAGTAGAAAGAATGAGACAAATAAAAAATAAATTTTGAAAAAGAACATAGAATGATAAATATCAATAAATGAATAATAATTTTTTTTATGAGAAATTTAACAAGAAACAAAAATAAAAGTAAATTAGAAAAGACAAATTTAGATTAAAAACACAAAGGAAAACAAATAAAACCCCCAAGACATGAAGACACGACAAATAAGTAAAACAAATTAAAGAATATACAACATAAATTCCAACAAATAAAGACAAAATAGTAATGAAAAGAGACACAAAATATAAAAGGAAGGAAATCAAAGAAAGAACATAATAAAGAAAGAAACACAATAAAACAAACTAGGAGAATAATCAAAAACCAAATCTAGTAAAGAATAAAAAATTGAAATAAAGATGAGAAGATAATTAATATAATTAAAAATAACAAATAAAAAAATGAATAATAGAGAAAAAAAACAAAATGGAAGAGCCTAAAATAATAGGAATCAAAAGTACCAAATATAGACAGGAAACAAAAAATAAATAAAGAAGAGAAGATAATTAATAGAATTAAAAACAAAAAAACAAAGAATAATAGAGAAGAAAACTAAATTCGGATAAGTCTAAAATAATAGGAGAGAGAAATAAAAAAGCCATAAGTGAAAGGGAAATCGAAGAACCAAGCAAGAAAGAAATTTAAAAACAATAAAGTAAGGAACAACGAAAAAGGAAGGAAAAACAAGAAAAAAGTAAAAAGAACCAAAAATTACAAAAGGGGGAGAGTTTATAATAAAGGACAAATTAAATATAGGAAAATATGAAAGGAATAAATAAGAAAGAACCTAAAATAAATAAACCAAGTAAGAAGAAAAAATTTAAGAGAAGAATAAATGAAATTAAGTAAAATTACAAGAAGATAAGGAAAATAGATAACAAAGAAAGGACAAGAAAGGAGGGAGAAAAGAAGGTAAAGCTAGTGAGGATAAGGAGGAGGGAGAGAAGGTCAAAAACCCACAAGAGGAAGGGAAGGGGAGAAAGAAAGGGTGAGCAAAAGGTGGGGGGGCGGGGAACGAAAAGAAAGAGGAAAGAAAGGGGATTACGAGAGATCATCTTGATGATGGATCATGGAGTTTGATTTGAAATGTTGATTAAAAAAAAATTGTACATGATTTTATCCAGAAATCTTGATTACTAACAATGATGGACTGTGGCAAAAAAATGTTATCGAATGATATTTATTTAAATCACCTACATGTGCACTAGGATTAGTGGATAAGAGGTAAGTGAATTATATATTTTCTTGGCCTTGTATACTTATGAATATGGAATCATTCAACATAGTCTAGCTTCATGATGGAATGGTATTAGCAAGAATATATATTATTATGATTAAAAGTTCTTTTGAATCAATAAAATCCTAAAATTTACTAATAGATTGGTTGTTCTATCAAGCAATGAGGTGTGACCACAATCCCATAATAATTTAATCTATCTCAAAGCTATTTATGTCTCTTAATTCACAACAATGATTTTTTAGAGCATAGGCCAAGGAATAAAAATGAGTGTTACTTAGGTGAAAGTTTGAATCTATGTCTCACTTCAAGGTAACTTATCAACATAAATAAATTTAGACATTTTCAATTAAACATAAGTTTTGATCAAACATATGTTTTAGCTAGATTCATTATAAATAAATTAGATCTAGGACATAACTTGTCCAACTAGAACTAACCACTCAATACATATATAAAATCACCTCAGTGCACTTTATTAAACACAAATATCATTTGAATTTTTTTATGTTCTCACAATCCCTATGCACATAAATAAAATTTAAAATTAAAAAAAAATAACAAATTTGTAAATCTATAAGTGTAGGTATTAAAAATATATATTATATTAACTAGTGTTTATATTTTTTATTTATTAACTAAAAGTAAATCATCAACACCAAAATATAAAGTTGATTGTTTTCTCAAGAAAAATATTAAATCTTATTAAAAAAGGTTGGAAAAATATGATGCAAGAGAGGCTCGAGATTTTATGTCGAGGTGTTTTTCCATATTTTAGATAAATAGTTAAGACAAAAAGTTTATTCCCATAAAAAATGATTATTTTTTAATACATGCAACTTTCAAGATTTATTTGAAAATATATATTTATTGAAATGGTAAAAAACAATCCATGAACTAAATTTTCAATTTATAAATTCAAATTAAGTTGAAGAAAAAAAGAAATTTGTAACTAGATATAAAAGTAGAAAACTATCATTTAACATTGTATCAACAACTAAATTATAGTAACAGTTTTATAGAAGAAAATTAAATTCATTTTTTTATTGTAAAAACTATAAACATAAAATCACTAAAAGATGAATTCATGAGAATGTAGTAGAGCTACTCAATTAATATAAATAGTTTAGGTCTTTTTCCTTTTACTAAAAAAAACACTAAAAAAATTACATTTAATTAATTTACATCATTTCAAAATTCAAAACATGTATGCCATTTTCTAGTGATTCAAGTTAAAAAGGAAGAATACTATTAGCTATTTCATATATAGAAATGGGACT
Organism: Sequoiadendron giganteum; assembly: GCA_007115665.2. Classification (NCBI taxonomy): domain Eukaryota; kingdom Viridiplantae; phylum Streptophyta; class Pinopsida; order Cupressales; family Cupressaceae; genus Sequoiadendron; species Sequoiadendron giganteum. The sequence goes on along the minus strand of CM021103.1, from coordinate 46,835,060 downwards.
TATATTTGAGATCTGATCCACTCCATAAGCTATAGATGATGGCGGTTTTTATTGCTTCATGGTAACAATAAAATAAGTGTGCAATGAACTATAATAATATTTTTTAATTATTATATTAATGCAATTTTATACTTATTTTATTCATCACCATTTTAGATTTGCAATACAATCAATACCAAATTTTGAGTTTTAAAATATTTGTGAAGCTTAATAAATCCAATAAAATAATGCATAACTGCAAAACTCTAAAAATGGGAAATTAAAATGTGGTTAAATATATAGAAACCTTGTTGTTCTTTTTTTTATCTCATTTTTCAAGAAATCTTCTTAATTTTTTGCTCACATCGGCTTAACTATTTTCCATCTGATGGATTGAAGCCCAAATACACTGTTTTGAGATAAAGTCCACATGAACGAAGCTACAAAAAAAAACTATTTTAATATGGGGGCTTTGATGGATGTTTTCAGCAAATCCATTTTGTGCATATCCGGGATAACAGCTCTTCAAGGCACCTTGTCGAACACTTCACATGCCTTGTCTATGCTTCCACATTTGGCATACATGTCTATCTGGGTAGCTGTAACTACAACATCTAAAAAAACTCCTCTATCCTCTATGATTTGATGGATGTCAAATGCTAATTCCAGTGAGGACAGCGACCTGCACTAGACCTAAATAGCTCCCATTTTGAGCTTCATTATTTGCGAGAACCTTTAGAAGGTGAGTGGATTTTAAAGTCATTTTATTTTTTCTAACTACATAACTGCAGAATTCTTTGTATTTTCAATTTTGAAAGAAGGAAAATTCTATAGGGTAAGAAGACTTTTTGAAGTTAAATTTTTTTGCCTTGTATTTTCATATTATGATATAAAATAGAAATATTGTTTGTTAATTTCAAAATAAATTAATTTTAATACTCGTAGATATTGAAAATTTATGGCATTTAAGTACATTTCAAGTATAAAAAATTGATTAATGTATTTTAGAATTTTTAATAATTAATGAATAAAATAGCGATCAGTTAGTCAATTGGTGAAAAAGATCTTGTAAAATTGTTTTTAATCTGAAACCATATTTGAGATGGATATCTCATCATTTGCTTATTATTTTATTTATTTATTTTTAGTGTTGGAGCCAAATGTCAGGGACCTCATATTTCGCCAGTTTTTGCTATTCCAAAAGAAAGGCATTTCTATTGTTACTCGTGATGGTGAACGCAAGAAGGAAATAAAATCATTAGATTTAGGAGGCAACTCATGGTGGAGAAACATCAGAGCACTGATAACATTTAGAATTTCCTTCTTTGTTTATGGAGAAATGGGATTGTTATTCATATCGCGTGTTCCAGTTTGCATAGAATGCACATATATAATTGGAAATGCGCTTTTAATAATTCCTTAACTTCCATAAACTAGGGGAATAGATGTGTTTTAACATCCTCATTTATATTAGAAGCTTTAATAATATTATGTGTCTAGCCATTTATTTTTTGGAGTAGGTTTATACATTCTAAACTTCTTCATTTGTATAGTCTCCTGCATCGGTGTCATGGTTTAAGGATAAGATTTTTTCTATAATTCCAACAATTTTGATTGATTATTATACTCTTCTTTGGTAAAGGAATGAATGTACTCTCATAATTAAATCTACTTCATGCCTAATTTTATTTGTGATCAAAAGGGTTCTACACTTTCCTTTTGTCTAGCCATAATGAGGATAAATTTAAGTAATAATAAAATTTGATCATGGAAAGGCCTTAAAGCACCTCCCCTATGAAAAAACCAACTTGCAACAAATTTTAGGATTGTATATACTGTCGATGAAACTATGTGTGCCTAAGGATTTCCCAGAGTATGTTTGGAGAAGTAAACCTAGAAGAAGAAAATGGTGAAAAAAGTCAAAAGTTTCTAATGAAAGTATATAATAATATAATGAATCTTCAGAAGTAGGAAAAAATGAAGATTCAAATATAAATGAATACCTTTTTGACTAGAAGATTTAAGCACGAACGACAAAAATTAACAAGAACTTCATGAAATGTTTTTAGCTAAACTACTTTAGCTCGTGCCTAATTTCTATTACAGTGAGATTTGTAAAACAAATTGCATGCTATTGCATAGATAAAGATGAAGAAAATATCTTTGAACCATTTATTTTTGGGGAAAGGTTGCTCTCTAACACTTCTAGGGCTTTCCACCTAAAAGGAGAGAGATTTTCCACCAAAAACTTGGAGGTTCATTCAAGATTAATACTAATGGGATTGAAATATCCTTATAAAATAAATGTCCTAAATGTAATAAGCTAATAATAGAGATTGAATACTAATGCAAAACTAATGAAATGCAAGGTGTTTGAAAACACATTGTGATATGAAAAATGAACTAAGAATGCAAATAAATAATAACATAAATGAAAAGGATTGAAGAGGTGCACCTAGAAACTAAAGCTTGATGTAGAGAGGCTCTAGAACCCTACAAAAATTATTGTCAAAGCCAATTGGGACACTCACATCAAGCTGGGTGACTTAGTCCTATTTTGGGGAGATTCTGCCAAAATAGGTTTCAAGAAATTGGGTATCTAGAACTATAGAAAACACTTTTCAAGCCCATGAGTGCGCCTAATTTTCCAATGATGGTGACTTAGTCCACCTTTAGCTTTTGGGAATCTCAAAGATGCAATCTATACTTCAGCTCTTGACAAGAATCTGGATCTGAATCTGTAGACTTTGACCTGTAGGTGATCTCCAAGATTCTTTTAGGGTTTTTTGACTTTGAATGATGTTGACAACTTTTAACACCTTACTCTTTGATAAATCTACATACAAGACCTACAAAACACACATGAAAAGAGGGGAAAAGGGTTAAGGGTTAGAGAATAGGGTTTTGCCTTAGTCAAACCCCATTTTTGTAATCAAACCCTTGAAAATGAAATGAAATATAAAGAGAATGATGTTTGAACGACATGCAATGCTAGAACTCAACAAACCCTTGAAGTGAAAACATGAATATATGCAAGTAGATGCTCTAATGGATGAATGCTTGAAGTGCCAAGAATGCTTGGATGCTTGAAAAATGCTTGATTGCTTGATTAGGAAGATAGGGAGAGTGAAAATGAGGAGAAAACCATTTATTAATACATGATTTTCCCTAATTCCTAAAAATACCTCATCATAGACCAACCTCATAGTCTAGAGAATAATATCCCACTAGAATTATAAAATAATTTTGATTTTTAAGCCAAATGGGACTAAGTCACCCAAGGTGGTGACTTGGTCCCACCAAGGAAATTTTACTAGGTGTCAAAAATTAAAGTGTATTTAATGATGTTTAATGGGATTATTCTTTGAAACATACTTAAGTATGACCTGCAAGTGCATAATGGGGCCATTTAAACATAAGAAAGGCTAAAATTATTGATGAAAAGCCTAGAAAAGTGTGAGAGTTTGTTACAACTCATTACAACACTTTGAAATAAGGCTTGGTAAGTGATAGAAGGAGGTTATTTAAGTGAATTATAATAAAAGGGCCCTAGAAAAGTGTGAAAGTGGGTTACAACAGTTCACAACACCTTTGTAAGACTGTAGACAAGACATCACAGGGTTTTATTGATTTACAAGAGTTCAAGGCCTAATGTGAATGTGTTGGCCATATTACAATATTAAATCTAGGAAAAATTAGGCCAAAATTCATAGGAAAGGCCCAAATGAGTGTGAAAATTTCAAGGATACATTTTTCTACATTACATTTAGCCCCCACTTTAGTGAGAGGATGAACTTTCTTCAAACTCGCACTAAAGTAGCCAAACATGCATATCGAGAGGGATCCAAATGCTCTCATGCTGGAAAGATGAGACAACAACAATCGAGAGGGGTGATCAAGCCCCTAGGATCAAGATCACATGTCAAGTCAATTATTAGCATAAAGGAAAACACAAGAAAGAGTGGTATAAAAGAATGAAAGAGAGGGAAATAGATAAGTAAGATCAATCTTTGACCATTTTTCCAGCTACTTGTGTATCAGATCTAGGTTGTTTAAATTCTAAAAAGATGCATACTCACTCTAAGGCGACATATTTCATGACTATCTGTCGGGTGAGAGGGCCTAAAAGGTGAGAAAAATACACTCATGGTTAGTATGCACTCACACACATGTAGGGGTCTATGGGGAAAGTTGTATCATTGGTTGGGCTTCCCTCTTAACCATACCAAATTTATACTTCCTGATAACTTTAATAAGGCACCACAAAAGAAAATAAAATTTTGAGCTTCATGAGGCAAGCAAAGCTTCGTATGCTTGGAGCTCATAAACAAATAGGATGGCACCATAGGCATGCAAGTTGTGTTATGCAAGGAGGCCATATAACAAATGAAAAATGTAACATGTAAAAGAATGTTCAAAGGAGTCTTGCTTGGTTCATGCGAGGTTTTTAACTTAGGGAACATTATGTCTAATGTCTCCAAGAGAGGACCAATCAAAGAATAGAAAATTCACAACTTAGGTGATGTAGTGTGTCACCTAAAGTCACCAAGAGAAATATAATATGCTAAGATAGATCATGCTTATGAAGGAAATTACACCCAATTTCATCCACAAAGTGAAAAATGCATCCTATCAAATAATAAGGCTGCACTAAGAACCAAGAAAAGAAAAAAAATGCAAAAGAATAATGTCAATGTATGCTCGGGCACTTTAAAGGAATTGCTAAACACCATACTGTGAGCAATTACTTTAAAGTAGAAAAATGCAAAATGCAAAAAGAAAGAAGATATGAGAGCCAACTTGGAAAGCCTTATGCCAAGTCATATGTTTCCAAGTAAGGTTTTTTCATGCAAAGAAACAGAAAAGAGATGGGTTGCCCCCAAAAAAAACACCAAACATAGAAGGGATCTATGGATTTGGGGTCAATATGTTTGTTGTTGCAATGTTTGTTTAGAGAGCTCGAAATTATCATCATCCCCCAAATACATAGAACTAGAATAATGACAGAAAGAAATCAAAGAAAAATAAAAGGAAGATTCTTTTTAGGTGAACATGGAAGAGACATAGGGTGTGGGTATGTGCAAGATCATCATGGATAAAATAGGCCCTTAAGTGGCAATAAAAAGACAAAAAATTAGAGTTAGACAATTTGATGTAAAAATTTGAATAAGTTATCTATATTATTTCAAAAAAATGTTAAAATAGAATCTATATAAAATTGAATGTAGTTTCTAAACTACTAGAACTTTATAAAAAAAAAAAAAAATCTATTTGGTAAAAATTTGAAATTTCAATGCTGTAGTATTTAAATTTCAGGGTAAAAATAAGAAGTGTTTGTCTGACCAACCTAACCACAATAAAATGATAATATTTTTTTATAAGCTTTTAGATATAAGTAGAGGACTCATATCCCAATGTGATGCATATTTTTTTAGAATTTTTTTCCAAGTAAATAATTAATTATCATTTTTTTATTACAACTTTTTAAAAATATAAAATCTCATTTGTCTAACCACCTTAACTTGGTCAAAGATTCATGAACTTCAATTTTTATTTTTTTTAATCCTATAGTATGCAAAGCATAGAATGTGACGCATGTTTTGGATTTAGAAAATGTGATACCGTTTGAATGTTATAGATGTTTTTCAATCAACCTATCAATCAGGACTTTATTCGTAATTCTAATAGAAAATGAATAATTATTATTTATTAAATTCAAAGTAAAGAATAATTTATATTGGTGGAAAGCTGAGAATCTCCTCTAAAAACCCTTTTCATTTCATCAATTTTGGGTAAAAAAAAAGCCGTCAGTCACATGGGGCATCATATGGCTTTCATATCGCCACTTTTTGGCCCATCATGATTCTGCACATACCCGTGTCTCAATCCTTTGCATCGTCCCCAAAAGGAAAACACAAGAAAAAGGAAAAGGCAAAGAGAAAGAAAATACCATTTTGGGTCAACATGAAGGAGACATTGCGGTCTCAATGCCTTGCATCATCTCGAAAAGGAGAACACAAGCAAAATAAAAAGGAAAATAAAAAGAAAAGGGAGCCTTTTAGGTCCACATGAAAGGGACATTTTGGTCTCAATGCCTTGTTTCATCCCCAAAAGGAAGGAAAAACAAAAGCGAAAAGAGAAAAAGAAAAAAAGTGCATGACATCTAGAAGAATGAACGTACAAATAGAGGAATGTCACAAAGAGAGAGAACAACAAACAAGATAGTATGAGGGATCACAATACACACATACAATAGAAAAATAAAAGAAAAAGAAAAAGAAAAATGCAAAAGACTAGTACGGAAAATGCAAGTCAACCATCTAACAATTCATTTGCCTCCCAATCTTTTTTAGTGAATAATGTAGCTATGAGACAATGAAAAATGTGTTACTAGGACAAGGCTAGCAACTTCTTGCCCCCACTGAGTTCAAGGCAAGAGTGAGCTGAGGTAGGTGACGGGAAGGGTCATGTAATAGTGAGAAGAGAATGTTCTACAACTTTTACATGATAAGGTATGTGTTAGTAGTTTATGGGTTCTAGGGATAGCAATTAACACCATCAAAATGATACTTTCTCAATATTTCTTTCAATTGATAACACTCATCGATTCTATGTCCAAGAATAAGATGATATGTACAAATGTGGAACATTAACATCTTTAGCATATATGACCAACCTATTCATAGGTGGTAATAATGTGAGTTCTTTGTTTAGAAGTATTTGGAATTTCCTCTCACATTCAGGTGGTGGACGAAGAGGAAACTTGATTTTTTTTTAAGGCCTCTTGCATCTACTAGATGCACCTTGTTCATGAATAGGAGGAGGAGGAGGGCCTTCTGGGATCCTATCTTGCTTATTATTATCAGCTAAGGGTTGTTCTCGACGAGGAAGGATGTTCAAATTGAGGAGATAATCAAAGATCACCGTGCCATCATCACAAAGCCTTAGATATTTTCTAGGAGGTTGGTTTTTATGAGGGGAATCTCGATAGGCTATTCCCTTGGTATTTTCATTAGGTGGTAGTTGCTCAAGAAATTTATGTATTTCATCAGTTTTTGTGTTAACTCCTTGTTTGCTCAAAATGATAAAACCTTTTCCATAGGTTTTCTGAAGGTTGATGAGAGTATTGGTGACTTGGTTATCATAAACTGGTTGAGTGGCCGATTGTTTAGAAGAACTAGGCCCACATCGTGTATTTCAGGATGTAAGTAACAAAATGTTTCAAGAGGTAATATGGTAGAAATTTCTTGGGGTTTCATGGATGGATAAAAGGATGCATTGGCTTCAAGGTTGTCAAGGAAATCATTTAGGAACCTATCCATGCTATCATCATCTTCTCCAATGATTTCAACATCATGAGGAGGACATGCATTAGGAGTTGATTGAGCAAGAGTGGGTTCAAGGTCATTATGATATGTCCCAAATACACCGCTTCACATGTCAACTAAGGATTTTAATGACATCCAAAACTTATTAAAAAATATAGCAATAATGCTAATGAATGATAACAAGCTAAATCCAAGAAATCCATGAAATAAAACAACAAATCTAGAAATGATAATAGAGATGCAAGAACATAACATAGAAATGCAAAAAATACTCGGGAAATGACAAAAATTACAATGCAAAATGTGCAAGTGGACTAAGTTGCCTAGTGTGGCGAATTAGACAAAGTATTGATTTTTTGTAATAATTTTTTCGAATTTTTAAATGGAATTTTATAATTTTTAGGTTTTCAAATGCAAGTACAGTATGAAAGTATAATTTTTTTGTGAATTTTTAATGAAATGCAAGCTATATGAGCTTTTCACTAATGCAATTTTGAAAACCCTAATACAATGTTGATGCAAGCTTCTCCTAGGATGCAAATGCACTTCAAATCAAAAGTAAAAATCTTATAAAGGTGGGTTCACCAAAATGAACTATGGATTTTTGGGGAAAAGATGCTATCTTGCACTTCTAGGGATTTTCACCTAAAAGGAGAGATATTTTCCACCAAAATGAATCTAAGGGTTCATTCAAGATTAATGCTAATGGGATTGAAATATGCTTAAAAAAAAATTCCTAAATATAATAAGTTGATAATAGAGATTGAATACTAATGCCAAACTAATGAAATGCAAGAGGTTTGAAAACACATTGTGATATGCAAAATGACCTAAGAATGCAAAAACACAATAATAGAAATGAAAAGGATTGGAGAGGTGCAACTGGAAACTAAAGCTTGATATAGAGAGACTCTAGAACCTTGCAAAAATTGATGTTGAAGCTGACTGGACACTTACACCAAGCTAGGCGACTTAGTCCAATTTCAGGAAGATTCTACTAGAATAGGTTTTAGGAAACTAGGTATCGAGATCTATAGAAAACACTTTTCAGGCCCAATAGTGGGACTAATACGCCAATGATGGTGAATTAGTCCACCTTCAGCTTTCAAGAATCTAAAATATGCAATCTGTAGCTTTCAAACTATACTTCAACTCTTGACAAGAATCTAGATCCAAATCTGCAGACTTTGACCTGTAGGTGACCTCCAAGCTTCTTTTAGGGTTTTGTTGACTTTGAATGATGTTGACAACTTTTAACTTACTCTTTGATAAATTTTCATACAAGACCTGTAAAACACACATGTAAAGAGGGGAAAAGGGTTAAGGGTTAGAGAATAGGGGTTTCCCTTAGTCAAACCCCATTTTAGTAATCAAACCCTTGAAAATGGAAGGAAATAGAAAGAGAATGATGATTGAACAACATGCAAATGCTACAACTCACCAAACCCTCGAAGTAGAAATCTGAATATATGCAATTAGATGCTCCAATGGATGAATGCTTGGAGGCTTGAAGAATACTTGATTGCTTGATTAGGAAGATAGGGAGAGTGAAAGTGAGGGGAAAACCCTTTATTTATACATGATTTTTCGTAATTCCTAAAAATACCTCATCACAGACAGACCTCAAGGTTAAAAGAATAATATCCTACTAGAATTATAAAATAATTTAGATTTTTAAGCCATATGGGACAAAGTCACCCAAGGTGGCGACTTGGTCCCACCAAGGAAATTTTACTGGTTGTCAGAAATTAAAGTGTATTTAATGATGTTTAATGGGATTATTCTTTGAAACATACTTAAGTATGACCTATAAGTGCATAATGGGGCCATTTAAGCAGAATAAAGGGTCAAATTATTGATGACAAGCATAGAAAAGTGTGAGAGTTTGTTATAACTATTTACAACACTTTGAAATAACGCTTGGTAAGTGATAAAAAGAGGTTATTTAAGTGAATTATAATAAAAGGGCCCTAGAAAAGTATGAAAGTGGGTTACAACACTTCACAACACCTTTGTAAGACATCACAAGGTTTTTTTTTATTTACAAGAGTTCAAGGCCTAATGTGAATGTGTTGGCCACATTACAATAGTAAATCTAGGAAAAATTGGACCAAAATCCATAGGAAAGGCCCAAATGAGCCTGAAAATGTCAAGGATACATTTTTCTATGTTACAATCTCATATAGATGTACACAAGTTAGGTGATATTGAAGGCACATAGGCAACAAGTTGGGTGATGTGCTCAACTCATTTATTGTTGAGTTGCATGATGTACTCAATGCATTAACTTGTAAGTTTTTATGGCAATTATAAAAGTAATGAATGCCATCAATTTTTGGGCAAGATAACTATTTAGAAAAGTACTAATTTTTGTTGGACATGATTGATTTTGACAAATCACAAGTAAACTTCTATAAAAAACCAAAGAATTAAATCAACCATTATAAATGGTTTTGAAAAATCACAAGTAAACTTCTGTTAAAAACTATGAAATAAATCAACGATTGTGAATGGTTTAATTGTCTTGCAAGGCACATATTCCCTTTTCCACTGTTGATGGAAAAAATGAGATCATGAAGCTCAAATAATGATACACCTTCAACGTAAACGAGAAATTTTGCACTCTTCTAAATATTTAGATGGCAATTGTGACATGTTAATTAAGGGAGAGGGGTCGATGGTGGGTTGGGCTATGTTGTGTGAGGGGTCCACATTGGATTTTTTTTTTTACCAATCGCATGAGAGTCCACCTCTCAACTTGAAAAAACATTTAGGGAGAAATTTGTGCATGTTTCCTAATGTTTTCAGAGTTTTTTTGGAAATCTACTTTTTCTAAGCTCAAACTTGTCGTTGACCAATGGTGGACACCTGTTGCTCACTTCATGATTTCTTACCACACCAATACTAGGTCACTTAACTTCCGATAACTACACATTTAATTCCCAAAATTCCTCCATTGTTTTCCTTTTCCCTACCACCTTTGCATGCATTTTATTTTATATCTCTTGCATTAGCTTCACAACTACACCATTCATGCTATTGTTCTACACTTTAATTCATTTCTTGCAAGACCAACACTACTTTGGCTCGAGGCCAATAATGGTAAGGTTGTGGACGAGTGGTGGTGATACCCACTTCATAGTTTATGTGATTTTCAACACCTCCATTTCCAAAAGGAAAAACTTTCAACTTCTATTAAGGTAGGTGAGGTTGTGTTCCAGCCTCAGAATGGGAAAATCTATCCATGTCACAAGATTATTTTCAAATTTATTTATATACTATTTGTAAATAGCTTCTTAAACAAGCTATGAATATTTCTTTTAGCTATATTATGGTTGTCTATGTGTGTTTATATTTGTATATATATATATATATATATATGTATATATATTCATATATATACACACAGACAATTAGGAAACGTCTATTGCAACTATATTATGGTCGACTATGTGTATACAAACATATGCACATAGTCAGCCATACTATATGATTTTTTTTGTACCTCTGCAATATATAAGTATACTAATAGTGTTTGAGATTCTTATACACTTCACTATCAAGGAATTCTTGTAGTGATATTATGGCCAACTGTGTATATATATAAATAACTATATATGTATATATATGTGTATATATATACACATAGTCGATCAAAAAAATAATAGTAAACAATATATGCAACTCTCCTAGTTAAGGGTATCATGCAACTATATTTTGGTTGACTCTATGTGTGTATATATATATACATACCATTAATGTGCTTCATAAGGTGGGTATGTGCAGGATCATGATGGGCCAAAAGTGGCGATATGTAAGCCATATGATGGTCCATGTGGCTGACGACTTTTTTTTTACCCAAAATTAATGAAACGAAAAGGGTTTTTAGAGGAGATTCTCAGCTTTCCACCAATATAAATTATGCTTTACTTTGAATTTAATAAATTATTATTATTCATTTTCTATTAGAATTACGAATAAAGCCCTGATTGATAGGTTGATTGAAAAACATCTATAACTTTCAAATGGTATCACATTTTTTGAATCTGAAACATGTGTCACATTCTATGTTTTGTATACTATAGGATTATAAAAGAAAAAAAATAATTTCATGAATTTTTGACCAAGTTAAGGTTGTTAGACGGACGAGACTTTATATTTTTTAAAAGTTTTATTAAAAAATTCATAATTAATTATTTACTTGGAAAAAAAATATAAAAAACTATGCATCACATTGGGACATGAGTCCGCGACTTATATCTAAAAGCTTATAAAAACATATTATCATTTTATTGTGGTTAGGGTGGTTAGACAGACACCTACTTATTTTTACCCTAAAATTTAAATACTACTCCATTGAAATTTCAAATTTTCACCAAATAGATTTTAAAAAATAAAATAAAGGTATAGTAGTTTAGAAACTACATTCAATTTGCTACATATTCTATTTTTACATTTTTAAATAATATACATAACTTATTCAAATTTTTACGTCAAGTTGTCGAACTCTGGTTTTTTGTCTTTTTATTGCCACTTAAGGGCCTATTTTTTCCATGATGATCCTGCACATACCCAGGTCAACTCTTAAGGTTTTCATACACCTATAGTTTGTTTTACTATGTCTTTCACTATCGTGAACCCCTTACACAACATTACTTGCTCCCCCATCGTCCACTCAGCCTTGTCCATAGTAGATTCACCTCTGCTGCTATAGTCAATTTTTTTTAATCATTTTACATGAATTTATAGGATCTTCATCCTAATTTAATAATCATTTCAATTATCTAAGTTTCGTAATCATTTTAGTTATCGAAATTTACATAACATTTTAATATTATAAATAACATATTAATATGCTATATCATAGTAATATTATAAATAACATATTAATAATATAATTTATAACATTATAATATTATAAATATATAGACATACCTACATGTCATACATACATACATACATATGAATTACCATACGTATGTATGTATGTATGGATAACATACATGCATACATGCATACATACATAGAGCCACATTCACAGTCACATAAACACATATCGAGCCATTTTCACAAACACATAGACATACTTGGCCAAAAGATAGGTGTGTGACACCCTCAACTGTGGAGTATATGGTAATCCTCCAATACTGTCAATATAAATATGCAACTTTCAAACTTACATATACATATGTCCTTTTTTCATATAACCTTTTCCATTTACATTTAAATGAATTCGATGTATGTTTTAGTTAATATTTAATTACTTTTACAAGTATGAAAATGTAATTCATATCAAAATTTTGGTTGAGGTTAAATATAAGTATCATAATGTTGTATAAAAAAGGGCTCCAAATATTTGTATCATTTGGTTGTTTCGAGTTATATAAATATCATAAAGTTGTATCAGAAAAGGGCTCCAAATATTAGAATCATTTTATTTTTTAAATTACATGTATGACTTTTTTTTCAATTTGTTCATTCTTTTGATTTTAAGAGTTAGAATTTGGGATATGATATTATTGTTGGACTCAAGGGAACATTGAGAGGGGGGCGATGAATCAGTGTTCAAAAAATATTATTTTTATTACTCTGAAACTTAAACTATTCTATCATTACTTTAAGAGAAAGATGCAATCATTCAAATGAAACATTCATAACACCATAACACAAGGATTTTTGAATGGAAACCCTATTAGTGGAAAACCACGGTGGAGGTTAATCCACAATTTGAGTACTCAAATAAAAAAATTACAAAAGAGAATGCACTTGCACTCATGGATACTACCTAGAGCTCACTACTCAAAAGGGAAGGCTCGTTGCCTTACAAAAGTTAAAATTAAAACCATCTAAAGGATGAATTGAGATAGTAGCATCTATTCATGCTAGGTTACAGTTCTAGTGAAGCTCTTAGATTGGATTTTGGACCCTTTTTCTTATTCAGCACTTCGCTCTGCTCTATTTTGCACTTATCTTCTCTTCACATCACACATAAAAACTCACACAATTACTCTTCATAATTTTGCACCACACATTCATTATATTCTCTCTGCTTCATTACATCAAAATGATAAAAATGATCTCATATTTATATCTGATATCAAGGATTTGATCATTCACATGTCAGCTTCATAAAAATTTAATCTCTTTACAATTGTCGGCTAGATCCATAATTAAATGTTTATGCCCATCCTCCAAATTTGGTTAAGACATAGAGAGGACCCAAAAAAAACATAATCGGGCACAAAAACATTTAATTAATTTCTCCTTGTACATCCGCGATTACTATATTTGACGAGTGAGACTTCAAGCACATATAGCCAATAGATTTATGCACTCGATCTCCTAGATCGCATACCAGTGAGTGCGCATCAATATTTCTCTTGAATAATGTAATAAAAAGATCAAAAAACATTTGATCGAGATCCATAACCCAAAATAATAGTCTGGTGAGGTATTCATATCAACATTTATGCCTCTGAATGTCATGTTCTTTACTCTGTTTTGCCGGTTTTAACTAAAACTATGTTATATATCGTATGCATTACTTAGGTTGCCATCAATGAAAACACTTACAAGCCATAATCCAACAATCTCCCCCTTTAGCATTGATGGAAATACTTCGTGAAAAATTACTAAGTGTCAGAATCATTATAAGTACGCTACCAAATTGCTATATCTCCCTCTAGTTCAAAAGATTTCAAAACACAACTCCTCCTAAGAATGATGAAACATTTTTCATTTCACTCTATCCCCCTTTGACATCAATGAAAAAGCATAAAAACCATATGCCAAAAAGATAAAATACATGTTCAAAATCTTCAAAACTTGAAAATACATATGTCGATAATTCTCCCCCTTTAACAAAAACTTCCAAACTTTGAATCAATTTTTAAAACAAGCAACTGTTACTTTAGAAAATTATTTTATGATTTTTCTTCATTTTCAGAAGGAAATTCTTCAAAGAATCTAGTGTGATCCCAATGATAATGATCAAACTATTTTTCCTAGAATTTTTGTTGACAATCTCAATTAGAGATTCCAGAATTGTAATTGCTTCCTCTAGTTTCTCACCTTTCCTTAATATCTCCACCATCTGCTCCAATCTGCATTCGGTTTAATCCTTCACCTTCCAAAAAGTATCCACAAGTGTGTTCTTGGATGATTTAACTTTGGTGTGTTCATATTGTAGCTCCTGAATTCTTTTCTTGATGGTGCCATCCTAATCTTGCAACATGCCAAAGCTTTTTCCAATGCCATTCAACTTTGTTTCAATTTGCTCCAATTTCTCTTAGTAATTACTAACAGCATGGGACCAATAGATGCAATAGATGTAGATGTTATTATCTGCATTTATGCATATCCTCAACTCATTCATTTTCTTCTTTAGTTTGGTAAGTGATAATCTAAATTGCTCCTTCAAGTGAGAGATAAATCACCTTCTTCTTTGTCTTTAGCCTCAAAGTTCATTGTTTCCTTACTACATTCAATCATTTCTTCACGTAGAATGTTCTACAAACTTTCCAATTTGATCGTGTAGTGCTCAATATGTGCATTTAGTACACTCAAAATCATATCTTGATCATATGATGGTCTAACAGACCATAACTTAGTGATTTTCTATATTCCACCTTCTTCTTGAATAAGTTGTTGTAGCATTTCCTTTGTCAGGTCATCTTCTTCCTCACCATGTTTTTTGGGTTCTTTCTCATTTCTCTGTAGATCCTTAGTTTCTTCATGAGATTATTCATCTAGAATATCCATAATTTCCTTTCCTTTTCCTTTTCCTTTTCCCTCAATTCTAGGAACTTTGCATTTCAGAGGGTTGTATTCAACAATTTATTTTTCTCTTTTTTGCTTTTTATTCATGCCACCGGAAGAGGAATCAAATTCAATTGTCCTTACTGGAAGGGAAGTATTGATTGAGCCACACTTTCCATGCACATTCTTAAATAAATTTTCAAATTCTAGATTCCAATCAGTCAAATTCCTAGAATATGAGTATATTTGTCTGCATAGCGGCTCATTTGTTTTCCACACCATATTGTCGATCTTTGGCAGACAATTCAAGAAATACATTACTAAACATATAATTAGAGTACTGAACCTAAAAGGGTAGCCTATTTATTTTTTTAGTTGCACATTTTCCATTAGTTGATCCTTTATCAACCCATACAAGTCAAAGTCCTAGCCTTCAATTATCATCTTGTGAGAAATATAGATAGCGTCAACCGAGGTCGTTCCTTCTCAGTTTCTGAAAAATAATTTATATGAAATTATGTGTGCAATATACTTAGTAACATGATTCTTCATTGTCGCAATTATCAACGCCCTCTAATCTCCAATTATTTTGATTAGAGTTTAAACTTCTTTGTTTCAGATGAATTTCTTCCTTGCTATATCTCTGACTTTGCATAATCTAGTCAAATTTTCAATTATTTCCTTTGAGAAGATGTAGGATTTGTCCAAAGTTAAGGTATCATCATGAAATCTTCTCAAGATTAATTTAACAAATTTTGCGTTCTCAAAGTACATATCTCATTCTAGATATCCAAATTTAAGTGTTTGGCTTCATTCAATTGCTTCAATTCATTAGGTAATGACAAATTCCTCATGGACCTAATCTTTCCACTGTTGTATTCATCCAAAGTGATTGACCCTTTTATTTGTTCCATTTTCTTTTCGTACTTAGGTTTAACAACCACACACCAAATTATATGAAGATTTTGAAGATAATTGAGATACCTGATAGATTTCCAGTTTTTTCAGCGAATCAACTTCTCTACTTCAAAATTATCCTATCGAGTGCTACAATTATTTTCTTCTTCGATGAAAAGTGACAAATGATGATTCCAGTTTGACTTTTATAGTTCGCATGCGTGCAATATATGCATTTTCCCTAAGTTTTCTAAGTTCTCTATTCTCTTAGACAACGACAAATTAATTCTTCTACGGACCATGAATTCTCATAATTTTCTTTTCAAAGTTCTCCAAAACCTCTGCATATGATTTATACACTTTCTTGACCATTCTTCATGTTTCAATACCATCTACAGACAGGGGAGGAAATATTTTCTTGAAAAAATCCCCTTAGGCCACTGGCCTGAAATCAATTACCAGAAGAATTACTGAAAGCAGGTTCGGGTGTAGAACCATTTCCAGCCTCAGACTCATTCTTTCTTACCCATGTCTTCTTCATCTAATCTCTTATCTCATTTATAGTAACTTTTTATTTTCCTTTGTCATATGTTTGTATGTTTCTGCCTCTATAAATCATACCTCTTCTATCCACATTTTTCTTTCTGTAGAGTCTTGCAATGTGACCATATTTATTGCGATTGTAGCACACAGTACTTCCTTGTCTAGACCAATAATTCCATTTATTTCTTCTTGATCTACATTGATTAGCAATATTTCCAAATATTCCACATGTGTAACATTCAACATTCTTTCTATTGATAGAGTAGTTTGAAAAATTTATGCATTTAATTGATTTATGACCAAACTTTGTGCATTTGAAACACTGACCAGAAAATGATGAATCTCTTGATTCCATATTAATTCTACGTTGAGTAGCCATATGGCCAAATTTATTGCAAGAAAAATAGTATCCATTAAATTTTTGAGCATTAGGTTGTCTTATTGGATACCTTCCACATTTTTTCATCTAGTTTCTTTGTCTAAAATTCTTTTGTCTGAGTTTGGATCTTTCTCCTTTTTCATATCCAAGACCTCTCTTGTCATTTCCACTCTTTTGTCCTTGAGTCAGGTCATCAAGCTTCACTAATCTAATCTTAAAATTCTCTATGTATTCATTTGCACTAGTAAGTTCATTTTTGAGAATAACAATTTGTTTACCAAGTTCTTCTTCATTGTTTCTAAATTGTTGCAATTCTCTTTCCAACAAAGTGAATTATTAATTTACTCTTTTGTGTTCATCAGATTTCTCTTTTAAGGATTGGGCTAGATTCTCATTAGTATTCTTTCTTTCTTCAATCTCTTTAGTCAGCTTCATCACCATGGATTCCATTTCATGTTTTAGGGTAACATTATTTCTAGCAAGCTTTTCACATTCTTTAGTAGTTTCCTTGAAAGTCTGATTCAGGTGAGCATCATCCATACTTTGGCTCTCTTGTTGTATCTAGTCACAGAGATCCTTCCTTTCTCCTTGTATTTAACAATCTGATCCTTCAATGACTGAATGAATTTCTTAGCATCCCTAAGATTTTCTTTCAATTCTTGAACCTCTTCTTTGGACTGACCAAGGTCATCAAGTGCCACCAAAAGATGTTTTTGAAGACTACCAAAGTCCATCACATTCAAAGATCCACCTCAAGCTACTAAAATTCTTATGAGGAACCATAAGCTTTGATACCAATTGTTGGACTCAAGGGAATACTGAGAAGGGGGAATGAATCATTGTTAAGAAAATCTTGACTTTATTACTCTGAAACTTAAACCATTCTATCATTACTTTAAAATAAATATGTAAGAATTCAAAGGAAACATTCATAAGACCATAACACAAGTATTTGTGTGTGGAAACCCTATTAGGGGAAAAACCATGATGGAGGTTAATCCACAATTTGAGTACTCAAATAAAAAATTTACAAAAGAGAATGCACTTGCATTCAGGCACATTACCTAGAGCTCCCTGCTCAAAAGGGAAGGCTCACTACCTTACAAAATTTTAGATTAAAACCATCTAAAGGATGAACTAAGATAGTAGCATCTATTCATGCCAGGTTACAATTCTAGTGAAGCTCTTAGATTAGATTATGGACCCCTTTTTCTAATTTAGCACTTCACTCTATTCTGTTATGCACTTATTTTCTCTTTGCATCACACATAGACAAATTCGCATTATTACTCTACTAAATTTCACACCACGCATTCACTATCTTCTCACTCTACTTCATTACATCAAAATGATAAAACCAGTCTCATATTTATATTTGCTATCAAGGATTTGATCATTCACATGTCAGCTTAATAAAAATTTAAGTTAATTACAACTGTCGACTAGATCCATAATTAAATATTTATGTGCATCCTCCAAAGTTGGTTAAGACATAGAGAGGACCCAAACAAAACATAATCGAGCATGAAAACATTTAATTAATTTCTCGTTGTACATCCGCGATTACTATATTTGACGGGTCGGCCTTCAAGCACGGATAGCCAACAGATTTATGCATCGGATCTCCTAGATCATGTATCAGTGAGTGTGCATCAACATATCTCTCGAATAATGTAATACAAACATCGACAAAACTTTGACTAATATCCATTACCTAAAATAATATTCCGGTGAGGTATTTAGATCAAGATTTATGCCTTTAACTAGATGCCATGTGTTCTTTACTCTGTTCTATCGATGTAAACCAGAACTATGTTGTAGATCGGATGCATGACTTAGGTTGCCATCAATGACAACAGTTACAAGCCATAAGCCAACAAGTATAACATGCATTTTTTTTCATTGCACACACACCCTTGATCATTTGCAATCAACTCAATTAGATGTGTGGTTAGTTTGTTCTTCAATTACACTCACTCTTACATGTATGAATTTGTTGGTTCAATTTTTATGGGGGCTACACTACCAAAAACCCACACAAAACACAACAATAGATACCTAAAGAGAAGATGTGAGACAAAAAATAACTCACTTTCAATTATTTTTAGAAAATGAAATTATAGATTCAAAAATTACAATACTACAACCTCATGGGCTTGATTCATTACAATAAAATCAACTTTAAATGAAAATCTATTATTCATAGCCATAATCTACACTAATGGAGCCACCTTAAAACCTCCACTCAAACCTTTTTATTTTACCCCAATAACCACCATAGAATGTTCTAGAAAGAGTAACTTTCAATTTTGTCTTGGCACCAAAAGTGTAGTTGTTTGATTTTTCACCCAAGAAGATATTTTAATGAGATTCACCTTTTTGTGGGGTAGCTTCTCAAAGCCATAACTTTCAACTTGGGTGTCTAATTTTCTATTATAATATATCATTACAGTCACTCTTACATGTATGAATTTTTTGTTTCAATTTGTTCATTCTTTTAATTGTAAGAGTTAGAATTGGGGATATTATAGTATAACATGCATTGCATTGTTTCATTGCATACACACCCTTGATCATTTTCAATCAACTCAAATATATGCATGGTTAGTTTGGTCTTCAATTAAAATCTCTTAAAAGTACAAATTTGTTTCAATTTTTTCATTCTTTTAATTGTAAGAGTTAAAATTGGGGATATGATAGTATAACATGCATTTTTTGTTTTGTTTCACACACACACTTAATCATTTTCAATTAACTCAATTAAATACATGGTTAGTTTGTTCTTCAATTACTCTCACTCTTACATGTATGAATTTTTAATTTCAATTCATTCATTGTTTTAATTGTAATATTTGGAATTGAGGATATGATAGTATAACATCCATTGTATTTTTTCATTGCACACACACCCTTAATTATTTGTAATTGAACTGCCAAATACATATATGGTCTAACAAGGGAAATAGGATCCCTTTACTAGGCTCTTAGGTTTTTTCACCCTAAGAGAACTTGAGTTAGGAATAACACTCTTTCCTCTTTGGTGATAAGTGTTAATGGATTTGATGATGGTTGTGAATGTGTGTGATATGTAGGTAAAACTCGAAGTAAAATGAAACTAGTCTGAATGTATGCAAATTTAAATAAATTAAAACTAAGTTAATGCAAACTAACTAACTATATGCAATAAATGTGTGTTTTCTGGAAAACGACAGAGAGGGAGAGAAGGTGTGCACCTAGAGAAATATTGTTGCAGTTAAATGCTCCTAGAAGCTTCTAGAAAATGGTAGAATAATGGCAAGACACTTACACTAAGTGGGGCGACCTAGTCCTCCAACTGGAAAACTTTCTCAAAACGGGTTTCGAGGAAATGGGTATCCAAAAACACAAAAACCCTTTTTCTAGACCTAGCATAGGGACAAGGTTGCCAATATGGGTGACAAAGTCCTCTTGTAAATTTCTAAGGAATCAGGCTTTGGTTTTATGAGTCCTGGTTGATGTTCCCCTTTTCTATAGCAATTTGTGACAAGAACCCCCGAAAGTGACCTACAACTTGTCTTTTTGTCCTTCCTAGGGTTTGAGATTTAAAGTTGACTTGAGAATAATTTTTGTACTCCTTGCAACACTTTTTCCTTCACCTAATCAACATCAAAATATCTGCAAACACATGCAAAGACTAGAAATTTTTGGGGTTAGGATATAGGGGTTTGCCTAAGTCAAACCCCTTTGTAGGTGATTAAACCCAAATGAGATAAAAACAAAGGAAAGAAAGAGTGGATGATAACAAAATAGAAATGCTTGACAAACCTTTGTTGATGGTATGAAACATGCATGAGCATCTCCAATGGAGTTAGTCTAAAAACCATAATGCTTTTATGCTTTCTTGTGAAGTCTTGGTTGCTTGAGTACTTGATGATTGAGAGCAAGAGAACAAGAATGAACCAAGAGAGTAAAAATGAACTAGGAGAGAGCCAAAATGGAGGTAGAAACCCTTATTTGTACATGTGAAACTCTAATTTTCCTGAAATACAACCTAATAGGCCAACCCTAGGGTTCGAGAGGCAAGATTTTCATTGAATCTTAATTAAAATTTGAATTTTATGCTTAAAGGGACTAGGTATGTGCAGGATCATGATGGGCCAAAAAGTGGCGATATGTAAGCCATATAATGGCCCATGTGGTTGATGACTTTTTTTTACCCAAAATTGATGAAGCGAAAAGGGTTTTTAGAGGAGATTCTCAGCTTTCCAAAAATATAAATTATGCTTTACTTTGAATTTAATAAATAATTATTATTCATTTTCTATTAGAATTACAAATAAAGTCCTGATTGATAGGTTGATTGAAAAACATCTATAACTTTCAAACGGTATCACATTTTTTAAATCCGAAACATGCTTCACATTCTATGTTTTTCATACTATAGGATTAAAAAAAAAAAATTGAATTTCATGAATTTTTGACCAAGTTAAGGTGGTTAGACAGAGGAGATTTTATATTTTTTAAAAGTTGTAATAAAAAAATCATAATTAATTATTTACTTGGAAAACAATTATAAAAAAATATGCATCACATTGGGACATGAGTCCTCTACTTATATCTAAAATCTTATAAAAAAATATTATCATTTTTTTGTGGTTAGGGTGGTCAGACAGACACCTACTTCTTATTTTTACCCTGAAATTTAAATAATACTGCATTGAAATTTCAAATTTTCACCAAATAGATTTTTTTTTTTAAATAAAGGTCTAGTAGTTTAGAAACTACATTCAATTTTCTACAAATTCTATTTTTACATTTTTTGGAAATAATATTGATAACTTATTCAAATATTTATGTCAAGTTGTCTAACTCTGATTTTTTGTCTCTTTATTGCCACTTAAGGACCTGTTTTTTCCATGATGATCCTGCACATACCCGACTAGGTCGCCCAAAGTGGCAACCTAGTCCTCCTAGGAAAATTTTGACGATGGTAGAGAATTATTTACTTTTTATAAATTTTATCAGACTTGCCTCCCTAAACACACTTAGGTTGAGACTAATGATGTGTTAAAAGGACAAATTGGCATATAAAAAGGGTTAATTGAGGGGTGATAAGCTTAGATAAGTGTGAAAATACAGCACAACACTTTACAACACTCTATATTAAGGCTTAGGAAGGTGTAATAATTTATTATTTAGGTGAAATATGTTGAAAGGGTCTTAGAAAAGGGAGGAAATTTGTTACAACACTGCACAACAGCTTAGTATTGAAATAACGTTAGATTAGTGTTGAATTGCAAGCTTACAAGGTTGAATTAAGGTAAACAAGGCCAAAATGATTGAAAAAGTGCCAAGGTATACACTTTTTGGTGACACATTTAGCCCCCACTTAGTTAAGAGTATGAAAGTTCTTCAAACTCACACTAAATTAGTTGAACCATGTGAGTCGAGTGGGATCTAATGTACTCATGTTAGTAAGGTGAGATGACTATGATCAAGAGGGATGATCAAGCCCCTAGGATCAAGATCTCGTGGAAAACTAAACATAAGTGTGAAATATCACACAAGTAGTGATGTGAAAGGGTGGAGAAAAGTCAAATTAAGCTTCGACTGTTTGTCCATCTAGTTGTGGATCAAATCTAGGTTGTTTGTTTGAAAGGAAGGATGTACTCACTTTGGGCAATATTTTTGGTTGTTCACCAGGTGAGAATGTCAAAAGGTGGTGAGAGATGCATACACATGGTTGGTATGTGCTCACACACATAAAGGTGGCTATGGGGAAATTTGTATTGCTAGTTGGGCTTCCCGCTCAACCCTACCAAAGTTGTACTCCCCAAAAAATTTGATAAGGCACCACAAGGATAGGGGTGTGGTTCATGAGACAAGAAAAGCCTTGGATGCTTAGAACTCATGAACAAGTGCAAGTTGGCACTATAGTCATGCAAGTTGTGTTATGCAAGGTTGCCATGTATGAACAAAATGCAAAAAGGGAAACATGTGGAATGCAAAAGATGAAAACTGCAAAAAATAAAGTGTTTGAAGGAGTATTGTTTAGTTCATATGAGGTCTTTAACTTAGGGAAACATTATGTGTAATGTCTCCAAAAAGAGGACCGATCAAAGTATAGAAGATTCACAACTTAGGGGATGTAGTGTGTCGCATCATGCCACTAAGAGGAATGTGATATGTCGAGATAAGTCACATTTATGAAATAAATTATACCCAATGTCATCCAAAAAGGGAGAAAACACATCAGGTGAAGTGACAAGGGTGCACTAGGAAGCACAGATCGTAAACAAATGCAAATGCAGAAAACAAAAGTAAAAAAGAATAGTCTCAATGTATTCCCCCACTTTAAAGGGATTGCTATACACCACTTTGTGAGAAATTACTTTAAAGTAGAGAAAGGAAAAATGCTAAGGGAACATGAGAGCCTAGCAAGCAATCGGTATCCACAAAAGGTTATGTCATGCGAAAAAGAAGAAGCAAGCAAAAGAGAAGGGGAAAAAAATGCCCCCAAAATGGAAAATACCAAACACATAAGGGATCTATGTATTTGAGGTCAATATGTTCGTTGTTGCAATTCTTATTTTTAGAGAATGTAAAACTATCTTCATCTCCCCAAAAACATATAACTGGAAGAAGAGCACAAAGAGAGAAAAAACAAATGAAAACAAAGAGCCATTTTGGGTCAACATGGAGGAGACATAGGATGTCTTGATGCTTTGCATCGTCTCCAAAAGGACAACAAAAAGGAAATAGAAAAAGGACAAATGAAAAAGAGCCCCATTTTTGAGTCAACATGAAGGAGACATGTATTCTAGTCTCAATTCTTTGCATCATCCTCAAATGAAAGGAAAAAAGGTCTAAAAAATAAAAAGGGGAGCATTTGGGTCAACATGAAGGAGACATTTTGGTCTCAATTCCTTGTTTCATCCCCAAATAAAGGGCAAAGCAAAGGGAAAAGGAAAAAGGAAAATCAAAATGAAGGTTTCCTTTTGGGTCAACATGAAGGAGACTTGGTGGTCTCAATGCCTTGTGTCATCCCCAAAAGGAAGATAAAAACAAAAGGCGAAAGGAAAAAGGAAAAGAAAAGGCCTGACATATAGAAGAAGTGAGATACAAATAGAAGAATGTCACAAAACATCAAACAAGATGGGGAATACAGGACATACAAATAAACACAAAAAGAGAAAGAAAACCAAATAGCTAGGCAAATTCACATCACTCATCAAGAAAGTCATCAACCTCCCAATCTTGCTCAGTGTAAAACTCAGAAGGGCGACTAGCGAGAGGAATGACAACGATTACTGAACTAGTGTCAAGATCAACACTTGTCTGAGGATAATTCTCATGAATTATCATAGAAGATGAAAAGGTTAAATTCAAGGTATGGTGCACCTTTTCATCAATTTTAACATTCTCCTCGTCGTCATCATCTAAGTTGATGAAAATGGTAGGACAGATGACAATATCAGTGGTGGCTTGTAAAAGAGGTGATGTAGGAGGCTTCTAAAATAATGCACCACACGTGAAAACATGCACCGCATTTGCATTAGTTGCAAAATGGAATGAAAGTGTGCAACACAATATAAATATGTGACACAAATTCCTTGTGTTGCAACACATTTGTATGAATGCATCATAGTTGCAATAGTGAGCCGCATTTCGTTTGAAAAGTTTTGGAAAAAAATTCTAAGTAAAAACTTGAAAAACTTGACATCATGGTTGAAATGTAGGTTGTGTTAGATCCTATTTATAATCAGGAGTCACATCCTCATACCTTCAATCGAAGAGATTTGTTGGTTAGTGCAGAGACATGGTTATTATGGAGACTCAGTCTTCATCATGTTCTTGTGATGCCCACAATTCGGGAAAATAGAGGGATGTTGACTACATTGTGTGAGCGATGGCATTCAAAGACATCATCATTTCATCTACCGACTAGGAAGGCCACAGTTACATTAGAGGATTTCTAAGGGATTCTGAGACTTCCTATCAGAGGAGAGCGGGTGATGTATGATACCCACCATGGATTTAGCAAGCTTGCAAGATTTTATCAGTATGATGATATTAGTAGACTAGGTATTGAGCATTATGAGATCAGATGGCAGGTGTTGGCGGATAGGTAGGATAGGATCGACTATATCCTATGCACATTGATAGGAGGTATAGTCCTTCCAGATTGATGGGGTCATGGTTTTCCTATTGAGTGGGGAGAGATGGTGAGGATGTTGGAGAGAGAGACTATGTATGCCTGGGGTTCATGCTTATTGGGAACGTTATACTTCCACTTACGTGATATAGTGTACAAAGATGTATAGTCGATGAGTTGTTGGACTACTCTTCTAATGGTTTGGGCGTGGGAGAGGATAGCTATGTTTCATCCTTCACTTACTATAGAGCGGGAGGCTAGATCTCCATATGTTTTTTGGTATACAAGAAACATTACTTAGAGCCATTTTAGAGATACGAGATTTTGTAGACATGCACTAGATATATTAAATCAGTTTACTTGGAGGCCATACATGGATTGTGAGAGATGGTGTGATGAGGATGAGCATTTGAATTTTTGTCAGCAGACACAGTACCTTATTGGGAGGATTGTTTGAGTGTTCGTATCATTGAGAGACACCTACCTCATTGGGTTTTGAGATAGTTTGGGGAGGTTTAGGATGAGCCTAGAGGTAGAGAAGAGTTTTCTCATTCTTCCAGAGAGGTTCCACACTAGGGGCCTATGATACCAGTAACTATTGTGGAGGAAGATATATAGGAACTACAACCATTACATTGGGGTTGGACAAATGGAGTAGCGGATCTTGGGACTAGAGCTGCATATGGCACATGGTGAGTGGAGCATCATCTGATTCCTTATACAGATCCAGACCAACCATCACCAGTGGAGAGATGAGGTACAGGGCCAAGAGGGCAACATAGAGGGAGAGGTGGTGGTAGAGGTGGTGGTAGTAGGTGAGGACAAAGATGTCAGAGAGGTGGATGAGTAGGTGGACTATCACCTATTTGAGAGGCAGAGCCAGAGGATGTACCAATGTTGGACCTCAAAGGTGGAGTAGAGGCACACGTTGGAGATGAGCATGTTGTCGAGGAGGAATTAGTAGAGGAGAATGCAGAGGTAGAGATTGGTGGAGAGGACCTAGCAGCAGATGAGGAGGGTGACATGGACATTGATCCTCTTGGTATTCTGGCAGGCTATGGTGAGGATGATATCTAGGAGGAGGTACCTATGAAGGAGTAGGAGAGAGAGCTCTAAGATCGGATTGTTGAGGGGAGACGGGATGAGGAGTCTCTGATAGATAATGATAGGGAGGTTTTAGAGGAGAGGTTGAGACTAGTTACAAAAGATCTTGATACCATATGGATAGAGAGAGACAATTCTCGTATGGCGAGAGATAGTGAACTCATGGAGAGAGATTAGGCCATAGCCCAGAGACAGGAGATAGGGCAGCAGTTTATAGAGGTCAAATGCCTTTGCAGTGCACTTTATCTGATGGTATGGTTTGCAAGCTAGTCAAATCAGTAGAGAGAGCTACCTATTACAGGGATCTATATGAGTCAATGGTTCCATCAGAGAGATGAAATCCTATCTTTTTCACAAGTTTGCAGCCAGAGATCAGAGAGTAGGAGTTAGACTAGGACATAGAGTATAGAGGGTGTGGTAGGAGCACCGAGGATAGGTCTATATGATAGGCCTTCCACCTCATAGAGAGTACCTCTGAGGTAGTTTCCTCCACCTTCACCACATGAAAGTAGTGGTAGTAGGACACATTGAGACTCTTATATATGCAAACATTGTATTTTGATCAGAGAGAGCCTACGAGCTTGTTTTTATTTATGGATACATTTTGACATTGTACTGTTACATGTTATTTTGACCAATATCTATATGATTTTAGTGGCTTCTATATGATATGCAGTTCTTATTTTATGGTGATGCATTGCTTCTATATGATTGTGTTTCCTAGATGATGTATGTATATGTGTTATTAATGAATGCTTCTACATGTGATGAGTTTATGTAGTTTATGATGTTATGATGATTCTATATGCTTATGATAATGGATGTAATGTTCTATATGATGTTATTTATATGTGATTGTGAAATGTACATGTAATGATTCCATTATGTACCTTATGATGATGGAATGCCTATTATGCAATGATTTCGTAGATATTCAATGAAGATGTTAATGCAATGTAACTATATGAAATGCTTATAGAATGTATGCATATGCAGATTATCTACTTTTTTTGTTGTGGCATAGGAATTTATCATTATGTGGGAAAAGAGAAATGTTAGCATGAATGAATTTAGAATGTTAGTAAGAAACAATGAAGGTTGATTGATTTGAGAAACATATGATCTTTGATATTTTTCCAAATATTTTATGCTTGCTTCTTTTTTTATCATCATTGGGTGAGAAATGACACAAAAGGATACTACACATGATGATATGAGATAGACCATAGTGTACAAAGTCATCCATTTGCAAAAAATGGACAATCGCAGACAAGGAGTGTCATAACTCATACTAAGGATAGGACCCCATCATTTTGTTTTGACAAACCACAGACAATAAACAAATAAAATATGGGTCATGAGACATCATTGCTCCTATAAATCCTTGATAGGACATCCTTGAGGAAACTAGTAACATGACTCAAAAAAAAATGTTAAAAAGATAGTTGACAGACATCAGCCAAAGAAAAAGATTCTAGAGACATCCTTGCTTCTCTAAATCCTTCAAAGGACATCCTTGAGAAAGCTAGTAATCGGACTAATTCAAAAATTGATAAAAAGATAAGACAAAATAAGATATAAAGTCATAAAGCCAAATAAAATTATTCACCAAAACTTGATCTTATGGGACTGTTTGATTGTTTGATGTTTGACATAGCGTAATGCGAGGGATGACACATACCACAATAAGACATTGAGTTTGGTTTCAACTTGGTGACTATTTGTGTAAGGCATGACAAAGCCTGGTTTTAGAAATTCATGAGCCATATAAGACATTGGAGCCTCATGACGTTGATGTGACAAGCTACATGAGGCTGTGAAAATTTGACAGCGTCTATTGACAAGAAAGACATATCTTTCTAAGACATAAGTTGATCACTTTGACAATGTGTTTGATATTGACTCGATGATAGTTTGAGATGTTCACCTTGTTAGTGCATGACTTGTTTTGATTTCTTGACTGACTAAAAGTGTATGTGTGTATTGATAGTGTATGACCTAAGATGATACCCTAAAGGATTGACCTAATTTTTCCTCGGGGGCTCATCGATTGATTATCCTTGCCTATGTTGTACACACAGAGACCTCATAGTTCGACCAAACTTTAACTGACATAATTGACTAAAGATATGCACGTAACCTAATGACACATGACATGTGTGATAGTGAATGTGAATGACCCTATTGGACTGACCTAATGCGGTCTTGGGAGCTCATCAATTGATTAGCCTTGCCTACGTTGTACACACAGTGACCTCATAGTTCGACACAACTGATGACTTTGAATGTACAATGAGTCATGATTTTGAATGTGTGTGATTACATGACAAACCTAGATAGACAAACCTAATTCCTCGGGGGCACATCAACTAATGGCCTTGCCCACATCTAATTACAAAGGTAACATAGTTTGACTATGTCTACGACTAACTTAACATGACTGACTTTGACACTATTTTTGGGATTTTCTAACATGTTTTGATTTTTTTGTCTTTTTGAAGTTTTCTAATGTTTTTGAATTTTTTCAAGACATTTTCCGATGGTGTAATGCTATGTACAAGGTCCTCATGGCACGAAACAAGGATTTTCCCCCAATCAGGAATAAGACATGCGAGATGGAGTGGGGAATGTGATGGAATGGACTTGATGTCAATCGTTATGAATAGATACGACAATCATTTATTATGAGGGATGGTGAAAAGTCTCATTGGAATGATGGTAGATGAAAGAGCGAGTTTGACAACACATGGCACCTATTTTCTAGGTTTTCACCATGGTACTTATCCATAATGCCACCGAAGTGGTTTTCACTATTGGATGAATTATATCTCTTTACTATTTTGTTAATTTTCCAAACTTTTTTGGGGGTTACAAAGACGCCTGTTTGCCAAGTTTTCATCAAGGTAACCATTTTTTTGGTTTTTCATTTTTATTTTTTTATATTTCTGATTAAGACAAAGACTCTCAAAAGCTACGCATAGAACCTCTTTAGATGCAAGTTGTTGATTGTTTATAAAAGTGGCTCTCCTTCAGGGGTAGTGATTTGGTACACTCCTAGTCCAAAAGCTTTTGTGACAATATAAGGCCCTAACCAGTTAGGTTCAAACTTACCTGGATTTTCTTGTTCAACTTGATTCTTGGGATTCTCCATTAAAACCAGGTCACCAATGTCAAAGTGTCTATTTAGAACCTTCCTATTATAGCTACGACAAAGACGATTCTGATATTCTTGCAAATGGTCTAGTGCTTTCTATCTTTTTTCATCCAACAATTCTAACTCTTGTAATATGGATACATGGTATTATTCATCTTCAATGTGACCTTTCAAGGAGACCCTTAGGGAAGGAATTTCAACCTCTATAGGTAAGATAGCTTCAGATCCAAATACTACGAAGTATGGAGTGATGCCAATGGGAGTACGAATGCTTTTCCAGTAAGCCCATAAGGCAGATTTTAGCTATAGGTTCTAGTCACGACTAGCATTATTGATAGTCTTCTTTAGGATTCTAACAATAGTTTTATTAGATGCCCCGGCTTGGTCATTACCTTGTGGGTAATATGGGGTGGAAAAATGATGTTAGATATGGAACTCTTCACATAGATGGCGTACTTCTTGGTTTTTGAATGGGCGACCATTGTAGGTCATGGGAATAGCTTTGATCCATTTGGTGGCGGTTATGATGAATTTGTGGCCGTTGCATGATGGAGGGTGTATCTTACCTATGAGGTTAATTCTCCATTGGGCAAAGGTCCATGGTGATGTAATCAGATGAAGCTCCTGTGTTGGCACTCTTATCAAATCTCTATGTATCTAACATTGTCTACATTTTTTTACAAAGATATGAGTCTTTTTCCATTGTAGGCCAATAATAACCTAATCTCATAATCTTATGGGCTAAAGTAGGACCGCTAGAATGGGATCCACATATACCCTCCTGTATCACTCGCAAGTTTTCTTGTGCTTCTTTAGCATCCAGACATCTCACTAGGGAATTATCTAAGGTACGTCTATATAGGGTATATCCGATGATGGTGTACTTAGCTGACTTACAGATCAAGGTTTAGCGTTGGTTATTTGATAGGTCTAGAGGTAAGGTTTGGTGATTTAGATAATTTTATACATCTTTATACCAAGGGGAATCAGGACCAACAATTGTACACACCATCATAGAATTAGGGACATCATAGGCAGGGACCAACAACTATTCAACCAAAAAATCAAACTTAGGCACATTGCTCGAAATATCCAATAAGGAACCCACGGTTGCCATAGCATCTATAGCCTTGTTTTGAATACATGGTATTTTTTGAAAGGTAATGTCATCAAAGTACTGCTTGAAACTGTCAACCATGCACTTGTAGGGGGCAAGTTTCTCATCCTTAGTCTCATAATCATCATTTACTTGCCATACTACTAGTTGAGAATCACCAAAAACATGTAGACTCTTAATCTTCCACTAGCCTACCATTTTTAATCCTATCACTAAGGCTTCATACTCTACTATGTTGTTGGTATAGGGGAAAGAAATCCTGAATGATTTAGGAATGGTATCGCCTTGAGGTGTAAAAAATAGAATACCTGCTCCTAAACCATGATGTGTATGTAACCCATCAAAGTATAATTTACATTCGGTTCTAATGTCAACTGTGAAGATAAATTTGTCAGGAAAATTCACCACTAAAGGATGGTCTGCCTTCATGCATGCATATGTTAACTGATTTGCAATCACCTATCCTTTTATAGCCTTCCTCTTTATATATTGGATGTCATACTCGCTAATTATCATAACCCATTTAGCCAATCGACCTGTTAATGCTACTTTACTTAGGAGATATTTGAGGGGATCAATCTTTGTGACCAACATTGTTTGGTGATTGAGCATATAGTGCCAAAAATTTTAAGTAGAAATTACTACCACAAGATAGGCATGTTCTATGTTGTTTTAATTTTAATTTATATCCTACCAAGGTATGACTGATGTAGTACACTGCTCTCTCATGACCTTGATCATCGTTTTGTGCGAGAAGAGCCCCTAATGCTGACTAAGTTGCTGAAATGTATGGTATCAATGGTTTTCCATCTTTTGGTGGCATTAAGACAGGTGGAGTGAGAAAATAATCCTTGATTTGTTGGAAAGCATCCTGAAATTTAGATGTCCACACATATGGTACACCTTTCTTGAGTAAATGTTGAAATAGGTGTATTTTGTCTACCAGTTGTACAATGAAATTCTTGATGGACTATAATCTTCCTTGTAGTGTTCTTAGTTGACCAATTTTCACTGGAGGAGGCATTATATGATAGCTCTTACCTTCTTTGGATCTACTTCAATGCCTCTTCTAGAAATGATATACCCTAGAAGTTTCCCTGATTTCACTCCAAAGACACACTTCTTTGGATTTAGCATGACGTTGTAATTCTCTAGCCTCTGGAATATCTTCTCTAGAACCTTTAAATAATTTTCCCTTGTTTCTAATTTAGCTATAATGTCATCTACATAATATTCCATGAGAGTATGTATAAATTTAGGGAAAATAGTAGTCATTGCTTGTTGATAGGTAGCTCTCGCGTTCTTAAGCCCAAAAGGCATAACATTCCAATAGTACGTGCCCCATGGACATGTAAAATTTGTCTTGTGTTGTTCTTCAGCTGCAATTTTGATTTGTTTATATCCAGATAAACCATCCATGAGGGATAGCATCTCATATCCTTCTATAAGATCTACTATCATGTCTATGTTCGGGAAAGGGAATTCATCCTTAGGAAATGCCTTGTTGATGTCTCTAAAGTCTGTGCAAATGTGGATGCCCCTAGTTGGTTTAGTCACTGGTACAAGATTTGAAATCAAGTCTACATAGTCTATAGCTCTTATAAATATAGCATCCAAGATTTTCTTAAGTTCTGCCTTGACCAGTAGAGCAATCTGTGGATGCATTTTCCTTAACTTCTATTTGACTGGCTTAATACCTAGTTGTAATGGTAGATGGTGCAATATTAGATATGAATCCAACCCATGAATTTTAGTGTATGACCATGCAAATTTTATCTGTCCCTTCATGAAGAAGTCCTTAAACTTATTTTGTTATGTCTATGTCAATGATGTTGCAAAGTATATTTTATAAGGGTTTGCTTCTGTGTTTATGCTGACTTCAATGGACTCTTCTACTATCATTGGTGACTTTTCCTATTCAACGGGGAGAATTTTTAAACCTCCATCCTTGGGTGCCTCAGAAAACTTTTTTCCCTCATATACATCCTTTATTTTTACTATTTCTTCGTCCAAAGACACCTTTCATTTTTCACCTAGGGCCTTGTCATTTTTCTCATTTTCATCTTCTTCTTTTTTTTTTTTTTTCATTTTTGCTACTAGAGGTGTAAATAGACTCCCCAAAATATGCTTTTTCATCCAATTCAATGGTAAAACCAGCTTTATGATCCCCTCTTGGTATGCCTTCTCGAAGTCCTGTGAACTCAGCTATTGCTTCGTCATTCTCAAATGTGTCTATGATGGGTGTACCTTGTTGATCCCAGTTGATAAGTTTGAGATATATGAGAGGCATATCATCATCATAGTTATCAAAGGTGGAAGCTAACAAGGTGAATATAGAGTGGTTGACATGGTCAAAAAAAATTTGGACTAACTCCTTCTTGTTCTTTTTCCTATGGGTAGGTAAACTCTTATGTGGGACAATTGTAAGGGCTGAGTCATCAAAAGATGGTTTGTTAGGTACCCAAGATGCATGATGAAGGGTTTCCCAATAATAGTGCTTATGCCATTCTTCTTTAGACAAGTACTTCCTATGATGGGGACTAGATGGTTTTGGTAAGGGTTTTAGAATTAGGTCCAATTATCCAAATAGAGTATCTATGTTCATGGTACTAGTAGAGGAAAGGGAATCTCATTCACCATCGCTTGAGTCAAGAGATTCATTGTAAACTGGGGGAATTTGTTCATGAGATTCATCATAAACTAGGGGAAGTGGTTCGTGAGATATCTCGATGTCTTCATAAGCACTCAATTCCTCTTGAAACGGTGACGAAGTACTAGGAAAACCAATTCTAAGCGATTGAAACCCTAGCCCTAGGTATTTTGGTCGTGGTGAGACAGTGATCAGTTTCGTCCTTCCATTTTGATGTAGTCCTAACCCACTATGCCTATCATAGCCTTCACTTTGCATTATCTTAAAGCCTTTTCCATATTGTTCCTTAGCTATTTGAATAGACGGCAAGGGGTATTCATTGTCTTCTTGGTACAACCAGCAGGCAATATCACCTTGATCCACAATTTCTTCACTTAACTTTCCCCATTTGGTCAATGTCATTGTAGGGTGAACATGAAATGTGACTACTGATTGTCTTCTATCTACCATGGGTAAGCCATATGCCTTAGGTGGAATTGGTTGACTGACACAGTAGGATTCCTTCATTTAATATTCTCCACATTCTATGTATTAGATCTCGAATTTAGGAGTGGATGATGGTGGTTTGAATGAAATGGACTTGGTAAGATGTGATGGGTCAACATAGAGGGATAAAGTGGATGATGAAGCTTCTTGGTTACCTGATATCTATCATTGTGGAATTTTCCTTAGGCTTATACAATATTGAAAATGATCCAGATCACCATCAATCCTGATCTTGGTGCCATTATACAAGAATTTAAGACATTGGTGATATGTTGAAGGTATGGCTTTCATTGCATGTATCCAAGTTCTATCTAACAATAGGTTAAATACGGAAGGGTGAGATCCAAGACGTGGAAGCCAGTGTTCATAATTGTTGGAGCAATTCTAATAGGGAGTGTGACAACTCCTTTGGATGATCTTTCCTCATCATTTTCAGCCTTGAGGACTATACTCTTAGAGGTGTCTATGCATTCTTCTAAGAATTCTAATTCCTTAACCAATTTTAGGGTACATAGGTTCAAACCCGCTCCTCCATCTACCAAGACTCGTCTGACATTATTTTGATGGACTAGGACTTCAAGATGTAATGGGTCATTATGATCAGACTTTTTGGTTGAGTAATCTTGTTGGGAAAATGTGGCATGATGTGAGTTGGTTAAATATCCCACCATTTCTTTGAAATGATTAACATCTAAGTTTATAGGAAAACTTGTGTTTTGTAAGGTTTTTTCGAGAATGGCTCGATGCTCAGGTGATAAAGTCAATAGTTCCAAAATGGATATCTATGCTAGGGTTTTTCTCAGTTGATCAAGGAGATTGTATTTAGACCTAGAAGACTGCGTAGGTGGCTCAGAAGGACCTGGAAGAATTATTTTAGTTTTGCACATGTTGACAACACATTTTGGATGCTTCTTAATGATGATGGTATGGATGTTTTTATTTGCAGCTCGGAGGTGATTTATAATCATTCCTTTACCATTTTCATACTTGGTATTGGTATAATTGGCTGAAGGATTCTTCTTGGTTCCCGAACTGGAGGCCTTTCCTTTCGTGTGGTCATGTAATGGATCTGTGAAGACCTTATGATCACTGTTCTTGGTATTTTTCTTCCCATTGACCTCTATGGTTCCTTTTTCAACAAAGTATTTTATAATATTCTTCAGTTGTCAACATTGTTGTAGGTTAAATCCTTTTGTTTGATGATAGTCACAATAGGCATTTTTTTGTCCCACCATGAAGGTTTAAACTATCCAGGATCATATTCTCTTGGTTCCAAAGGTTTAATGAGATCATGTTTAACCAACTCTTTGAAAATTTTCTTGATTGGTTGCCCCAAAGGGGTAAATTCACGTGTAGGAAATCTCCTTTGTGGTCATTGTTGTTGTGAATTTTGGAAAAAATTTACCGTTTGATCTAGACTATTCATCATGTCTTGATAAGGGTTGTAACCTCTAAGTGTGATAATTGGTCCTAAATGTATGGTTTTAGCATCAACAATGCCATCATTTGTAACATATTTGTTTCTAGACCAGAATTTGTTTCTATCATTGGGTGTGTTTTGATGTTGAACCACAAGGTTTCTGCCTAGTACTTTTATTTATCCTGTTTCAAGGATGGTGTCCTTTTGTACCAAGTCTAGGAATGAAGTACAACAATGTACCCTTAAGTCACCTCTCGGTTTTGGATTGATGTTTCAAGGAATATCGTGACCTTCTATTTTTGAGGTATTTCAACTAGACGTTTGCTAGCTAGACTTCTCCATCTCTGGAAGAAAGTGGTGAAATTTTCGTCGTCTTCTTGTGTTGTGTGGCACAAGGTGGCTATTGTTACTTCATTTTCTATGTTAAAGGAAAATTTTTCGACAAACTTCTCAACTAGTTTACCCCAAGATCATATGCCATATGGTAATTTAGAAATCCATTCTAGTGCTAGCTCGATAAGGGTTCACGGAAATAGTCTCATCAAGTATGTGGGGTCATATGATATGTCCATGCATGTCGTTGAGAATTCTCTAATGTGTTCCAAAGAATTCTTCCTCCCATTATACTTAGTAAAATTTGGTATAATGTATTCATGGGGGAAGGGTGTCATATAAAGCGTTTTGTCAAATGGACATGGACATAGATCTTGTGTTGAGATAGTTCATTTGCCTTGCATAGACATGTTGTCAATTTGTTGTTGAAGCATTTTCAAATTTATTTGGAGGACATCTACTTGTTTCAAGGACATTTTCTTTGTGTTGTTTGGATCAATGTAGGTGTTATGAAATGTTGTGTTCTATGAAGGGTTATGATTTGGCGAGGGAATATATCTTGTTAGAATGTTTTGATTTGGTATGGGGATATTTCTTGTCTGAATGTTCTGAGTTGGTATAGGAATTTTTCCTATCTGAATATTCTAATTTGATATAGGAATATTTCCTATCTGAATGCTCTGATTTGGTATAGGAATATTCATGCCAACTTTGGATCTTTTACGAGTTGTTTTGGTGTGAAAGGGGTTTTATGAAGTTTCTCCCATAGTAAATTGTAAACCTTGTGTTATGTTGAAAGGGGTTGGGTTCACAATTGATGATTTTTGAGTTGGTATGCTAGTTGGTATTGTTGCGGTGATTTGGGGAATAGAAACACTTGACGTCACAGTTTGTATTGGTTGAGTAGACGGTGTTTTCAAAGTGTGAATATCAAATCCTAGTGGTAGTCTGGCATCTTCTACTAGAAAATTTTCTAGATATCATTGGGGATCATTTTCCAAACACTCATCCATAAAGGATACAAATTCAGGATCTTCTACGGTGGCGTCTAGTCTTCAATACAAATTTCTCCATGTGTGTCTCTAGTGACACATTTTTCAAGAAAAGGTTTGTGTTGTATTTCTTTCCCTGATGGTTGATTTGCGAAAGGATTGACAAATTCGTTAGGGTTTGACATTTAATTTTGTTTCTTTTGAGACCTTGTTTTGACCATGAAAAGTTGCTCAAAATGGGGTAATGCAAAATATGTCTAAAAAATAGTATGTCCTATTTCTATGTTTTTTGGATTTTCTGACAATAAAGGATGTTTCTACAAACATCTAAAATGACATATACTAAGATGACATATGGACATATACTAAGATGATGTACAGTAGGATGGACAATATGCAAAATCTCAAGTAGACTATGATGGTAAATGATTCTAAAATGGGTATAACCTACCACCTATGGAATAAATGCATGCAATGATTTGAGTTGACCAAGGAACCTGATTGTAGGACAAAGATAGTTGACAAGGTGAATTTCCCAAACTAGACTATTGAGCTGGAAAGATTCAGTAATAGGACCAACGTGACTAGGTTCAATGATGAGGAAAAATTGGAACATGAATATATCCAATGACGAGGAAAGTTATCTATTCTACAATATGCAATTTCCTAGGAAGTATCTATATGCATGCAACTTAGGATGACTATGACTAGGACGTAAAAGACACCTAATGATGCAAGGTTTTTGAAAAAAAAAAATAGTTTATGTCCAAAGTTGATCTTAAGAAACAGAAGCGAAAATGACAGTTATGTTTTCAGACTCGGTTTGCAGTTTTCTCAGTTTTATGTTGATAGTCAAATTCAGTTCACCTATCATATGCGGTTCTAATTTTGATAGATGCATTTGATTTTCCTGATGCAGTGATTTGACTAAAATCGGCTTCGAATGTTGACAGATAATTGCGATTTTTTGATAGATGTGTTTCAGTTTCTCGATCAGGTGATTTGAATAAAATCGGTTTTGATTATTGATAGATAATTGCGATTTTCTGATAGATGCAATTTAATGTTCAACAGATGACACTCACAGTAATAGTTTTGACTCAAAATATGGATTTTGTAAACCTAAACTTGCTGACAGATAGTTGTGGTTTTTCGTTTCATAGATGCGGCTTGCATATACACATGCAACTCAAGATTTGACAGTTGCGGTGAAATATCTAAACTTTGTGAAACTGGACTTTATTGATAGACACATGCGGTGATTAAAATGACAGTTGTTACTCACTAGGATAGATGTGGTTCTAAAAATTACAGTTGTGACTTTTGTTGACAGTTGCGGTTTTCTAAAGATGATTTTTGACTGACTCCATTTGATGATCAATTTTTTTGATGAATATAGCAAAAAAATCACATAATTCAATGTTTTTTCAGTTTGTGGTGATAGATTAGTTAAAACCAAAAAACATTTACAACATAGGCTTTTTCTGACAATACTTGTTAAGTTCTTACTTGGATAAATCTAGTTACGCATATTCAAGGTGGATGACTAGTAGCATGACCCCACTGGCTCCCCTCCATGACACTCACTTATACGGGACAACCAAGCTATTGTACCCATGAAACTCCCATGGCATACATCTCATCTCCACACATGAACCATAAGAATTTAATATGGCTTCATAGGTCTGAACCTGCTGCATCAGCGAATAGATAGGATTTTGGATAAACTACAACATGGTTTTTAGTAAGGGCGTTTTGTTCGTGGGGCACCATCCAATATGGCGAGAGGCCATTTATGCCCTTCTCATTGGAACAGTGAGTGTTATTTCTGGGGTTTCCCCAAAAAATTCATTTTTATATACCGGGTGGAAGTCGTTGGCTAAAGCATGTTACCAATCTGAGTCGTCTTTGGGTGAGTATTTTTTCCCACCAAGGTAGGCCCAAGTTCTAGAGTCAGTAACCATTTCTCTTACACCCAGGATCACATTACTATGCAAGGGGAGAGGATACTTTGATAAACCGAATCGTAAAGGGTTACAAAATGTGCTTTCACACCAGAGAAAGCAAACACTAATTCTTTTTAATCCAAATGACAATTATTTATTTACCAAATAGAAAGCTTTCCAAATAAAATTAACAAAGTCATTAGGTCCTACATGCAAACTGATCAGTAGTTCATTTTTGTGTCTTCGGCTTTCGTCCTGAAGAAAATATGTATTTTGGTTTTCTATTTGGTCTTCTATGCTTCGTCCTGCAAAAGATAAGTTAATCCTTTAAACACAGTTGCAAACAAACATTAGGGAAAAAAAAAATAACACAAAAAATGAAAAATGGAAATAGGAATGTACGGAAGTGAATAAAAAAGTGCAAAAAAAAATATTACCAAGTAGATGCGTCTTTTCAAGCCACAGATGCAGCTTTTTGAGCCACAGATGCGGCACGATGTTGACAGGCGGATGCAGTTCGTATTGAAAAGAGGATGCGGTTCGTGTTGACAGTTGGATGCGGTGTGAAATTTTGACAGTCAGATGTGGTGCAAAGTGTTATGGATATGGTGAAGAATGGCAGATGTGTCATGAGATGGATCAGATGTAGTTCATGAATATGGATGTTTCGTTTATTTGAGCAGATGTGGTGTGTCATACAATAACCTGCAAAATAAAAAATGAAAAAACAAAAAGTACTACACGAATTTAAAGAGTGATTCACGCCGGGTTCCCCAAATGTAACATAGATTTTCTAGAGATATTTTGCTGCATAGATTAAGATGATCAAATCTAAAAAATAATCTAAATAAAAACAACAAAGAATGAGTAAATGAACATAAAAATAATAAAACTAAATAACTGAAAAGATCTCACCGAATATGTGTCCACTCCTTCGAATTATCTTGATTGTCCTCCATTTTGTTGTATCAGTATTCTTGCCCTCAAATTTTCAATATTGATGCAAGCATAACCTTGTTTAATGTCTAAGAAAAATATCGAAGATTAAGTTTATTCTCAAAAGTATTGATTTTGGGAGGAGGAATAATGATAATGATAGGGCATTTATAGATTTTGGGTTTTCGAATGATCGACTCAGATTAAAAGAGAGATTGATAGATGAGATTGATGAATGTCATGCAATGTAAGTTATGTGTTATGCAATGTAAGTTATGTGTTAGATAGAACATGAGTTAGAAAAGTTTGCAAGATAAGGATTAAATTAGAACAATAACTTAACCTTCTATCAATATTTTTTGAAAATAGAAAGAACAAGAGTTCTAGATTAAAAAAACAATTTAATCTTCAGTTAAGAGTCTTCGAAAATACAAGAAATAGACTTTAAATGCCAAAGAAAAAGTTAGAACTCGAAGAAAATAAATAATTTGAATGCACATATGAATTAATTAATTAAATAAAGATATTTAATTATTAAACGCTTTCATGCATACAAGCTAGAACTAGTTAATTGACTAATTGTGATAGAGAGTGCTCTCGCACAGACAATTAGATATCAAACCCGAAGATAACTGGAGGATTTAAAATAGATCTGGATTCAGAAGGTGAGTGAATGATTAGTCAATTGAATGATAGAAGGATGTGACATAAATAATCAATAATTAATTAAATGTTAATTTAATTCAACATTCAAAAATTGAAAGAGTAATTAAATAAATAATGTAATCTATTTAATTGACTGTTGAAAAGGATTAAATAAATAATTAAATAATTATTATTTAATTATAGTTTAAAAAGTTAAATTGGGTAATTAAACAATAAATATTTAATTATAGATAAAGGGGGTTTAATTAAATAATATATATTTAATTTAGAAAGAAGAATTAATTAGATGCGACATAATTAAATAAATATAATTTACTTAATTAATCAAGGTTGAATAAATGAATTAATGAATAAATGAATTAGTGAATTAATTAAAAGGGGTATTTACTTAATAGAAGAAATATGTGTTAGAAAGATTATTAAATAATAAACATTATTTAATCATGACCATGGATAATAGAAAATTATGTCGAAAGTGGTGCTCACAGGCCTAGACCAATTTTCGTTGTCTCCAGTGGAGGTGGAGGAGGACGATCAATAGGGGTGGCCTCAGGTGCAGGAGGGTTAAGCTCATCAGCTTGGTCTTCCTCATGATATTAGTGGGCCATAGCATGATGGTGATGTCTACGTGCCCTAGCTTCTTTATTCCTTTTTCCTTTGCGATCAAGGTGAATAGGGAAAGGAGCAGGTTGGTCCACCATGGGTTGCTTATCATTGCTAAGAGGAGGAATGGGAGGAAATAAGTGTGGTTCATGCACTTTCTCTTTAGCTTTATAAACTTTTTTGGTGCGAGGTGAGAGGACGGAGTTACTATCATGATCCCTAGGCCTCTTGGGTGGTGTGGAGGAGGTTTTAGGAGTAGGTTGGCTAGGCATATCGGAGTCAAGTGGAAACATGGTTTCATCAAGGATGGGTGAGTCTCAGGTAGAAGGAGGTATGTTGCATGAAGAAAGTTTAGAGATCTTCTTGGCTTTGCATTTTTTATAGGAAATAAAGAATAAGTCTCATCTAGGGGTGATGAGCTCCATAGGTTCAGGCCAAAATACATCTAGGGAAAAGTTACCCTTAGAGGATAAAAAGTTAAAACTTCTATGATGGACATTGAATATTTCATTGTCAATAGGAAACTTCATGCACTTGTGAATAATGGATGGGACCGCTTTCATATAATGAATCCATGGAAGGCCAAGTCGCAATCAAAATTGGTCTGACTGGGGTATAATTGAAAAGGTAACATCCAATATTTTGGGACCTATTTGCAAGGGGAGTGAAATCGATCTGATTGTTGGGCATGCAAAACCATGGTGTGTTTTGACCCACATAGTAGGTAGATTATAGAAATCTTGGTCAAGATTATGTAATACCAAAACTTCTTCGGTGATTACATTCTCACCACATGTGGGATCTATGAGTATCCCATTGGTGGGCTTATCATAGATGCGGCCAACTATGTAGAGAGAGCCATCAGGAAAGTTTCATAGTATATCTTGTGTAGAGAAGGATATGTCAAGAGGTCCTTTGGTTGGGCCCTTTCGATGGATAATGTCTATTGTACCTACCATTTCATTAATGGGGGAGACATGGGTTACCAGTGAAAGAGAAGCAAAATGTAAATCTTGTGAAACTACATTCATCACATTGGGTGGGGAAGTTTCACTTGACTTGGAAAATGACACATTATGATTAGGCATGGGGTTGGTAAAAATCTGCAAGTTTTGATTAGGGGGTACCGATGATGTATTGCTTTTAACATTAATGTTGGCAATGGATAGACGTCCTAAATCAATGAGGTCTTGCACTTGGTGCTTTAGATGCTTGCACTATTTAATATCATTTTTTTTTTGGCGATGAAAATAAAAATAAGCTATGGCATTGTAGGAAGGGGGTAATGGTTTGTTATGATCAAGTGTATGGATTGGTGGTAAAGAAATCATATGTTGCTGAAGCAATTGGGTCATAGTGTTATGAAGGGTGTGAAAGTACGGTTAGGATCTCTTTAATTAGAGGGCACATCAGATTTAACATTGGCCACGTGGTTATTAACAGGTGGGGGGTTGGAATATGAAGGGTTGAATTGGAAGAATCGTTTGTTTAGTTTATGAAAAGTTTGGGGAGTGGACTGGGAAGAGTTATTGGACTTCTCATCATGCCTAGTAGTGGACCGTGAATCACGACTACTAGTAGAGTTATGGTAATCAAAAAGTGCTTGACATAGGTGAATGAAGGAGGGGAATTTCATGAGGGTGAGTTTATCCTGAAGGGATGTCACAAGGTTCTTGATAAACATCTTCTAAAGATGGGTTTTTGGTATCTAGACATCAATCAAGGAATAGAGGGCTTGGTAGCAAGAGATAAAGTCAGTGATATTCTTGGTATTCGCCTGTTTACATCTCATGAGGTTAGATAGAGTTTTCTTCGGAGCCATGTGAACTTGAAAGTGTTTATGAAAGAATCCACTAATTTTTTGAACTAACTAATGGAGTTATTGGGTAGTGAAGAGAACCAATCTAAGGCTACATCTTTAAGAGTTCTTGGAAATAATTTGGCGAGCAACCTGTCATCAAGAGAAAATTTGCTACAAAGAGTAGTGTAGGCATTGACATGGTTAGAAGGGTCACCCTTCCAACATAATGTTTGAAACTATGGATCTCTATTCCTTGTGGCAAAGGAGTGCATAGGATTTCAAGGGACAATGGGTTAGTATGAACATAATGAGAGGGAGAGACGGATTGGTTATGGTTAATGGAAAATATTTTTTGTTACATGTTAGTGACAATGTGAAATAATTGTCTAATGAGAGGGTCACTATAAGCTCTATGAGGTGGAAGTGAGAGAGGTGAAGGGATGAGATTCATGGAAGGAGAAGTGGTATGAATAGTGATAGGAGGGACAATGGAAGAAGTACGAGAGTGGGATTCCACAAGAGAAGTAGGTATGCTAGCAGTGATGGGGGGAGGAGGTACCGCACTAATAACCAATTACATAGTGGTTGTCACACTAGGTGGGGTATAGGTTGGGATAGAAGCTATGGTTGATGGGGGAGGAGTGGAAGGTCCTCCATATCCAGACTGAGGAGTGGGTGAACTGAATGGCTTAGGTGAATGCTTCTCATAGTTTTTTGCAATCTTCTTCATAACAATTAAGCCATTATCACGGTCAATTAAATGGTATAGCAGCTCAGTGGTAGGAATGGTTGTCACTAAGATGGGTTCAAGGCTGACTTCATGTTGATAATCAGTGAGATCAACATGAATTTTGAAGATCTTATCATGTGGGAGGTTATTATCAACAGTTGTATCATCTAGATGCAAGAAATTACTAAGGATAGTTTCTAAGCCTGATGCACCATTGTCAACACCAGGAGTTGAAGTTGGAGGGATTCCAAGATCTAAAATGAGGGTGTTGTTAGTAGATTTCATGGGTGCGTGAACTTCTTCTTGAAACTATATTAGCAAGGGAACTCTAAATGCTCAGATACAAACCCCTAAGGAAATGTGAGAAAATATGAAAAAAGGTCTATAACTAAGATTCTGGAACCAAACATAGAAAGGAAAAACCATGAAGCTGAGAAGTAGAAACTATTAGTCAATTTATAAGAATTTGACACAAAACAATGCCAAAGGACTAGGTCGCCCAGGATGGCGACTTAGTCCTAGTAGTGCTATTTTTGTAAACTTCCTAAAGTTTTGGTTGATATTTAGGGTTTTTCTAATATTTTGGTGCAAGTAGAAACTAAAAATGCAAAAAAAATTATGTTTTATTACTCAAAAATGCAATGCAATGTGCAGATTTTCCATGAATTTTCACTAAATGCACTTTTATCACTAACCCTAGGATGCAAACAATGCAAGATTTCAATGCAATGCACACTATCTCTAAGATGAAATGCAAAAGAATCAAAATGCTAGATAATGGTCAAACATCAGGTTCACGAAAATGAACCACCAAAAACCTATATGTATCTAACAAGGGAAAGAGGATCCCTTTACTAGGCTCTTAGGTTTTTTCACCCTAAGAGCACTTGAGTTAGGAATAGCACTCTTTTCTCTTTGTTGATATGTGTTAATGGTGTTGGTTCACTCAAAAGGGGGGAGAGGGATTTGATGATGGTTGTGAATGTGTGTGATGTGTGGCTAAAGCTGAAATTAAAATGAAACTAATCTAAATGTATGCAAATGTAATAAATAAAAACTAAGCTAATGCAAACTAGCTAACTATATGCCCTAAATGTGTGTTTTCTGGAGAATGACAAAGAGGGGGAGAAGTTGTGCACCTAGAGAAATGTTGTTGCAATTAAATTCTCCTAGAGGCTTCTGGAAAATGCTAGAATAATGATACAAGGACACTTATGCCAAGTGGGGCGACCTAGTCCTCCAACTGGAAAACTTTCCCAAAATGGGTTTCGATGAAATGGGTATCCAAAAACAAAAAAACCCTTTTTTGAGCCTAGCATTGGGACAAGGTCAACAATAGGGATGACCTAGTCCTCTTGTAGCTTTCTAAGGAATCGAGGTTTGGTTTTGTGGGTCTCGATTGATGTTCCCCTTTTTTTGCAGTAATCTGTGATAGGAACCCCTGAAAGTGACTTGCAACTTGTCTTTTTGTCCTTCCTAGGGTTTGAGATTTGGATTTGAATTAAGGATAATGTTGGTACTTCTTGCAACACTTTTTCCTTCACCTAACCTACATCAAAATATCTTCAAACACATGCAAATACCAAAAATTGTTGGGGTTAGGATATAGGGG
This sequence comes from Sequoiadendron giganteum, assembly GCA_007115665.2. NCBI lineage: Eukaryota > Viridiplantae > Streptophyta > Pinopsida > Cupressales > Cupressaceae > Sequoiadendron > Sequoiadendron giganteum. Next base: position 46,790,492 of record CM021103.1, on the reverse strand, counting down.
TTTTCCTAAGTCAAACCCCTTTGTAGGTGATTAAACCCAAATGAGATAAACACAAAGGAAAGAAAGAGTGAATTCTAACACAATAAAAATACTTACGAAACCTTTTTTGATGTTCTAAAACATGCTTGAGAAGCTCCAATCGAGTTATTCTGAAAACCCTAATGCTTGTATGCTTTCTTGTGAACTCTTGGTTGCTTGAGCACTTGATGATTGAGAGTAAGAGTGCAAGAATGAAGAGAGTAAAAAAGAACTAGGAGATATCCAAAATGAGGTAGAAACCCTTATTTGTACATGTGAAACCCTAATTTTCCTAAAATGTAACCTAATAGGCTGACCCTAGGGTTTAGGATGCAAGATTCTCGTTGAATCTTAATTAAAATTTGAATTTTATGCTTAAAGGGACTAGGTCGCCCAAAGTGGTGACCTTGTCGTCCTAGGAAAATTTTGATGATGGTCGGGAATTAATTTATTTTTTATAAATTTTATTAGACTTGCCTCACGAAACACACTTAGGTCGGGACTAATTATGCATTAAAAGGACAATTTGGCATATAAAAATGGTTAATTGATGGTTGATAAGCCTCGATAAGTGTGAAAATGCAGCACACCACTTTACAACACTCTTTCTTAAGGATTAGGAAGGTGTAAGAATGTATTATTTAGGTGAATTATGTTGAAAGGGTCTTAGAAAAGTGAGGAAATGTGTAACAACACTTCACAACACCTTAGTAAAACACCATTAGATTAGTGTTGAATTACAATCTTGCAGTGCTAAATCAAGGTAAACAAGGCTAAAACCCAATGGAAAAGGCTAAAATGAGTGAAAAAGTGCCAAGGTATACACTTTTTGGTGACACATTAATCAACTCAATTAGATGCATGGTTAGTTTGTTCTTCAATTACACTAACTCTTACATGTATGAATGTGTTGTTTCAATTTGTTAATTCTTTTAGTTGTAATTCTTAGTTGTATGGTTAGTTTGTTCTTCAATTACACTAAGTCTTACATGTATAATTTTTTTTATATTTTTTTTATCATTATTTTAATTGTAAGAGTTAGAATTGGGGGTATGAGAGTATAAGATGCATTTTTGTTTCATTACACACACACCATTTATCATTTAAAATCAACTCAATTAGATGCATGGTTAGTTTGTTCTTCAATTACACTTAGTCTTACATGTATGAATATGTGTTTTTATTTTGTATCATTGTTTTAAATTTAAGACTTAGAAATGGGGATATGATCGTATAACATGTGAAAGGTGATGAATTGTTTGATTTTTCTAAGGTTTGGAACCTATAATGACAATCTTCACTAACTTTCACTCAACAACAAACCCTTGAGATATCAATGCAAAAGACAAAGAGATCTTGCAAGAAGGTTGTTCTAAGGGTTGAATATGATCTCATAAGGGGTTCACCACCAAGTTTAGATCTAGAAAAGATAATGAAATGCAAGATGAAATGTGAAACCCTAATTGAATGAAAAGTAACACTAAATGATCTAGAAAAGTGAATGAAGCAAAACATAAAACTACAGAATAGAATGTGAGCTCCTACAAATCTAGAGCTAACAAGGTGGAGGTCTGAATCATTGAAAAATTATACTTTTATTTCCATTTTGGACTCATTCACCAAGCTAGATGAATCAATCTTGTTTCTGGAAAACTACACAGAAGCTAGTATCAAACAAAAGTGTATCTGGATCTGCAAATATCTCTTTCAAAAAGCTAGAGTGGGAATCATTCACCACTTATGGTGAATCAATCCAATTTTTCTTTTTCGAGAATTCAAAATTTGATTTTGTGCCTCTCATTCCGCTTTATCCTTTTTGATTGGTTTTTGGATCTAAAACTGTAATTTGTGACCTGTAGGTGATCTCCAAATATCTCCAAGGCTTTTTGACAACTTTCACAACTTTGAGATCTTGACAAATTTTCTCCAATATTTCTCCTTAGGAAATCTGCAACCTAGACTTGCAAATCACATAGAAAGGAGAGGGAGAATTTTTTTTGGGTTAGTGGATAGGGGTTTTCCTTGGTCAAACCCCTTGTTGGTAATTAAATGTTGAAATGAAATCAAATATGAATGGATAATTATGAATGAAAAAATGATAATGTTGTAACTCACCAAACCCTTTCAATAAAGTGCTACAAATATGATTGATATGGATCCAATGGATGTAGATCTTGATCCTTTCTTGAATGAAGTTTATCCTAAATGAAACACTTGCTTGAATCATGAAATCCTACATCACAATTGTTAGTACAATGAGAAGAATTATTCATAAAGTCTTTGACATGATTATTGATGCTTGAAGAATTCTCTAGAATGCTTGATAATCTGCCCTTGAAAGCTCTTCAATGCTCTTGTGAACACAATTTTCTAGTGTGAATTCTCTCACAAAATTCTTAGGTGAAAATGAGTGAAATATCCTTGTATTTATACTCAATTAAGTAAGAATTCCTTAAATTACAATACAAGAAGCTAGCATCATATCTAGGAGGGTAAAATCCAGCCAAAAATTTGAATAAATTTTTATTTTGGGCCACATGAGACTCATTCTCCCAAGATGGTGAATGAGTCCCATCTGGCATAATGTATGGGACCAAAAATCAAAAGTTCTTATAAAGGTGTAAAAATAGGTTTGCAACCCAAAAATCTAGGTGGGACTTATTCACCCAAGATAGAAAATGAGTCCTAGATCACTAAATTTGGGCCATTCAAACTTGAAACACCTGAATTATGATTGGGTACCTATTTATTAGTGTTGGAATTATCCTCAAAATAATGTATTAAATGAGGCTTGTGGATGCCAAAAATGGGGCCAATTAAAACATAATAAAGCCCAATTATTAATGAAAAACCTAGAGAAGTGTGAAAGTGTGTTACAACACCTTACAACACCCCAAACAAGGCAATATTAAGGTTTAAAAAGAGATTTATTAGATTTAGTTTATTATTAAAACCTTAGGAAAGTGTGAAAGTGAGTTACAACACTTCATAACACTTTAGCAAAGTACCATTTTAAATTAATTAGTTCACAAGGGCTCAAGACGTAATGTGAATGTGTAAACCACATTACAACACTAAATTAAAGAATCATTAGGATCAATTCAACAAGGAGGGCCCAAAAAAGTGTGAAAATGTCCCGACAAGATTTTTCAGCACTACATTTAGCCCCCAGTTTAGTGAGAGGATGAACTTGCTTTAAAAAATCACACTAGAGTATAAACACACACACATCAAGAGGGATTCAAATGTACCAATGCTAATAATATGTGATGACAACAATCAAGAAGGGTGATCAAGCTCCCAGGTTCAAGATCCCAAGAAAAATCAACATGGGCACAAAATAACACACATGAGAATGATATAAAGAGAAACAACACAACACAAGCATACACTATCAAAGATGAAAAGGAGAAAAGGTAAAAGATAAAAGAACAAAGATTCAGATCAAGCTTCAACCATTTGTCTATTGCAATGTGGATCAAACCTATGATGTTTGTCTTAAAAATGCATACTCACTCTAAGGCAATAGAACTCCTAGTTGTTCATTGGGTAAGAATTCCTAAAAGGTGAGAAACATATACTCATGGTTGGTATGCACTCACACACACGCAAGTGGCTATGGGTAAATTCATTCCTCGGTTAGGGTTCCCACTCAAACCATACCACAGTTATACCTCCTAATAACTTTAATAAGTCTCCACACAAAAGAAATGATTTTCAAGCTTCATGAGACAAGAAAAAAATTGTATGCTTGGAGCTCATGAACAAAAAAGATGGCTCCATAGGCATGCAACCTATAGTATGCAAGTTGGCCATATAAATATAAATGAAAAATAAAAGAAACGTTTGAAGAAGTATTGCTTATTTCATGTGAGTTCTTTAACTTAGGGAACATTGTGCCTAATTTCTCCAAGAGAGGACCAATCAAAGAATAGAATATTCACAAATTAGTGGATGCAATGTGTCGCATCAAGCTACTAGAGGATTTTAATATGTTAAAAGAGATCACACTCCTAAGGGAAATCACACCTGATGCCATCCACAAATTGAAAAACACATTTTATGAAATAAGAAAAATACACCATGAACCATGCAAAAGAATAATTTCAATGTATGCCCCCACTTTAAACAAATTGCTAAGCACCATACTGTGAGAAATTACTTTAAAGTAGAAAATGATAAATTTAGACAAAGAAGATATGAGAGCTAACTTGGAAAGCCCTATGCCAAGTCATATGTTTCCAAGTAAAGCTATGTCATGCAAAAGAAAAGGACCAAAGAGAAGAGGGGTTTCAATTGAAATAAAAACACAAAACACATAAGGGATTTATGTATTTGGGGTAAGTATGTTCTTTCTACAATATTTTTAGAGAGCTCGAAACTATCAGCATTCCCTAAATAGACATAGAACTAGAAGAATGACACAAAAATAACAAAAAACAAAGAAAAACCTTTCAGGTCAACATGGAATAGACATGAATGTCTCAATGCCTTGCATCATACCCAAAAGGAAAAATGTAGACATCTAAATTTGACCATTTACATAAGGTTAAATTTATTCCTTTCACTTATCCATTTTATCTCATTCATCAATGTTAATTAAATTATTTATTTAATTAATGTTCCCCCTTTTCCCTAACATTCCTAAGGTATTTAATTTAATACTTTACCATTAGCCCATTTCTTCTCTAAATTAATTAAATTAATCAATTTATTTAATTTAGTCAATTATCCTTTTTAATTTTAAATTCATTTTTTCTCTCTTCTTGTCCCATCCTCCATAACCTTTCCACTAATCCCGGTTAATCTAATTAATCTTTCATTAAGATGTGCATATCCTTAATTAGGATTAATGTCGCATCCTCCATATTTATCCACTTGCCTCTAATCCTCATTAATTTTCCTAATCACTTGTTCACACAATCCTAATCCTAATCACTTACCTTTTCTAACCTATCCTTAAGTCAACCTTTCATGGTACTTACCTTTTTGGGGTTCACCTTTTCCCTATGTGAATTAAAAGTTCACATTTATTCCCCCCATGCATTTGTCTTCCGCATGAACTCTCAAAGGTCACATTAAGTACATGGACAAAGACCTCCTATTGGAAGAACTTGTCTTATCCAAGGGTCTCTCCCAAGATTGTGAATATCAAATTCACTTGTATTCCTCCAATGCCCTCTCCAATCCCCATGGTGACAAGAGTGGACTTTCTAAAATTCCTCACTTGTTATTTTCAGCCCCACTTGGGGACAAGGAATCCTTTTTTTGGAAAATCATCTTCAATCCCAAGGTACTTGCAAGTACCTTGAGACCACATGGCCTGTTCACATCACTTGTACCCTTGCTATCTCACCTTATCTTTTGGACACTTCATCCACCACATGGAAATATGTGAGGGCTTGTGATTCCTCAACTCACCATAGCCTTCCATCTTGGTCATGGTGGCTCAATCTTTACCATTGAATCCTTTAGAGAATTCAATTTCTTCTATAAATAGCCATCTTTCATATTCATTAAGGCAAGTGACTTCATGACCTTATGACCTTCATGCATTATTGTCAAACTTATGCTCTCAAGCCATTTTGCATTCTAGCCATTGTAGAAAATCTCTTACATCTTGCATTTTAGTAGCCATTATTGCACTCATCCATCATCATTAATCATCCTTCAACCACCACTACCATCACAAGCTTGCCATCAAGGAGCATGCATCCAAAATATCATCAAGGGCAAACCAAGGATCAACATAAAGGAGAAGGTATATTATCGTGTTGTTATCTTTATCTTAATTTATTTGTGTTCAACATAGCCCAATCTTGAGGTGGTTTAGTGTAGGTTTTATCTTGCATTCTTTAGCTATTTTTTCATATTAGGAGATAACAAATTTCACTGCACACATTTCTGGCATGCCCGACGGGACCCACATAATGGGTCCATTACTTTCATATTTGCTATTTTTTTGAAATTTGGTAGATTCTAGAACATAGAGGCAACCTTGCCTCAAAGGGGCGACCTTGCCCAAGAGGGGCGACATTTCCCTAAAACATAAACTATTTGGTTTTTTGTTTTTTTTGTTGTTTTTCTTTCTGGTTGTTTGTAGGTTCATAGAACAACCAACCTTGCCCAAGAGGGGTGACCTTTCCCTAAAACACAGACTGTTTGGTTTTTTGTTTTGCTATTTTTTGCTTTCTAACTATTTGCAGGTTCATAGAACAACCAACCTTTCCTAGAACAACCAACCTTTCCCAGAAGAGCCAACCTTGCCCAGAATAGCCAACCTTGCCCAGAACAACCAACCTTGCCTAGGATGGGCAACCTTACCCAAAATAACTAGCTTTTCCTAGAACAACCAACCTTTCCCATAATAGCCAACCTTGCCCAAAACACAAAGGTGGCCACACCCAAAATAGAGGCAAAAACAAGTAAACAATCACTCAAAATCTCCATTTTAGAATTCAATTTTTGACTGCTTTTCTATTTTTTGACCTACTAACTCCTATTTTGAGTGTGTTTTATATACTAGCATTTCTACAGCTCATTTCCCAAACACCCAAAAATGAAAATACTAACATATTTATTTTAGGAGGAGAAACTTTATTTAGTTAGTTTTGTTCTTTCATTTCTATAAACTAGGAACATAAGATTAATTAAAGCGTCAATAAAAAAAAATTTCATGACTAAAAGTGGACTATTGACATATCCAATCCCCTTGCATCGTTTGTCGACCCTAGGTGAAGATAAATCACATTTGACTTACTGTTTTTCTTTTACCCATTTTCATTTTATTAGAGGGACTTGCTCGGGGATTTCATCACCCCAAGGGACAATCCCAACCATGTGTTACCGATGGGGTATATAAAGGGGGGAGCCGAAATCTATACCTCAATTCAGTCACATCAAGTCTAGTAGAGCATCAAGGCTATGGTGATACCTAGATAATATGTGAAGAGTTGGTTTGAGCTCCTAGTATCTCATTGGTTGCTCTGGACTCATGCTTGTAATGGGTTGTTGTTCACGGTTGTGCCCCACATACCGTGCATATATCGAGGACTCCCATAGCAACCTTGATGCACCTAGATAGAGGACCATGTTGACCATACCCTTAATACTAGAAATAAGCTTGTGCTATTTGAAGTGTCTTCTTATGAAAAACTAGTACTTGTCAATCAATTTTGGCGTTTTACTTGTCATTTTATCTTTTTCCATCACCATTTTTGACTAAGTTAGGTTTAGACAATTACACAAAGGTGACTCCATCCGAAAATGAGTGACTTTTCTCCCCTTATTTCAATTGTTGTTTACCCTGACCAAGTCAAAATTTTGGTAGTTTTTCTTGTTTGGGTGACCCCGCCTACTGTGTGGGTGACCATGCCCTGAATTTGGGTGACCTTGCCTTTCGAATAACCTTTTTTAGCCTCCGTTTTCTAGTCGTTACCTTGTTTTGGGAACCAATTTTCTGGTTCTGAGTGTTGTTCCCTTGTCTGGACTGTCTATGTACCCATTCCAACCATCCGTTCGGCCATTCTGGATATCTGTTTTCCCATTCTGAATATCGTTCCTCCTTTTCAACTAGTCATTCACTTGTTCCAAGAATCCATTCACCTGTGTCAGGAAGTTGTTCACCCATTTCGGGAACCCATTTTCCCGTTTTGAGTATCATTCCCCTCTCTTACGCATCTGTTCACCCGTTTTGGGAATCCATTTTCCCATTCTGAGTATTGTTCCCTTGTCTCGTGCATCCATTCACTCTTTCTGAGTGATCATTCACTTGTTCTATGAACCTGTTTGCCTATTTTGGAAGTTCATTTATTGATATCACAATTAGCCTAAATCTTCTTCAATCCAAAATCATCATCCAATCATTCCTCCTTTTCCTATTCATCCCCAAACCATCCAATTTTATTTTTTAAATAAGAATTTTTTATCCCAACTTGTGAGGGTCATAACTTTCTACTTGGTGCTCAGAATTAAGAATTTTTTACACCGTTGGAAAGGTCTCTTAGAGTACTAATTTAGTCTTTAAAATAAAAATTGCCTTTGACAGCCCAATTTTAGGGACTGATGCAAGTTTGAACCACAAATTTTGCTCTAAAGACCTCTGAAAACATGATTTACTAAAACATAGAAAAAATTGAAAATTTTAATTTTTGGTTTTTCCCAATCCTATCACCCCTGGACTATTTTGGACCATAATATGAACTTTAATCTATTCCTAATATAATGTCTAATCCAATTCTAATCTTATCTTTAATCTCGTCATCCTAATATGAGATTTTATTCAATCGCAATATGAGCTTAACCTGAATCTTGATTTGAGCCTTTGGTCCATCCATATCCAAGATCTTCTAGTATCAAAATAAATCTTAAGATATCTTCCCCCATCTTCTTGCAATCCATCCTCTATCCCTTCTCTAGTCTACCATCTTCCATCATCTATGCTTTCCTTCTAATTTGTATCCATCATGAATCCTTATCCCCCTCTCGCACAACCAATAATAGTGGTCAAGGGGAATCCTAACTATGTTGATGATGATAACAAAAGTCTTGTTGATCAAGATGAGTGTAATATAGATCCCCTTTATGCTATCATTTCTAGCAATATTTTTCTAATCACCCCCCAAAATCCAACTACTACTTTGAACTATCCCCTCATGTCTCCATCCACACCTAATAATAGTCCTTATACTACCCTTGACAAGGGATATCTAGTATCCTCATCATCCACATATTCATCATGTCATCCCTCTCAACCTCTATCATATCCAACATCCACATCCTCCTATATTAATCCATCATCCCCATACTCCTATAATATCATCATCAACAATCCCAATATCTCCACCTTAATCCCCCATCACAATTTTCCCATCCTAATCCAACACCCACACCTTCCTATGATAATCCACCATCCCAATATTTATCTTGACCTAATCTACCATCTCATCTCAATCTTCTTATCCTAATCCTCCACCCATATCCTCCTATGTGAATACATCACCCATGTCCTCTTATCCTAATCCACCATCTCAACCTTCCTATCCTAATCTTCCATCCATGTTCTCCTATCCTAATCCTCCATCTATGTCCTCCTATGCTAGTCCACCATCCACATTCTCCTACAGAAATTCACCAGCCATGTCCTCTTATCCCAATCTATCATCCACATCTTCCTAATATTACCCACCATCCCAATCTTCCCAACCTAATCTAGCATCTGTATCCTCCTATCTTAATTCATCATTTGCATATTATTGCATCACTTCCCCCTTCACCACATTATATCTTAATCCTCCCTCTAATCCTAATCTTCCAATACCTAACCCTAATCCTCATCCTCCATCTCCTATTAGTCCTATATCCAATCCCATCCCCTTATCTAATCCTAATCCACCAATCTCTAATCCTAATCCTCCATCTTCTCTTAGTCCTCCATCTAGTCCTAATCCACCAATCTCTGATCTTAATCCTCCATCTCCTCCTAGTCCTCTGTCCAATCCCATCCACTCATCTAATCTTAATCCACAAATCTCTAATCATAGTCTTCCACCCATCCATAATCCTTTATCCATTCCCATCACCGCACCTAAACCTATAATCCCAAAGATCTCCTTCCAAATTTCATCCAAGGACTAATGACAGAAGAGACATCCTCGGATCCGCATCCTGATGTTGTAGAGCCATGCCCTCACACTCTACCATGTATGGTCACTAGTGATTAGGCCCTCATACATCCTACACCTATCACTACCATTACCATTCCTAACACCATCCAAACGGTTGAGCCTGTCACACCCATTAAGCTCACTGGAATCCCCATCTCCTTCTCCTAACACCATCCAACCCATCGAAGACACCGAAATCCAAAATAGTCCCCCTAGTCCTTGTATTACCAAAATCCAATCCCATGACCTTCATGAATCCTTCATCCTTCCATCTCCCCCACTTGAGGAGTCCCTCCAACACTCCTCCCTTAGCATGCCTCCCACAGAAGATGAGCCATGCCAAGGGCTTGATCCAAAGCATACAAGCATATACCCTCCTCAAAATCATGATCCTACCATCCCATCCACTTCATCCCAAGATCATAGTACTCCATCCATCTCATTTTGTGATTCCTTTCCTCAAACGAATCTTGATCCTATCATCCTATCTACTCCATCTCAAGATCACACTAGCTCACCCGCTCTATCCCATGATCCCCTTTGCACTCAAGATCCAATCGCTCCATCTCATGAGCCTTTATCACTCACTGCCACAAATCCAAATACTATCATACCACCTTAACCCTCTCTTGATCCCTTATCATCTACTCCTCCAAATTAGGATGTTGTCATCCCACCATCTCTACTGCATGATCCTTCATTTTTGCCTAGCTCTACCATCAAAACACCACTTTTATATCACCTCAGTAACATTGCACTCATCCACGGTGATATTTTTGAAAAATAAAAACAAATTATATGCACCACCCTTCCTCCTCCACCTACTAATGCACTCGCATCATGCTTCCAAAAGAATAAACATCCTACCATATTTCACATGCTCAAGAACATGAACTATCAAGGAAGAGGTTTAGTCCTTCATGAGAAAGTTACTTTGAAACCCATCCAAGTCAAAGAACATCTAGGAACACAAGGTCTTGGATATATCTCCCAGGACTCACACTCCATAAATCTTGGTACAACCTCCATACGTCCTAAACCATCCTCTTCCAAAGGAACGAGAGGCACTTCTCGTCGCTCTACCAAATCCTTTGTTGCCATACCTCCTCCTCCATCATATTACCTCAAAACAACCATCCATATTCCTCCTTCATCCTCTTAGTCCATTTTGGGTCCTTATTTCCCTCCATCCACCATTTCTCATCCTCCATCTACTACATCTACTTTGAGTCCTTATGTACCTCCATCCACCATAATACCTCCTCCATATACAACATCCATTTTGGGCCCTAATATCCCAAATTCACCCCATCCATCCTATCCTATTTATCCTCTCATCCATCCATCACATATCCCTAGCACGCATCACAAGAATCCCACATTCATAACTCCTAATCAGGATCAACCAATACACCCCTCCATGCATTCTATTTCGCATCCTCCATCCACACACCATCATCAAAATCCTACCTCTATCACTCCAACAACGTCTCCTCCACGTCATCCACCTCCTCATATCCATCCCATTGCTACTAAAATCACTTTTTATGCCAAAGAAAAAATGTATCAATCATAACATTCACATGGATCTAAAGCTCCTCACATCCCCTTCAAAAGACATGTCGAAGAAAAGAAAAATCAAATCCAAAAGCCAAATCAATCCAAAAGGCCACAAAGGCCCACCAAAGAAAAAATCAAAACCATGTGGATTCCTAAGAAAAAAGAGGCCATGCCTTCAAATGAGAAATCCATAAAGAATTCCAAAGTTGCTAATCCCAAAGCTAATAATTTGCATCCTCCATCTCCTAAATCTGTTTTGGGTCCTTATGTCCCAAAATTCACTATCTCTACTCCTCCATTATCTCTACACTCATCATCCATTATCCACCTATCTTCCCACATCCACCATCACATGATCCAATGTTGGTCCTGGACATAGTCCCCCATCACAAATCCCCTCCATCATTCCATCCATACACTTTCCAACATCTCATCCATTATCCCACATATCAACCCCATCAAATCTCTTTGATCCATCCCCTTGCATGATCCATCTATTCTAATAAGTTTGTACCAACATCCAGTCATCGCTTTTAACATGGACTCTTATTACCTCATATAGAACTTGATGACTGATTCCTTCATCCATTCCTTTTATCACATATCTTCCACATTCACATATCCATATCCCTATCTTTATCCATCTTCACCCACATCCTAGTCCAAAAATTCAAAAAAAAAGAGAAAAGGAGAAAAAATAAAGAAAAAAAGAAAATAGTAAAGAGAAATAATTCATCCAATGGTGAAAACTTGGAAAAAAATCCTTCGATAATAACCATGACGAAAACTTGAAAAATAGGTTTCATGCGTAAATCCCCCATCTAGTTTACTTCCACAATAGGGGGAAACTTCCACCTACATCTGCGTATCTTCCACATCCTATCCAACATATCCCATTTGTATCTAGTCCCTCCATCTTCCTTGTGATCTTGATAAAGACAAGGGCACACATATATACATGCTTTGGACACCTCTTGGCATATATTCCCCTCATCCATAAACTATCATATTACTTATCCTCCCCATCTAATTTTCTAATCCATGCATATTATCTACATCCATCCACTTTCATCATCCATCGATCATGCCACCATCCATCTCCCTTCCTTATCTATATCTACTATCCATGTACATCTCATTCCCTTATCCACCCATCCTTCCATCCCTCTTGCCTCATCACGCATGACATATTTAGAGTGGGGAAAATATCCTAATTAGCAATAGAGTCCTTGGAGACATCACCCATCCACCCCTCCAAGTAATCCATTCCATCTACCAAATCCTTATCTTCCTATACTCTCATCCACTAGTCCTTTTCTATCCTGTCATCCTTATCTCCCCATCCATTTATCCATCCAGTCATCCCTTCCATCTACCAAATCCTTATCTCTCTATCCACCCATCCACTAGTCCTTTTCCATCTTTTCATCCTTATCTTCCCATCCTCTTATCCATCCAATAATTCATTCCATCCTTCCAAATTTGTATCCCTCTATCCCCCTATCCTAGCATCTTTCTATCTCCCCATCTTTATCAATCCATCCATTTATATTTATTTTCCTCTTATCTCATAATCCATTGTCATTGGTATCTAGCTATAGGATACCCCCACACAATCCAATGCCATACATTACATTATCATCATTCCTATCTATTCCTCACATCTTCCTACTATCTCATCACTTTTTTTCAGTCATCTATCCATCATCTCATCCTCCCAATTCATCTTCGAACTATCCCATCCCTAAGCTTTGTGCAATCCACATCTTAGGCATATCAACCATCCTATCTGCATGACCTATCCTGGCTCATAATATCAGCTCCATCAGTGTATCTTCTTATCATGGTCCTCTCATTATCCTTTATCCACTATTTGTCTTTGGCATTTTGGGTATGTGTAGGATCATCATGGAAAAAATAGGCCCTTAAGTGGCAATAAAATTCAAAAAATCAGAGTTAGGCAAATTGATGTAAAAATTTGAATAAGTTATCTATATTATTTTAAAAATATGTAAGAATAGAATCTATAGAAAATTGAATGTAGTTTCTAAACTACTAGGTTTATTTTAAAAAAGAAAAATCTATTTTGTGAAAATTTGAAATTTCAATGCAATAGTACTTAAATTTCAGGGAAAAAATAAGAAGTAGGTGTTTGTCTGACCACCCTAACCACAATAAAATGATAATTATTTTTTATAATATTTTAGATATTAGTAGGGGACTCATGTCCTGATGTGATGCATATTTGTTTGGTATTTTTTTTCCAAATAAATAATTATGAATTTTTTATTACAACTTAAAAAAAATATAAAAAACTCGTATGTCTGACCACCTTAACTTGGTCAAAACTTCATGAAATTCATTTTTTTTTTTTAATCCTATAATATGTGAAGCATAGAATGTGACGCATGTTTTGGATTCAAAAAATGTGATACCGTTTGAAAGCTATATATATTTTCAATCAACCTATCAAACAGGACTTTAGTCGTAATTCAAATAGAAAATGAATAATAATTATTTATTACATTCAAAGTAAAGAATAGTTTATATTGGTGGAAAGTTGAGAATCTCCTTTAAAAACCCTTTTCGCTTCATGAATTTTGGGTAAAAAAATATTTGTTAGCCACATGGACCATCATATCACTTAGATATCACCACTTTTTGGCCCATCATGATCCTGCACATACCCTTTTATCAAACTATTTTTCCCCTGCACTTTCATGTAGGCAAGTTCGATCATTTGATCTGCCCCCGAGGTTCTTTCTCTTGTATGTTTTGTCATCTCCCATCGTTTGTCTTTGGCCTTGTGTCAAACTATGTTGCCCCTATGCTTTCACGTAGGCAAGGTCGATCATTTAATCCACCACCAGGGAATTTTTCCATCTAGTCCTTGTCATCCATCAAGGTCTCCACTATCCTCTTTCCACTTTTATCCATGGCCTTATGTTGAACTACATTTCCCTTGCACTTTCACATAGGCAAGATCGATCATTTGATCCCCTCAGGGCTCTACTTCTTTGTCGTTTCTCCTCCTCTATCTTTGGCCTTGTGTCAAACTGCATTGCCCCTGGACTTTCACATAGGTAGGGCTAAATCTCTTCATTTGCCCCTAGGGAATTTTTTTGCCTAGTCTTTCTCATCCATCAAGGTCTCCATTGTCCTCTTTTCACTTTTATCAATGATCTTTTTTCAAACTACGAGGGCTCTATGCTTTCACATATGCAAGGTTGATCTTTGATCAACCCTCGAATCCCTAGGTCCTTAAGGTGTGTTAGTCTTGTGTCCCCTAGGTCTTTAGGATCTTGTGTCATCATTTTTTTGTCTTGTTTTCGGGTCATCTTATCATCTTTTCATGTCATCAAGTACGTCCCTATCCTAGCTGGTATTCACAAATAGAGGTCACTCATCTCATGAGGTTCAATCGATTTCAAATATCATGTGTCGTGTTGATTTTTTAGTTTAGTATCCATATTTGGTCTCAACAGGATGTATACTTCCTAATAGACCTCATCAACCCCATCCATCCTCTTGATCCTATGGCAAAGGATATTTGAAATTTGATTGTGATCTTTTGATTCTTTTGACCTTTTTTTATCATTTGAGTTTCTTATTATACCTTGTCAAGGCCACCATGATCTATCATACTATGGTGTTCTTTGAGTAGTCAACATAGGGGTGTATCTTACTCTTTTTGTCTACCTTTTTCTTCTTGGTTATCCCATGTAGTACCCATCAAGATCTTTGGCGTCTTGTGTTATGCTGGGGCATCCTTTGTGCTTGTGGTTATCCTAATACCTGCCCTGACAAAAGTCATTGTGACTTTGGGGTGTTGGGATAGCCTTCTTATTTATTGTGTTTATGTATGCATTAGATACTAATCTACCTTGGTTCTAGATACCATGGTACCTGGTTTCTTATGCTATAGAAAAAATCAGTGCTCTGAAAATGGAAAATTACATTGCATCGCATCTTTCCCTCCATCATATTCATTCATTTTAACTATCTCACATCTCCATACAATCCTAATCTATTCAATCTAGCACAAATCATATAATCACGTCTTTGGTCTTATTCTGAGCCTTGCTACAAGCCTTGACCTAATCATCATCATCATCATCATCATCATCATCGGGATGTATCATTCCCTCTCTATTTGTGTTGTTTAGGATGTATCCTTCCCTCATCAACAACACTCTTATCAGGATGTATCCTTCCCTATCCTTGTGTTGTTTTGGGATATATCATTCCCTCATCAACAACACTCCATTGATAATCGATCCATCCTGACGTGTAGTTTTACTAGGGAAACATCATATTTTTCCTTAAATCCCTTTGTGCTTGCCTTTATCTCCTCATATTATCATCCTCCTCCATCCATCATTTTGCATCATCTTCCCCTTCTCCCCTTGCATCATCTCATCCGTTTCGAGAGCACATTTGTGTTCTCTTAAACCTGCATGTTCTCTCAAGGGGGCATCCTCAACCCCTAATCTTCATCTCCACTTCCATCATCTTTCTTCCTAGTCACTCCTTGAATGACTGGGGCATCGTCTTTAATCTAACCATCTTTTTCTAAGTGCTATGTTTTAATTTTCTTTGAAATGATGCTACTTCGTAACACCATCTCAAAGAGGGGCAAAATATAGACATCTAAATTTGAACCTTTACATAAGGTTAAATTTATTCCTTTCATCTATCCATTTCATCTCATTCATCAACGTTAATTAAATAATTTATATAATTAATGTTCCCCCTTTTCCCTAACGTTCCTAAGGTATTTAATTCAATAATTTACCATTAGCTCAATTCTTCTCTAAATTAAATAAATTAATCAATTTATTTAATTTAGTCAATTATCCTCTTCAATTTTAAATTCATTATTTCTCTCTCCTTGTCCCATCCTTCATAACCTTTCCACTAATCTAGGTTAATCTAATTAATCCTTCGTTAAGATGTGCATATCCTTAGCTAGGATTAATGTCACATCCTCCATATTTAGCCACTTTCTTCTAATCCTCATTAATTTTCCTAATCACCTATTGGCACAATCCTAATCCTAATCACTTACCTTTTCTAACATGTCCTTAAGTCAACCTTTCATGGTACTTACATTTTTGGGGTTCACCTCTTCCCCATGTGAATTAAAAATTCACACGTATTCCCCCAATGCATTTGTCTTCCCCATGACCTCTCAAAGGTCACATCAAGTACATGGACAAAGACCTCCATTTGGAATACCTTGTCTTATCCATGGGTCTCTCCCAAGATTGTAAATTTCAAATTCACTTTTATTCTTCCAATGCCCTCTCCTATCCCCATGGTGACAAGAGTGGAATTTCTAAAAATCTTAACTTGTCATTTTCAGCCCCACTTGGGCACAAGGAATCCCTTTTTTGGGAAATCCTCTTCAATACCAACGTACTTGCAAGTACCTTGGGACCACATGGCCTTTTCACATCACTTGTACCCTTTCCATCTCACCTTGTCCTTTGGACACTTTATCCGCCACATGGAAAGATGTGAGGGCTTGTGAGTCCTCAAATCACCATAGCCCTCCATCTTGGCCATGGTGGCTCAATCTTGACTATTGAATTCTCTAGAAGATTCAATTTCTTCTATAAATAGACCTCTTTCTCATTCATTAAGAAGGATAGTGACTTCATGACCCTATGAACTTCATGCATTATTTTCAAACTTATGCTCTCAAGCCATTTTTCATTCTAGACATTGTAGCAAATCTCTTGCATCTTTCATTTTAGTAGTCATTATTGCACTCATCCATCATCATTAATCATCCTCCAACCACTACTACTATCACAAGCTTTCCATCAAGGAACGAACATCCAAAATATCATCAAGGGCCAACCAAGGATAAACACAAATGAGAAGGTATATTATCTTCTTGTTATCTTTATCTTTCTTTATCTGTGTTCAACCCAATCTTGAGGTGGTTTAGTGTAGGTTTTATCTTTCATTCTTTAGTTATTTTTGCATATTAGGAGATAACAAATTCCACCACACACAAAAAAACACAAGTCAAATAAATAAAGAATAAAGGAAATGCTTTTGGGTCAACATGGAAGAGACATGAATTTCTCAACACCTTGTGTCATCCCCAAAAAGAAAACATAAGACATGAAAAATTAAAAGATTTAGAACATAGAGAATAATGAAGGTAAAAATAGAGTAATTTCACAAAGAGAGAGATACATCAAAAAAAACATCACAAGGGATCACATCATGCACATGCAATCACACAAAATAAAATGAAAAATAAGTAATGCAAAAGACTAGTAAGGCACATGTGATTTAACCTATAAGCAAGTCGTATGCATCCCAATCTCAGTTTTTATAAGCGGAAGGTAGACAATGAACCTAAGGGACAATGAAAAATTCTTTACTAGGAAAAGACTATCTACTTCCTACCCCCATTGAGTACAACACAAGAATGAGCCAAGTAGGTGATGGGAAGGTCATCAAAGTGAAAGTTTTTCAATACTAACATGAACACACAACACTCATTCGTACTATGCCCAATAATTTTGTGGTATCGACAATGTGGAACTTTTGCATCTTTATGATATAGTATGAGCCTTTATTTCATTGGTGGTAATGTCGTTATTTCTTTGTTTAGAATAAATTGTAGTTTCCTTTCACTTTTAGGTGGTGTACAAGGAAATTTTGGTTTTTATAATTTGTAGGGAATTTTTTGCTTGCTAGATTCACCAATTTCTCGAGTTGAAGGTTGAGGAGGAGGACCTAAGGTGATAATATCATCCTTACATTCATTGTTATGAATGATTGGTTGTTCTTTATAAATAACATTCATATCAAGAGGAGAATTCAATATCACCATACCATCACTACAAAGCCTTAGGTATTACTTAGGAACTCTTATGTTGTGAGAGGGATCTTCATATAGTAACCCTTTTGTGTTTTCATTAATTGATATTTGATCTAGGAATTGATGAATCTTGTGTTCACTTACTATATCACATCCTTGTTTACTTAAGATTGTGAATCCTTTTCCATATATTTCTTCTAGATTGATTGGAGTGTTTGTTACTTTGTTATCATAAAATGGTTGAGTGTTTTCTTGTTTAGAGGAACTAGGTTCACCTATTGTAGGGAGCTGAGGTTCAAATTTTGTTTCAAGATGTAAGTAACCAAACATAGATCAAGAGGTGGTATTATATGGGGATTTGGTTGTTTCATGGATGGATAAAAGGATGCATTAGGTTCAAGGTTGTTAAGACAATCATTTAGGAACGCATTCATGTTATCATCATCTTTTGCAGTGATTTCAATATCACGAGGAGGAAATGTATTAGGAGTTGAGTGAGAATGAGTAAGGTTAATTTAATAAGGATCATGTCCAAAATCACAACTTCGCATATCCACTAAGGACTCTAAGGACATCCAAATCTTACTGAAGCACATATCCATGATGTAAATTTTAGATTCTAAACTCTGCAACAATGTGAAATTAAATGTTTTAGATGCAATTTTGAATTGAAGGAATTGAAAAGATGGAGTAATTTAAACTAGATGCAATCAATTAGATGAAACATAAAATCGGTGAACTAAAATAGAAAGGTAATAACAACAAACAAAAACTCTGAATCTGAACTTTGAAAGCCAAAAAATGCAATGCAAAATACGTAGAGAGACTAATTTTCCCAAGGTGGTGAATGAGTCCTAGGGAGGATTTTTTTCAAAAAAATTAGAATTTTTCTATTGAATTTTATGCTTTTTATATTTTATGATCTATATTTGAGATGCAAATGTAGATTTTGACTGATTTGAACAATGAAATTAGATGCAAAAATGCAAGCTATATGAGATTTCACTAATGTAAAATTTGAAACCTTAGAATGTAAATTAACCAAAGTAAATACCAATGCAATGTTAATTCAAGCTAGATCTAGGATGATAAAGCACTCCAAATTAGAATTGTGATGTTCTAAATGTAGGTTTATCAAAATGAAAGGTGGTGAATTGTTTAGTTTTTATAGGGTTTAGAACCCAGAATGACAATCTTTTCTAACTTCCACTCAAGAGAAATCCCTTGAGATCTCAATGCAAAAGAGAAAGAGATCTTGCAAGAGGGTTGTTCTAAGGGCTGAATATGATCTAATACAGGTTTCACCACCAAGTTTAGACTTGGAAAAGATAATGAAATGCAAGATGAAATGAAAAACCCTAATTGAATGCAAAGTAACACTAAATGATCTAGAAAAGTGAATGAACCAACATAGAAAACGATAAAAAAGAATGTGTGCACCTACAAATTTGGAGATGGCAAGGTGTGTTAGAACCCAAAATTTCCATAAAAACCTAAATGATTTTCCCATTTTGAACCTAATATTTTCACCGTCTTTCTCATAAAAAACCTTTTACAATGCTAAGAATTGCTTTTAACCTTGCATCGTTGCCTTATTTTTAGCCCATATAGCTCTTGCATGTTACCCCCATTAAAATATATTCTCCTACCTTTGGCATGAAATAATTCATTTATTCCCCCTTTCATAAAGCCAAATAATGACTTATATTTTATACCGCTTCTTTACATTTACACCCTTAAAGGTCAACACCTTTTACCGCTATACCATGGCCTTTTGCAAAGTGGCATGTGGTATGGAAATAGTGGCTAAGGAATGAGCATAAAATGCTTACCGTACCACTGAGCGCAGTCAAAACATTGATCGTGGTACCGCGGTGGCGGTTAGCAACCAACGAGGAAGCAATTTGAAGAGTTACTATGCTACCGCTGGCAGTCAGGCCAATGAATGCAATAGCACAGTGAACAGTTAGCAAGTGGCCAGACAGACAAAGATAGCAGTCACCACAGTACCACCACCAGCTTATGGGGAGACCGTGGTGACAGTGGTAAACTATTAGCAGGCAACGATGGTGGCTACCACCACACCATGACCGGTCCGAGAAAGAACCACGGTAGCACGGTAACGGCAGAGGAATAGGTTAGAGCGGGGTAACTATAGTAGCGTGGTAGAATGAAGGTAAGTACTGAGGCATTGGTGGGTGGTGGTTAGCGAATGGCTACCACTACACCACGGCCAGTTAAGAATGAACCCATAGTTGAGCAGTAAGGGGACAAGCGACAGGGGATTGGTCAAATTCAAAACCACTACAGCACCTTGGGTGAGCAGAGTGAAGACCATGGTAGTGCAGGTAATAGTAGAGGTAACAAAAAATGTTAGAAACTGCCATACTGCCAAAGAGAAAATTCAAACCCGCAGTAGAGCAGTAACAATAAAAGGAAGCCTCGGGGGATGAAATGTAAAGAGCAATTAATAAATAACAAGCGGTTGTAACGGGAAATTGAAGAGTCATGACTCTTGAAATTTAATGTATAAAATGTATTGAAAAATCAATTAGTAGAGAGGAAGAATAGGTAGGAGTTGGATTTTCCAGAAAATGGAACTGGGAATGTAAAACAATGATAGACCTTTTTTGAATTAGAGCAATGGATGAATTATTTAAATTGGTGAAAATGCTTACTGTGTTTAGTTGTTGTGATATAATAATTTTCATTTCTTATGTGGGTTGTCTCCAACTTGAAGTTTTTAAATCATTTAAATAAATGTATCAAGTATATGTTTGATTTATCATAGTGCAATTTCACTATGTGTGATTTGGTTAATTGGTGTCTGCAAGTCAGAATTAAATTCTTGTAAACAAGTCACAGTGATTTAGGATTTCTTTTGCATGGTTAAAGAAGAACCCGATAAGAAAACATTCTAGCACTATTTGTGCAGGACATAAATAAATGAAGTTGTATGCGAGTCATTAGAATTGCATTTTCAAAGTTCCTACAAATAGAGTTAAGCCAGAGAAGGAAACACACATAATTCATGATTTTTGACTGCATTACCCATGTGGACAGAAGGCACTGATCTACCTCAACCCAGAGATGAAATTTCATATCAAACAACTTATTCAAATCCATTATTTTGTGCAGTAGGAGTAGGATTAGTTGTAGTGGTTTTCATCTATTCAATTTCATTTTGCATTATGGATAGATTGCTCAACCAAGAAATACATTTCAATCTGCATCATTCACATAGGTTCACCCGCCTTGGTCTAGCAAAACCTAAAGACAAGAAGGTTCAATTGCATCAATTGGCCTTGTACATTGGCCAAAAGCATTGTGAGAGCTTCGCAACCTCTCATGGTTCAAACCTCCATTTTTTAGACCCAACAAGGTGGAGGTCTGAATCACTAAAAAATCTACTTTTATTGTTTGTTGGGACTCATTCACCAAGCTAGGAGAATCAATCATGTTTATGGAAAATTATACAGGAGTTGGTTTTGGACAAAAGGGTGTCTGAATATGCAAATATCTTTGTAAGACAAACGCAATGGGACTCATTTTCCACTTGTGGAAAATCAGTCCACTTCTACTTTTTTAGGAATTCAAAATCCGGTTCAATGCCTCGTATTCTACATTGTCCTTCCTGATTGGTTTTTGGATTTAAAACTGCAATTTGTGACTTGTAGGTGATCTCTAAATATCTCCAAGGCCTGTTGAAAACTTTCACAACTTTAAGCTCTTGACAACTTTTCTCCAATATCTCTCCTTAGGAAATCTACAACCTAGACCTATAAATCACACACAAAGGGGTAATCCCACAATAGTGGTTTACAATGTTTTTGCCAAACTGGACACTGAAATAATTTTTTTTACTAAATCTTCACTTTTGGGAACCTATAGAAGCTAAACTGTGAGGAATTTGAAGATGATGTTTACTAGAATTTCATGGCATTTTTTCTGTAGATTCTAGATATATTTTTTTCAAAAAACTTGGAATCAGATTGCACTATTTTTTTGATCTCCCTCAAAAACTATTCTTTTTAGAAAACTACATTTTTAAAAAGTGATGCTCACCGTATAGCGCATAATTTTTTTTCCATGAAGGATAAGATTCTAATTATTTTGAATTTAGATCTGTAATTCCGATGTCTAGTGCTTCCACTTGGTTAGATATTTTTTTTATTGAATATTTTTTCTTTAATCAAGTTTCAAAGTCAAACCAATTACAATTTAGACATAGCACGACTGTATAAAGCATAAATTTTATTGTATGTATCGAAAAAAAACAATTGTTGGATCAAGGACTCCAATATTTGGCGCACTGATATTTTTCAAAAATAAAAATTGATAATCTTTTATTTTTCCACGTGTAGAACATAGAGCTTCATTTTTCAGTTAAAAACCTATATTTAATAAAAAATAAAAAACAAATAGATAATAAAACCAAAACATATTAAAATTATATTCATTGGATAGATCGTTCTGAAGGATACCTGACACTAGTTGCGTATGTGAATTCTCCTCCATTTTCATTCTCAAATCAAGCTTTGAAGTGCAAAATTCTGGACATTTTTGGTGCCTGGGAGGGCAAAGTGGAAAAAAGGGTGGTTCGGTTGAACCTAAAAAATATGTTCGGTTGAACCCAAGTTCGATCAAAACTCTTCAAAATACAATAAAAAATGTTTGTGAAGAGGGTTCGGTCGAACCCCCTACCATGAATCAATTGTATTTTATTTTTTTGTTGGTTTTGTACTCGGAAATTATATATTTTTAACATTATAATATATAATATACTTAATATTATAATATAAAAAATATATAATTAAAAAGTCTATATTATAATAATAATAATATATAATTATTATTAATTATATACTTTTTATTTGATAATATATAATATTAATTATATAGTTGTATTTTATTTTAATTTTTTGTCATTTTTCTAATAGTTTACTTCCTTACTTCCCCTATGACTCCTTATTTAAAATGTTACCTTTCTCATGTTTACGTGAATTGGTTATAAATCTCAAAAACGAATGCAATTATGAAAAAGAGAGGCAAATGAGAACAATACGTTTTCTTAGGCTCCCTTCGAAATTAAATCATAAAATCATGGTTTGCCTCTAAATATATACTTATAATATTAATTATACAATATATAATAATTATATACTTTTTAATCTGTATAATATAAATTATATCTATATAATAGTTATTATTTAAATTATAAATCATATATATTATTAAAAATTATAAATAATATACTATATACTTATATATTATAAATAAGCACAAAAATGTAAGAATACAGACAAGGCACAACGATGATACAAAACATTGAAATTTACAATAGATCAAACATGAAACAAAGGGGTCAATCTACATACTTGGGGACTTTTGATTCAACCTTCATGCCTCTAATCACTTCCAAACAAATTCTCTACCAATAATCTCATTCTTGGTGTTCCAGAATATCTCACTCTCCTTATTTAATATGGAGGAGGTGTGAATTAATGCAATTATGAAAAAGAGAGGAAAATGAGAATAGTACATGTTCTTAACCCTTCGTGATTGTAAGATAATGAATCCTGTATGTATGAAATTAAATCATGAAAAGGACATGGCTTTTAACTCTCATAAAATCATGTTTTGCTCTAATAAAAAGAAAACATTTAGGAATCGCTCGCTCATTTTAGCCCAACCACTTTCAATCTATGCACCCCATTTAGTCATCTCTAGTCTGAGTTGCAATCTTGTGTTAAATTTGAGGAAGGATAGCCTCAAATATTTACTACTGGGATTCTTCATCTTGATTGTTAAATTTATGCCTAAAGCCTTAGCTTTTGACCATGAGAACCATGAGAATGTGGCTTTGGAAAAGATATTATAAATGGTTTTGATGTATTTTTTGAAAACATGATAAAATGACTACACTAGATTTTGTTAGCTTCTCAAATGAACATGAGTTTCTAGAGAGAAATGATGAGGTAGTAATGTCAAGAGTTTGTTAGCTACCCAAATGGACATGATTTTCTAGGAAGTATTTTAGCTCTCTAGGATTGGACAAATCCTAATAAAACTTATTAGGAATCTTCAACCAATGAAGTTTAGCATTTATATAAGCTCTTTAATGAGTATAGGCACTAGTTGTATGCTTCTAGTAGGGCATCTTAGCAACTTATAACAAGTAGAGAGATGGAAAGAAGGGTTAAGTCTCCAAATCTATGGCAACACGAATGAGTTTAAGTTCATCATAACATATGAGCTATGATTATTATAGATGCATACAAATTATTTCATGCATTTGGTGGATTTAGTCCACCATAAAATACAACCATTTTGAAAAGTTGGTGGAGGTTTCACATAGATATTTTGGTGTGAGATTATATATTAGAGTGGAGAATAAATAAGAAAAATTGGCATTTTCTTCACCTCATTCTTCTTGAAATTTTAGAGTATTTGAAAAGTACAGTATTATTTAAAGTCTCCATTTGAATTGAATAGAAACTCACAACAAAGAAGAAATATTGAGAACATTATATCTCTATCAGTTATCTTAATTACATGTTCAAATGAATTATAGGGGTATAGGGAGGGAGTGAGAGAGAGATAAAGGTTATAGGGTTAAGATTAGAGGGTAGATGGTTTAAGGGTTTAGAGTTTAAGGGTTAAGGGTTAAGGGTATAGGGGAGCTCGAGATAGGAGTGATTGAGTGAGAGAGAGAGGGTTTAAGGCTTAAGGGTAGAGGGTAGAGGGGATCTAGAGATAGAAGGAGTGAGAGAGAGAGAGAGAGAGAGAGAGAGAAAGAGTGGGTCTAGGAGGGGGATACTTGAGAGAGAGAGGGGGGAGTGGGAGAGAGATAAAGGTAGAGGGTACAAGGGTTTAGGGTTTAAGGGTTAAGGGGAGAGGGGAGAGAGGAAGAAGGGGTAGGAGGGAGAGACTTGAGAGACGAGGGGGGAAGGGAGTCGGAGAGAGATAGAGGGTAGAGGGGAGCTTGAGATAGAAGGAACTTGAGTGAGTGAGAGAGGGAGAGGGTGGGAGGGAGAGACTTGAGGTAGAGAGAGAGAGAGAGAGAGGGATGGAGTGGGAGAGAGATGGACATAGAGGTTAAGGGTGGAGGGTTTAAGGGTAGAGGGGAGAGAGATAGAGGGAGTGAGTGAGTGAGAGAGAGGGAGCTCGGGGGTAGGAGGGAAAGACTTGAGAAAGAGATATGGAGGGAGTGGGTAAAGGGTTGAGAGTAGAGGATAAAGGGTTTAAGGGTAGAGGGGAGCTCGATATAGAAGGAGTGAGTGAGTGAGAGAGAGGGTTTAAGAGTTTAAGGCTAGAGAGGAGCTCGAGATAGAAGGAGTGAGTATGAGAGAGACAGAGAGGGTTTAAGGGTTTAAGGCTAGAGGGGAGCTCAAGATAGAAGGAGTGAGTGAGTGAGAGAGATATGGTTTAAGGGTTTAAGGATAGAGGGGAGCTTGAGATAGTATGAGTGAGTGAGTGAGAGAGAGATAGGGTTTAAGGGTTTAACTTTCTTAAGGGTAGAGGGTAGAGGGGATCTAGAGATAGAAGGAGTGAGTGAGAGAGAGAGAGAGAGAGACTAGAGAGAGAAGGGGGAGTGGGAGAGAGATAAAGGGTAGAGGGTACAAGGTTTTAGGTTTTAAGGGTGTAGGGGGGAGAGGGAGAGGGGGTAGGAGAGAGAGACTTGAGAGAGAGAGAGGGAGGGAGGGAGTGGGAGAGAGATAGAGGGTAGATGGGAGCTCAAAATAGGAGTGAGTGAGTGAGAGAGAGAGACATAAGAGAGGGAGAGGGTAGGAGGGAGATATTTGAGAGAGAGAGAGAGGGAGTGGGAAAGAGATGGAGGGTATAGGGTTAAGAGTAGAAGTTAGAGTTTTTAAGGGTTAAGGGTTAAGGGTAGAGGGTATAGGGTTTAAGGGTGTAAGGGTAAAGGGTAGAGGGTAGAGGGTTTTAAGGTTTAAGGGTTAAGGGTAGAGGGTAGAGGGTTTAAGGGTTTAAGGATTAAGGGTAGAGGGTAGAGGGTTAAGGGGAGAGGGGAGAGAGATAGGAGTGAGAGAGAGAGAGAGAGAGGGAGAGAGAGAGAGAGAGAGAGGGGGGGTAGGAGGGAGATACTTGAGAGAGAGGGGGGAGTAGGAGAGAGATAGAGGGTAGATGAAACAAGGTTTTAGGGTTAAGGTTTAAGGGTAGAGGGGAGATAGGGAGTCATATAGAAGTAATTTAAATATTGATTTGGCAATTGGATGGGAACATTCTATTTCCATTTGTATTATTTTTCTGAATTAAATTGATGGCAACTTTATTTTTTTATTTACATTAATTTATTTTTTAAATATGTGTGCAAAATTTTTATAATTAGATAATACTTGATTTTAAAATACATAATTTTCCATAGAACAATTCGATGGAGCAAATATAAGTTGTATATAATTTTATATAAGATTATTGAACTTAAGAATTCCATGAAAAAAAAAAAATTGTATATAATTATAATTTCTAGGAAAAATGATTTTAAAAACCTTCACTAGGTCTCAAATAAGTATTGAAAGCATATATATGGGTTTACATGCAAGCAAAAAAGGTGAGAGATTATGCTATAAGTGTAACTTTGAACTTTCAAATGAAATCAAAGATTCTTGAACTTAAGAATTCCATGGAACAAATATGTACATATAATTGGAATTTACATAAAATGATTTACAACTATGTACAAGTTACTATAAGTTCTCACTTGAACATGTATAGGGTTACAAGTGAACTTGAAAATCATGGATATAATCTAAGTCAAAGATTCAGGTTCAAATTGCTCTTCAATAACATGTAATTTTTTTTTATGATCATTACTATCTAGTCTCCATTTTCTTCGGCCACATGCATGTGGAACTGCATGAAGATGTAGGGTGGTAGCAATTATTAAGTGACTATATTAATATACCTTGTTATCAAGTTGAAAGTCAACCAAATTAATCCCATGCTGAACAAATTTGACTTATTTTAGATATGTCCCTTGCACTACAACATAACTTGCATGGTAAACATGAACCTAAGGTAAGACATATGAACGTGTACAACATTTTTGTGCTCAAGGTTTGTACAATATATTTTTAATCTTTATAATGTAATGTGCACATGTGAACACAATGCATATATAATTTTAACTTCAAACTCGCCTATGGGAAATAAAATTACATCACTTGTTTTAGGTTGTGTTAGCTTATTCCTCTTCCGTGCAACACAATAAATAATAGCTAACACCTTCTATGTTTCCAGACTCTGGTATGACTGCAAAAACATATCCTGTACACCAAATTTACACAAAAAAAATCTTTTAAAAATTAGAAATGTCTCTAGAATTTAAAGATCATTAACTATATATATAATATTTAAATTATTGAAAACTTACACATGTACCTTTTCTAACCAATCCTGAAATATGGTCATAATCAATTGAAATCAAAGGAATGTCTTCAAATATTTCTTCCTCATTTTCATCATATGTTTATGAAACAATTAGTGGCATCATATCCCATTTACCAACATATCCAAGTTCTTGGTTGTTGCATGCATGATTATAGTTTCTTGCAATGCACTCAATGCAAAAACAAGAGTAATCCCTTGTGTGTAATGGCCATCCATGGCGACTATCTAAACTCCTAACACAATGCAAAGATCTTATTTTTTCTACCCTCTTACATCCATGCATTAATATTTTGTCCACACCTAGATACATGTACAACAACAAAATTATTTGAAAAAACATGTATATATATAAATTTTAAATTTAAATAAATTCAAATTTTTGAAAATGTAATTTATACATACCCAATATCTACTAGAACACTCTATGTGGAATGTGTCATTTTTTTCTCGAAGATGTGCCAACCACATTTGATGCAAAGTGTTTCTTGCACCATTTAAAAACATCATGTGTGTTGTCTATATGATCTTCTGGATAACTCATTTGATTCTTTCTTAAAGCTCATTTGATGCAAGCTCCTACTCCATCATTCTCACCCTTTCCATGCCCACTCTAAGAAAAACTCCAAACATGTGGTATTTTGTAGATTTTATGCTATTTACAAAGTTCATATAATGGCCATGAAGATTTGAATTGTGTCACACATCCATCTAACCATAAAAAATTCTTTTCAAATTTTACACCCCTTCTTCTCAAATTCTCAAAACAAATTGTAAAGCAATGTTGTACAAAAAGTGTGTCATGCTCTTTATCATCACTAATATAAAAGTGATATTCTTTCTTAATGGCTTGTTCTTCATCTGTACTCTCAACACCATCCAATTTTGATTGTTCATGTCGATAACACACATGAACATAATAGTGATTTTCTTTGATAATTAATACTCTGATTGAATCTCCTTTTGATGTACAAAGGAGTAATTTTATACAAAATCAACTACTGATAGAACTGTTCCAAGTGGGAAAGTATCTCTCAATGTTTGGAATTTTTGTGCTTGCCACTTAGCAAAAAAGGAATGTTGTATGTATGATTGTATCAATTTTCAAAAATCTTCCATAAATTTTCCAATAGGAACCTCCTCTTCTACATAGTTCAACCTTGTGGATTCTTTCCCATAATTTGTTTGAAACTTTACATGTGTGTACCTATGTGAGTAAAATATGTGAATAAGTAATAAACCACACAACTAATGAAACATTACATTAGAGAATTCAAATAATAATCTAATCAATTGAAACAAATAAACTCTGTAAAAATAGTTCTTACCTCTTGCAATTTACTGTCTTTGTTAGTTTAGTATCCTCATTTCTTGAAGGAAACTTAGCCAAATTTCCACATGTCTCAAAAATTCCTTTTATGCAGTTTATTTAAGGTCCATTTTCATGATCACATAATATAGCCTTTATGAAAAAACTTGGTTGTTTAGGAGGTGCATTTTTAAACCCACAACTTTCTTCTCTCATCTTTCGAAACACCTGATAGTAGAGATCAAATTCAATATGATAACAACAATAATAAGTTTCAAAAAACTTGTTTATCTTCACATAATATGGCTTTAACCTTTCAAACATTGTTTTCCCAATCTTTATATGAGGATATGTATTACAAAATTTCATATACATCTCAAATTGTGTTATGTCTAGCCAATGTTTGATATGATTTTCATAAATACCAGGCCCAATCATGTGTCTCATAACATGTCTAGTATTTGATGATGGACGAGTCTAATCATGCCAAAAACTTGAGATCAAGTTCCTAACAACATCTTCAATCTTGTCAAAATAGGGAGATCTACACATAATTGCCTAATTTCCTTCTGAACTCTCATCCAAAAACTTTCTCTTTTTCTCATATTTTATTAATGTGGTTCTACTATAACAAATTTCATCTGAAAATGTAGACCATTTTTTTTCTTGTTATATCTTGATCTAAAATAGATGTCAACATTGCCCTTATTGTAGTGGCCTTATCCACTAATCAAGATCCTTTTCCAATGGATTCTAAACCCTTTTTAGTATTTTTAGCAATATCCTTTTGTAATCCCATGTGTTTCTTCTTATTTGATGTTGAATGTACACCCAAAAATTGTAATGACTCTTTTAGCTCATTACGAAGAAGTAAACATGATAACAATTGGGTTTTTTTAAGTGTATCAAGATGATTGAAATGATCATTGATTATTCCATTTACAAATTTAGTCATTGACCTCTTTCTCTTATTATAAGGTTGGTTGGCATAACATTTTAGTTTCTCCATATTCATTTCAAATAAATGATCTAAATTTCTATAAGAAATTTTTTCCCTCACCTTTTCAGCTAGTTTTATATGTTCATGCATACCAGTAGAAGGAAGTGATCCTAACCCCTCTCCAACATTCATTTTTTGAACTTGGGCCTCCTCCCTATCTTCAAGGTCCATGTGTTCTTTAGTGGATTGATTTGATCCAATATCTAGATTTGGCTCGACTTCAGCTTGAGAATTTCCTTCTTGTTTGAATTTGCATGCAAGAAACGAAAGTGAGAGACTATGAATTATTTAAGTGGAGTTGAGAAAAATAAAATAAAAGATTCTTGAACTTAAGAATTCGATGGAACAAAAGAAATTGGAAATAGATGATAAGAAATTTAGGTAATGTCTATGCAAGATGACTATTTTTTAGTATTAAATTTTCCAAGTTAAATATAACATGGTTTTCATAATTGGAAATATATTTATAAGAGAAACAAATTGAGGTTTTAATAAAAGTCCTAAACACACACTTGAGAGAGAAGAAACAAGCATGTACCTTGTTTCTTTCTATGATAATTTTCCAAGTTTTGTTCATGCCTCTTTTGTTCTTCTTTTGACAATTGTTGTTGAGACGCATTTTTTTATTTTTCTTTGTTGTCCCATTTCCTTGATTGATAAAAATGAAAATTTGTCTTCTCCAATATTTGCCTCCTTGATAAATGTGGAAAAACTTCTTCTCCAAAATTGCACTCCAAGTGATATAAATGTGAATTAATCTTGCAATTTGATATGGAATAATGAAAAATAATCTTGTATTTATATGCATATGGGAAAAAAATTATTCTAGTGTATGGAATAACTAGATCCTAGGTTAAATGAATCAAGTGGTAATCAAACAAGTTATTTCATTGTAGAGTTTTTTGTTATTTAATGTATAGATATGCAACATATCTAGTAATTTTAGAATTTTTTTACTTGTCAAAAAGATAATAGAGGTATAATTTAAATTCAATTTTCTTAATGTTTTAAAGAATAAAATTTTCCTATAATTTAATAATAGTGTAGATTAAAATATTATTTATGAAATAATTTAACATAAAATTGTATAACCTAGAGGGAAAGTGTTTGAAGGATGGCATATAATTTTAAAAGGAATGTTCCTACCTATTCTTTATAATTATATTTTGTTCTCAACTCCTCAATGGTTCATGTTGCTTAAGTCATTTTTAAAAAATAGGAGTTTTGTGTACCACAAATTGATGCACTTTATTTGTTCTTATTTTCTATCAAGATTTTAATTTCTTCATTTTCATCAAATTTTAAAACTAGAAGAACATGTGCATTAATAAATAGGCTTGTAAATACACTCATTTATAAAATATCATTAGTTTATTTGAGCTTGGGAGACATTTATTTTATAATTTTTAACTGCTTACTATAAAATTCAATGGGTGTATGTGCAAAATATTTACTGTGATCAACATGAATGAACTTAATTATAAAGTGGCATTCATTTCCTAAAATTATACTAGAGATCAAATGTATATCATATAAGGAAATGCAAGTTCTAAAAGATCATCAAATAAGAAAATGTATGTATATTAAATATAAGAAAATGTATACATATATCATATAAACATGTAAACATAAGAAAACACATACATACATGTAAATAGATTCAATGTATAAAAATAACATGTTATAAGCTAAGAGGAAAATGTATGTATATCATATAAGAAAATGTAAACTATTAGAGATCATCAAATGTCGAATACTAAAGAACATCAAATAAGAAAATGTATGTATAGCATATAAGAAAATGTAAGTTAGAGATCATCAAATGTTAAATAATAAAGATTGTCATATAAGAAAATACATGTAACTTAAAGATCATAAATCTAGTGCAGGACCTAATATGAATGTTGACTCCTAGTCAAACAATCATCTGAATGAGAATGGTCCTACTTTGATGGATGTGTTGAGCCTTGCAAATAAAATTATGTACAAAATGTGTTAAATTCATATAATTTATATTAAATAAATTTTATGAAAGTTTTTTTTAAGAATGTACTTGTATATTTTTAAATATCTATCTAGATCTATGCATACAAATGCATGTACATATACACATGTATATATAAAAATTTAAAACTCACATGTCCACTGGTAGTAGATTCATCCATAAAGTCACGTCAATGTACACAATCTAGACCAAGGCTAGGAGTGACATGAGGTATGTCCACCTATAATATATATACATATATATTAGTACATGAATATCTAGTTAAAACTAAAATTTAAAAATAATTAAAAAGGAATTGAAACATGCACATGCACACATACATGCAAATCATCTAATATTGGATTACTTGAGTCTTCTGAAATAGTCACCTCCACCATATCAACCAAATGGTCAAGCGATGAACCAACATTTTCATCCATCTAATCTATCACATGTAGTGCCATAAATTATGAGTGAAGAGGAATATGAAGGTGAGATGGCATTGACGGTGACAAACCGAAACCAATCAACACCTCAGTAAAACCCATAGTTTGTGTAGTTGTCGAACAATCTGTAGGTGGATCTTGATGTGCACTAGTTGTTGGGCTGAGAGTGATGGGATATTGGAAGTGAACAGACTCCATGTGTCAAACGATCTCTGACATGCTCTATATCGATCCCATAGTCTGATGCAATGAAGGCATATGCCTCCAAGAGCTCCTCATCCAAACAATGCAGAGTCATTTGTTCCATATCTCATGTAAGTGACTTAAGCTCTATGGGAGTAGGGATGTTTTTCGCTATAAAAGGATCCATGGTGGTCCACTATGCTGAAAATGACATGGATCGAGAACATCTAGACATCAAATACTAACCTACACAATGAGTAGATATCCTAGTGGTGGCATCTGTAATTTCACCTATACTGTCAATTGCTTCCTTTTGGGAAGCAACAACAACCTCATGTGCTATGGGGGCTAAATTTGGGATGAGATCAAGAGACCTCTCGACAACCAATACCCTAAACACTGGGGTTGGTCTATCTGCTTGATGATCTAGGTGGGCCTATCGGCAATCCTACCATGCCCCTGACCAACATATGGTGGAATGTTGAGGTAGTTGACTTTGAGGCCCAAATGGACCTTAGCATACAACTATTGAACAAAATATAATGGAATCTAGTCATTATTTGGGTATTGACCATGTGCTGCAAGAAATTATGGGTATATCATTGAGGCCATAGAATGATTGACACATCTAGTGACTTGGTATCCCCTAACCTTACGCGCATTTTGATAGAATGGAAAATAAGTGGTTTTTATCATTTCTTTGGTCACACTATCCTATATTTGTTTAAGGGGAACCTCACCATGTACTTCTTCCTACATGAGGGAAAGAATAGAAACTACTCTATCTGGGGGAAACGCACTAGTCCTCTCAAGTTCATCTCTTAGTTTTTATAGACTATGTAATATTGACATGCATGGTTCAAAATATATCCCTACGTTTGCACCCTGTGCTAATGAGTCTCTCAATTTCTTAATCCCATTAGTGGTATTTGAAAACAAATATTCTAGAGGTGGAACATTTGCATTTTCCATGTATGTAAACCTGAAGGAGCAATGAGACCTTGGTAAATAATATATCTAGATATAGGGAATAGAAATCTAAAATAGTTCTAATAATTCATCTACTCATCAATAATATTTTCATACCATTAACAAAAAACATTCAACATCTATCATAGTTTTTTATAATCAAAACATTAAAATTACTAGATTGCACACAAAATATAATCTAAAATAGTTCTAAAATTTAAATTTACAAGTGTGCACTCTAGTACAAAATGTGTCATTAAAGACTTAAAAAATCTTGATAAAGGTTGCATCTAAGATTTATTTCCTACAACTAGTAATAAAGGGAAAGAATCATTACTTAACATTGGTGGTCATTTAAAATCAATTTAGTCATTATTGAAGGTACACATAACAAAATAAAATGAGAGAGATGATAAGCTTGTAAGAAATATTTTGATGAGGAGAAAACCAACATGAGAGCTATTGATTGTATGTTTACAATATCTTATGAGTCTATTGATTATATTATTTTACAAGAAGTAAAATTGGTAACATGTAACATAATTGAGCACTTTAATTTATTTAGAAGGATGTTTTTATTTGGAAGCTAGTCATTAGAATGATAGACATTATATGAAATTTTATTGATAAGTATATGATAGATTATGTGATTGACACTAGTGTTTATCCATGTTATAAATTATTTTAAGTTATTTATAAAATTAAGGGCTTAAGTTTGACATTATTTATCTTTATGAATTAGATGATTACTAATGAAGATGCCCCTTATAAGGTTCAATGTAATAATGGAAAATAAATATGAGAAGTATTGAGGACCTATATTTTATTTTAAGGGCATAATAAGATAACCCTCTACTAGCAAATGAAAAATTGAATGTGCTTCATTGTGCAATTATTGAAATTGACACCCTATGTTTTGATAGAAATTGGGATATATGGATTGATCTAAATGGAGCTATATCAAATAATTTAAGAATAGTAGATCTATTATAAGTGACATAAATCCTCAATGTCTCATTTGTATTAAAATATGGGGATGATGTGGCTATTTTAAGGCCCAAAATTTCATGTGTTAATAGCATAAACATATA
Organism: Sequoiadendron giganteum; assembly: GCA_007115665.2. Taxonomy (NCBI): domain Eukaryota; kingdom Viridiplantae; phylum Streptophyta; class Pinopsida; order Cupressales; family Cupressaceae; genus Sequoiadendron; species Sequoiadendron giganteum. Next base: position 46,756,015 of record CM021103.1, on the reverse strand, counting down.
ACATTTTTTTTTTTTGGGATTTTGTACCAAATACCTTTTTCCAAACACAACTTTTGTTTAAAATACCTCAAGACCTATGAATGAAATTTAAAATTTCCTATTAAAGACCATCAAGGAAGGTCTTAATGCCATATGTAGCTTCCTTTTCCTATTATATAAAATTAAACTAAAATAGATTTTAAGAAATAGTTACACAAAATTAGAGGGGTCCAACCATGTTTTCAATTAATTTAAAACTATTATTTCAAGATTTTTAAATTTTTAAATTTTTAAATTTATATAAATTTCTTACATTATTTTGTATTTTAATGATAATAGTGCTCCATAAATTACAAAAAAATGAATGTTATTAAAATTTTGGCTAAAAGGTAAGAAGGTTAACCTTTAAAGTCATTAAGTAAGGTATTACTACTATAAGTGGTTTATCCATGAAGGGCTTGAAGTCTCATAAATAAAGTAAATACAAGAGGAAGGAACATATAGATGATTTCCTCACAAGTATATAAATGTTTCTACTTGATTATTTATTTCATCCTAGAAGGAAACTATAAATGTTGTTTATCCTATCACTTTTATCTTATAAATAATCTTAGATGCATGTGACTTGTTAGCTTCCCTTTTCATTTACTCATGTAATTTAAGAAATCTATTATTAGAGTTGCACATGGGAAAAAAATGAGCTCCCCTCCACCAAGGGCTTATTTTTTTCTTATACCAATTTGAGAATTTTATTATTTCAATTCTTAATCCTAATCAAAATGTGGTGAAGGGGAAATAATACCCATCCAATAAGTTTTCCCAATCCCTTCAAAAGCAAAAATTGTGTATTATCCAAAGGATATCATTATTAGGATTCTAGCTTCTAGTTCTACTATTTCTCGAACAGTACTAGAGCCTAGATTGATGGCTCCCTTGTCTCTCCTATGTTTTCTAAAATGATTAATTCTATTGATAACCACCTAAACATGTGGTGGATCTTGGTTTGAAGAACAAAGATAAAAAAACCCATGGATGAGGATCCCTCTAAGATTGGTTGTTCCACCTCTTTGAATGAGATTAGTAACAAGGTTTATGAGTGTGTTAAATAAGGGAAGAGATTGGGTATATAATGTACTTTAGACATGGTTGTTGAATGTAAAATTATTTAGACCATGAGAGGGTTGAACAATTTATAAATAATTGGAAGACAACTATAATCTATAACATAGCATCCTTAAATGGTTCAAAATTTAAATGAAAAAATGAAATAAATAATAAGAAAACTGCATAGCTAGATCAAGGAGGAGTAATCTAAAAACAAAGATTAGTGTAAAATTATTTGAAAATAATTGGGGATAAAGATATCTAATTTAATTGTTGTTAACATAAATGAACTTCAAGATAGGATTATGTAAGTGAAAAAAAAATCTACTGCCTTCATTGAACCTAAATTTATCTAGTTAAGATATGTCTAAAATTAAGAATTCACACTAGAATATCAATATTCCATAAGAATCTCATAAAGAGGATGAATTTAATGGAAGATAATATAAAATCCTCCATATGGGGATGAATTTTATCATTACATTAAGAGTGAATCATCTCAATTATATAGCCAAGCACATCAAAAATTTATAGATTGGTAATCACACATTTATCATATTTTTATATGTATAAAGTTTCTACCATCAAACTATTTATACTTATAGATTGCATAAAGCTATAAATTTAATTGTTATTCCTAATTTATTAAGAATCAATCTAATAAATTTTGACTTCATATTATATACTTGTTATAAACATCTCACTAATCCAACCATATATTTTATATTTATTAAAAAATATATAATAACAAAATACAACTTCTAAATATGATAGTAAATCTAATCAAACACAACCCAAATATAGGATAAAGACAATAATCTTAATCTATACAATTATTTTGAGTTTGGTTTAATAGAAATTGTAAAAATTTATAATCCTGAAAAAAATGAATAAACTTTAAAGGATCATTTTAACAATGGTGAATTAGTGCCTAAAGATTGGCCTAAAAAATTATAATTTTCAGCATTATCATCGCAAATGATATATGAAAACTAAGGATCATTTGGTTATATATTTTCATAGATTTAAAATTTGAATATTTATTACTATAACATGTTCATTACAATTGGACTTTTAAATAATATTGTAATAATATTATGTCTTTAAAATTTGTTATGTGGATTTTAATGATTTAAAAAAAAATTAAGTTAGAGTGAGTAGAATCTAATGAGAAACCTTAATTATATTCAAGTAATTTATGTTTGCCTTAAAATTATGATTATTGAGATTAAATAGATAATTGATTGTATTTTGATTTCAAAATTGGAAATAGTTTAAAATTACACAACCATATTATCCTTTCATACAAAAGCCTATTTCAAGGATTATTTGCATCTTCCTCATAATTATGTTTCACATGTATTGAATATTTCAAGGAGGATTGTGTGGATGATTTGTAAGTTCAAGCAAATATTGGTTGAGATCGACAATGAAATATAGGTTGGATATTTTGATATACTCCAAAATCCTAAGAATAGAGAACATGGTGAGTCGTATTTTAATAGACCTTATCGTCACTCCTTCTATTAAAATGAAACCTCTCCAACCAATATATTGGATTGCAAAATAATTACTAAATATATATGAACTTACTCCTAATCCTCCTCCATTTACCCCACCATTAGATATATGCATATTGGTATTCACCTACTCAAGTTTTATTAAACCCTAGGTAGCTTTGTGAATACATCAAAAATATTTCATGCATGATGTCTAAGATTTTAATTGTGATGGATTGATATATTCCAAGAATTTATAAGTGAAGTATATTCATATATATATGTATTTGTTTGAGTGTTTAAAATTAGTTAAAAAATATATTTGAGGGATTTATGCAAATATGACATCTTAGAAAGATAGTTTCATGTCATTTTGGTGTAGGTCATAACTTAACTTTTAATTTATCATTTATGGGAATGACATCTTCAATAAGTTTATAGAAGGCCATAGATCGTCCACTTTTTGAATTAAATTTAGTTATGAATTTGTTTTTCTTATGCACATTTAGATTAAAATTTGGAGAGATATTTTGGTAAGGAAAATATCTAAGAGTTACCATATTTTATAAGTTAAAACTTACCTTATTTACTCAAAATTCCTTTGTGGACTCTCTTCTTTTCTTTGAATAAATGGTTCAGCATGTTAAAAATCCATTTAGGTCAAGCAATATATATTAGATTAAACTTATTTAGCCAAAATGAAAGGTTAAGGAGAGGGATCGCCTCTTTTGGGATTTGATTATTATATAATTCAATGATCTTGAGAAGAGGGAAGTTTAAAAGGTAGTTGTAAACCCAAATTTGGCAAAATGGGTTTTTTTAAAGGGCTTTAGAAACTTTCAAGCAAATGCAATTGGTAGTTGTAAACCCAAATCTTGTTGCAAAATGGGTTTATTTAAAAGGCTTTAGAAAATTTCAAGCAAATGCAATTGTTAGTTGTAAATCCAAATTTTGTTGCAAAATGGGTTTGTTTAAAAGGCTTTAGAAATTTTCAAGAAAATGCAATTGGCAGAGCTGTAAATCCAAATTTTACAAAATGGGTATTGTTTAAAAGGATTTAGAAACTTTCAAGCAAATGCAATTGGCAGCTGTAAAACCAAATTTTACAAAATGGGTTTGTTTAAAACGCTTTAGAAACTTTCAAGCAAATGCAATTAGCAGCTATAAATACCAATTTTGTTGCAAAATGGGTTTGTTTAAAAGGCTTTAGAAAATTTCAAGCAAATGCAATTGGCAGCTATAAATCCAAATTTTAAAAAATAAGTATTGTTTAAAAGGCTTTAGAAACTTTCAAGAAAATGCAATTTGCAACTGTAAAGCCAAATTCCACATCCTTCACCCTCAGTGAGCCAAAATGGGAGCTTTGAAATAGGATATATTCATTTTAAATGATAAATTTTGGTCTCGTGGAATTTTTCTTCATTTTGAACAAAAAATATGTTTGGAATTTTGATCTCATTGAATTTTCCTTTATTTTAAAACAATTTTTCAAATAAATGCAATTTTAAATCAACAAATAATACCAACTTGGCTCAGCTATGGAGGTCGAGGTTGATATGGTGGTCCACATTGATAGACTTCTCAAGCACTTCCATTTGGATGAAGCTCTTTGTTCACATTTGACATGCCACTCTATTCACTGTCGATTTGTTTGACAGTGAGGTATGAAGCTTTTTAAAAAAACCTAATTTAAAGGGGTTCAATCGAACCTGGGTTCGACTGAACCCCTTTAAATATTTTTTTTTCATTGACTTTAATAGAATTCACTCGAACCTGTAGTTCGAGCGAACCATATCATTCAACCGAGCACATTGAATGGTTCATTTGAACATAAAAGTTCGACCAAACCCCCTTGGCTAGTGAAATCACACAAAAACATATTTTCCTTCCTCCATCAAATTGTAAACCACTATTGTAGCTTCACCCAAAAGAGAGGGAAAAATGTTGTTGGGTTAGTGGATAGGATTTTTCCTTGGGCAAACCCCTTAATGGTAATTAAAGCTTGAAATGAAATCAAATATGAATGGAGAATGATGAATGAAAAAATGACAATGTTGCAACTCACCAAAACTTTGCAAATATGTTTGTGATGGCTCCAATGGATGTAGATCTTGATCATTGCTTGAATGAAGTTTATCTTGAATGAAACACTTGCTTGAATCATGAAATCCTACATGATAATTGTTAGCATAATGACAAACATGATGCATGAAGTCTTTGACATGATTATTGATGCTTGAAGAATGTTTTATAACGCTTGATAATTTTCCCTTGAATTCTCTTGTGATCTCAATTTTCTAGTATGAATGCTCTCACAAAATTATTAGGTGAAAATGAGTGAAAGAACCTTGTATTTATACTCAATTATGTAAGAATTTCCAAAATTCCAACACTACAAGATGACATCAGATATAGGAGGGTAAAATCCTACAAAAAAATTGAATTAATTTTGATTTTGGGCCACACGAGACTCATTCTCCCAGGATGGTGAATGAGTCACATCTGGCATAATGTATGGGACCAAAAATCAAAAGTGCTTAGAAAGGTGTAAAAATAAGTTTGGGACCCAAAAATTTAGGTGGGACTCATTCGCCCAAGGTGGTGAATGAGTCCCAGATCACTAAATTTGGGCCATTCAAACTTGAAACACCTAAATTATGATTGGTTATTTATTGGTTTTGAGATTATGTTAAAAAAGATGCATTAAATGAGGCTTTCGGATTAAAAATGGGGCCAATTAAAGAATAAGAAAGCCCAATTATTAATGAAAATCTTAGAGAAGTGTGAAAGTGTGTTACAAAACTTTACAACACCCCAAATAAGGAAAGATTAAGGTTTAAAAAGAGATTTACTAGATTTAGTTAATTAATAAAACCTTAGAAAAGTTTAAAAGTGAGTTACAACATTTCACAACACTTTAGCAAAGTACCATTTTAAATTAATTAGTTCACAAGGGCCCAAGACCTAATTTGAATGTGTAAACCACATTACAACACTAAATCCAAGAACCATTAGGCTCAATTCAGTAAGGAGGGCCCAATCAAGTGTGAAAATGTCCTAAGGACGTTTTTCGACACTACAACATGCATTTCATTATTTCATTGCACACACACCCTTGATCATTTGCAATAAACTCAATTAGACACATGGTTAGTTTGTTCTTCAATTACACCCACTCTTACACATAAGAATTTTTGGTTTCAGTTTGTTCATTCTTTTAATTGTAATAGAATTAGGGATATGATACTATAACAATGTTTTTTTGTTTCATTGCACACACACCCTTGATCATTTGAAATCAACTCAATTAGATGCATGGTCAGTTTCTTCTTCAATTACACTCACTTTTACATGAATGAATTTGTTTGTTTCAATTTGTATCATTCTTTTAGTTGTAAGATGTAGAATTGGGAATATGATAGTATACCATGAATTTTTTGTTTCATTGCACACACATCATTGATCATTTGAAATAAACTCAATTAGATGCATGGTTAGTTTATTCTTGAACAATTACACTCACTCTTATAGATATAATTAACAATAATCAGATGTGGTTTTTGAATCCTCCTCTTGTTCAACTATGTTGCAATCTACCATTCAAAGTGAATTGGATGACTATTTCCAGATAGTTTACTATTATTGAAGACTTTGAATTTAAATTGCATCTGATTATTGCATTCATCCAAGAATTAGATGTATTTTTTGTTTGCTCTTCAATTACACTCACATGTTCGAATATGTTTTCCAATTTGTTTGGCTATTTGTACACATACATATGTATATGTATATTTATATGTATATGTATATGTATAGATATGTATGTACCCAATATTGACCCCTCTCCCTTATAGCTAAAAATGATAATGGTTGACTCCTACTTTTTCTATTTAAGAATTTTTAAAATAGCATTATAAAATTTATATATATCTTCAAACAAAACTACGGTACAAATATTTCCAACACTTTTTGATATTGCATTATGAAATGTATATATAACTTCAAGTAGCAGTATGGTAAAAATATTTCGAACCCTTTTTGATACATCATACTAAAATTTATATATAACTTCAAACAGGCGTATGGTACAAATTTTGTACCCTTTCTGATACAACATTATAATACATATATGTGCATAGATAGTTAGATAGATAGATAGATATGTTTCCTATAGCCTTCTTCATTTACATTCAACTTAATTAGATGTATTTTTATGTATATATAGATATAGATATAGATATATATGGGCGTGTGCACCAATCTATGAAACAAAAATGGCTCTTAAGATGCCACTTTTTTTTCTGAAATTAGTAAAGTTTGATGTTCATGAGAAAATGAAAATAGTTATGCTCAAAATTTGAATATGCAACAAGAACAAGAGTTGAAGTGCTCTGAGTCTACTTTTTAAGCTACTAATTTTTTTGAAAATAAAGATGATTAAGGATTTCAAAAAGGGGGGCATCCAAAATAGGTCCTATTTTTATCAAAAAAATAACATCTAGCGTATGTGGACCCCTCCCTTTTTTGTTAACTTTTTTGAGAATTTCAAAAATCTGAATAGTGAAAAATTAGCTCACACCATGTAGTTTATCCCTGTTCTTTTGGCTATTTTTTTAATGAATATATAATATTTTATGAATTTTCAAAGTGGACACATCCTAAAAAGATAAAATTTGAGTGTACCCCCCCTTAAAAGTTTTGAAAACTAATCAATACATATAGAATGGAGTCTAGTTATTAAAAATGTAATTTGTTTCAAAATTCGATGAACGAGTAAAAATATATTCCAAAACTAGCACATGTTGGTTTTTGACAAAAAATGAATGCACTAACAAGAGAAGTTAATGATGAAAACCTTAACATAATCAAAACATAAAAAAATTATATATTTAGATTGCTAAGAGAGAGCCTAATGTCGTCATGGTTTTTTTATAAAATTACATTGAAAGACGTGCAAACCCAATGGTTAGCATAGCCAAAATTATGTTAAATTTTGTTACACTTTCATAAAAACACATTCTTGGTATTTCCAATGCAACTAATTTGGTGAGCACCTGATTTGGAGAGCGCCAAATTTGGTGATTGCCAAATGTTGCGTTGCATTTGGTGAGTGCAAAATTTAGTGCTTGCCAAATGTTGGATTACATTTTTCTTGTGCCAAATTTGGTGCTTTCCAAATGGTGATGTTTTGAAAAAACACCAACTTAACTACTTTTTATTTCTCTCTCACTACCCCACTTTGATAAGGCTTAAAGTTTACATTTTATGATCGATGATGGATAGTCAAGGTTTTTGTTGGAAGCATGTATTGTATTTTTAGTGATGTCACCATGTTGGCCTAGTACCTTGTATCAGTGTGTAGATCAAGCTTATCTCATCCGTTATTAGATCTCATATCTTTGGTATTTTGGTTTGCATATTCTCTCTAGTAATCAGTATGATCTAAGGTTTTTGGGAAAAGGCTTATAATGGTTGGAAGCATGTATGTATGTACTCTCAAATTTTCATATGTTTAGGTGATATGTTGGCATCGGTTTTTTGTGGTTGCATAATTTTTGTATTAGGTTAATCATGGTTGACCTAATATGGAGTCTATAATGGATTGCAAACTATATGTGAGACCTACCCTTGGTCCCAGCCGACATGATGTTGCATGACACAAGTGAATTAATTTTGAAAATATTTACATGAAGCCGACAAGTTATCATTTTGAAAATATGAATTGCATCTAATTAGGCTGACCTAATTAATGCATGTGGATATATCAGTTGTATATGCAAGATGGTTAGAAGGTGAGTGTGAGAAAAAGGAATGTGAATGCGAAGTGAAGAAGAAGTGTGTGAATATATGGTTGAATATTGGTTTGTTGTCATGCGAGTGAATACTATGAATATCAAAGGAATTGAATATGCACTTGTGTTGTAACTTCATCAGTTCAACTCTGGCTATTAGCTAAAATTTTGTTTACACAATTTTTGTAGGCAATGAGCCTCCATGTTTGGATAGTGAGTCCCGATAAGCAGTGAGCCTCTTTGTAACTGGTATTGATATATCTATATATATTGTGAGTTAATCCTCACCATGGTTTTTCCCTAATTAGGTTTTCCATGTAGAATCTGGTGTTCTAATGTTGTGGATTTTTTTTTTTTTGTCATTTCTCTTTGGTATAAAGAAATCAATGGTGTTTATTCAATAAGATTGTGTGGATACTAATTCACCCCCCCTATCAATATCCGGTTTATTCAAAAATTGGTATCAGAGAACTTGGTTCCTCTATAGAATTCTAATAGCTTTAGGGAGATCCTATAGCTTGAACAATGGGTAAAGAAGAGCTCTCAACTACCCTTGAAGATCTTGACAAGGCTGAAATTGAAAACAAAGATCTGACGAAAAATCTAGATGAAGCAAATGAGTGTGCCCCAAAATTGAAAGAGAAGCTAAAGAAGTTCAAAGAAAGATACAAAAAAGTGAGTGAGGAATTGAAACAAGAAAATTATGAGAATACTAGACTGAAATTGAAGATATATGAAAAGAAGAAAGTTGAAGAATGCTTGAAAACAGTAATACAAAGCAAGGTTGATGTTTTCTTTAGGCTTGAATAGGAAGTGATGAATCTAAAAGCAGAGCTTGAGAAAGAAAAACTTTGTGAAGATGACTTTAAGACAAGCTCCACCAAGCTTGATGAATTAATAGTAGGATAGAAGCCTTCTAAAGACAAAAGTGGCTTAGGTAATGAAGCTGATGGAAAGATGAAAAACTCAAATCTGAAAATTAATTAGAAGACTCAAGATAAAGGAAATCAGAAAAGAAACTCTGGAAGGAGATCACCTATCAGACAACCAAATGCACAAAGGTACTCATCATTCAATGGTGTTTTTTTTTCATGTAAAAATTTTGGTCATAAGGCAACTGAGTGTAGGAGTAGGATGAATCAGTTTACTAGTTCCTTCTTTGGACAATGTTATACATGCAAGAAGACAGAACATAAAGATGCTAAGTGTAAATCTTCATTAAGGATAATTAGTCAGGTGATGATGAATAGGTCTAATGGAAAAAGGATGAATCAATAATTTGATGTGTAGTTCCCATTAGGGTTAGAAGGAAGATATCTAAAAAATTAAATGCAGATTTGAACAATAAAATAGAGTAATAAAACACACAGAAGACAACACAGAGAATTTAATGTGGTTCACCCAATCTAGGCTGCATCCACAAAACTGCAACCATCCATTGATTTTATTATCCATTGCAAAACATATTACAATATCGCGAATAATGCCATACTACAACTCTCCATCCCAACCACTTATAACAAGAATTTAGAAGCTTCCATAAATTAGGGTTTACAAAGTCGTCTTTTTATTTTTTCGGCAAGGATGCATAAAGAATGTACAGTACAAAAAAGTGTACAATATAGCATGATCAGCCACCGCATACCAACAATGCCCCTTTGTATTGGCCTTTCTAGGTATTTGAGTAAGTGTTTGTTTGTGATTTCATTGTTTGATGATGTTGTTCATCAGTATTCTATTTTGTTTAATATCATTTTGTTTTATATCATTTGTTTTAAGTGTTTATTTTTAATGTGTTATCGCTATTGTTAATTAGTTCATTAAATTTAATGTTGGTTATTATTATTGTGAAAATTAATTTAATTAAGCATTAAAATTAATTAGTAAAGTGATTTGTGAAACTACCAAGAATTTAATTAAATATTAAATTAGTTGCAAATTTTAAATGTTTGTAGATTTAAATAAATATTATTTTAATTGTTGATATTAAATATTTCAATCATAATATTGTTTTATTTAATTATGGATTTATTTAAAAATAATAAATAATTTTTTTTAATTATTATAATTGAAAAGGGGTAAATATATATATATATATAATTTAAATAAAATGGCATTAGATAAAATATTGAAAAAGGGTGAAATTTATTACGAGATGGAAAGAATTAACAAATTAAATCTTAGTGGAGTTAGGTGGAGGATTTTTCTAGATGCAAAGATTTTCCTCCACATGGAAACCCAAGTGAAAAGAAATTGTTGGGTGTTGAATAAGACAATTGTGAAATTGCCACCTATTTCTTTTGTTCTCGGAAAATGATAGAATTCTTCCTAGATTTATCTGGTGAATTGGGTGAAATAAAACATTGAGAATTTATTTTTACCAATATACATCATTCAGGAAGGAAACCAAAAGATTTGGAACTCAGAAAATATACCCTAGTAAAAAGTGAAAAGAAAATCATAGTTGGAGAAAGTTTGGAATGGTGCTCACCAATTCCATTGTCAAACGAAGACCTTCAGGTTGGTAAGAGTTGGTAAGAAACTGAATATCAAATTTACTTTAATTTGTTGTATTTAATTATATATATTCTTAAAATTGGTTCTTTTATATCTGTATATTTATTTGTGTATGTATATGAGTAACTTTCTTATAATATTTTATTATTGTTTTGTAGACAGTAGGTTGAATTGTTTGGTTCAAAATTAGGTGGTCATCTTAATAGGAATATATTCATGTCTTTGTAATTGAGTGATTTTATTAGATAAATCAGTTGGGGATTTCTATAGCAAAATTGATTTCTTTATACTATAGGTTGTCATAGTTCTTTATTTTAATTAAGGGTTTTCAATATAGAGGTGTAAATAAAATAAAATATTAATAATATAAAAATTACTAGGAGAGATTTGATTTATTTGAGCTTTATAATTAAAGTGAATATTGAAGTTAGATCATTATCAAATGAATAATTCTTTCATGTTCTTATTGAGTTATTTTATTTGTCAAATTGAACAGGAATGTATAAACAAGTGGAGTATTGAATATGCTTTTAAGTTTCATTACATGGAATTGTGTTGGGAGATTAAAGTTTGATTTTTGCATTCTCCTTATTGATTGAATTCTACATTGATTTATTTTCCGCTTTGATGAGTTTATAACCCAATCCATGATGTGAGTTCTTTGGGATCCCAAGTATTTGTGTACCCTTCAGCTGGGAGTATATGAAAGTTGGTGTTATATGTTTCCTAAGGCATTGGGTAATGGATGTATGTTGGATTTATTTGATTTGACTTTCAAATGTTTGATTTAATTATTATCTTGAACTCTTGTGGGTATTACATTATTTTTTAGTTTGCCTCTTGTTATGGTCATTAGAATTAAGTTAATCTTGTTATGTTGAATCATCATGTGTGGATGTTTCTTATTGATGTTGTATAATGTAATCTTGGTTCGTTCATTATCAAAATGGTATGATTATAGGTTTTGTAATGTAATCACATGTACCCTAGGGGATGTAGTTGATAGTGCAATTTTTTAATTTCTTTACATGTAATGTTTGTTCATGTGCATCCAGTGCAATGTTCTCCTTTCAAAAAAAAAAATGCAGAAATTTGTTAATTTAGGTTGTCCTTTGGGGTTAGCACGGCAGGGTGTTACATGATGGCTATTACTACACCTATAACATGTTTGGACATAAATTGAATCAATGTAGAATAGGGAGTAATGGAAATCAGAAAAGACAAAGAAATATTGTCTGTTACTATTGCAAGAAATTGGGACATTTTCCAAAATTATGCAAAAGTAAAAAGGGAAAGATTTCTACTCCAATGGAAGATAATAAACCAGTGGAAAAGATTGATAACTTGGAAGAGGTTAAGCAGGAAATGAGAAAGATGTGGAAAAATAAAGAAGAATCAAAAAAATTTGATGCATTTGTACCCTCATCTGGTGCAGATGAATCTGAGTCTAGGAATTAGACCCAGCATTGTCTTAGGGGGAGCTTTATTAGAAAATAAATTAAACCCCCAAAAGTGCAACATGTTAGGTGTTGGCACATGGAAATTTTGTGAGGAATGATAGGATAGAGGTAATGAAAAAGAAACTGGAAGAAAGAGAGTAAGCATGTTCTTTTACAGAATGAATTAGGGTTTCTCAGTGTAGAGTGGAAGAAAAAATTTGTCAGCTTTTTACAATTAATGTGAGTTAGGTCAACATGATGGAGTATAAAGGAAATTTCACAAATCATTTTGATCATCAAATAAATTTGAAGGGTTTGTAGAGAAAATTGGAACTCTCCTTGAAGAATTTTTGAAGCAACTTGAAGACCTTCGAAGAAAACGTTGTGGACATTCAAAAGTACATGACAAAAGTTTCCCTATCTCATGGTTGTAGAGGAGGTAATAGAAGAATTTTCTTATTGAATTTTAAGAGCTAATGGAAATTTCTAATAGAGGATCAAGTGGCAATATCCCTCTAAAGTTAAAAGGAGTCAAGTTGGATGAATTTGATCATCATAAAATAAAGAAGATGGAGTCAGGGTTAGATTCGAGCGAATTATAGAACCTACAAAACCTAGGTTTGGATTTATGGGGAGAATTCCCTTCGTTTGCCGATAAATTATTTATCTTTCTCCTTCTCAGAAAATTCAAGAATGGCAAAATTGTATTGGATAAGTCTTATCCCATTACAAAGGAAGCAATCAAAGTGGTTACCAAATTGTGCAATGTTGGAGAACTTCCTAGACAAAAGACCATAAAATACAAGGAAGTAGAGGAAATTATATGAGTTGACAAAGATCCCAGTGCACTTTTGATCGATACTATTATTGATTCCTCGATTAGGTATGTTGTGAATGACATTTCTTATAAAATTTATTTTAGAAATCAAGAGACCTCTACTTCGGCAATTGTAGTGTATTTGGCACATAAAATGGTAAAAGAGAACAAACAATTTGATCTATGTAAGCTAATTCTTGAAATTTCACCAAAAACATACGAATGTCACTAGGAGAAGGATACTGATTCCATTTTGGGTCCTTGCTTACATTCCTAGTACTTTATTTTTTGAAATCGCAATCAAGAAAGAAAGATGTGGAGTGAGAATCTGGGATTCCCATTGTAAGACAGATATGCAGATACCTAGAAAGTTTAGAGGATAAAACAAGTGTGCGTAAAAAAAAATTCTTATCATTGCAAAAAGGAATAAGATCTGGTGAAGTTATGGCTATTCGATTTGAGGAAGGTTCTTCCTTTGGGATGAAAGAATTGGAAGATGCTATATGTGATTCCCCTCTGGAATCAAAGAAAAGAAAGGAAATCTCTAAAAATATCATTGTTATTCCTGAAGAGAAGGAAGAAGGAGAAGAATTTCTACCAGGATCTAAATCTTTTGATCCTGATGGCATCTGATCTATGCTGATAAAAGGGAAAATAAAGAAAATGGGTGATTTATGGAGTACGGCCTCTCTTGTTGAAAAACTTAAAATTGATGATGCTCTTGTTGAGTATTTGCTTCATAAAGGTATTGATATTTCAATTGTTTCTGATTCCTTGCTGGAGAATTTAGTTGAGGTAGTTGAAGAGAGAATATTGCTTGAAGGACCAAAATGACACAAGTTCAAAGTTTTAGTTGAAAAGAGATGCTCTAAAGCCAAGAAGAAGTTAACTCATCATTGAGATGAAGAAGAGCACGAAAAAAATGACTAATACCTACAAGTATTGCCTCTAGTGGTCTTCTACAGTTGATAATTTTCAAAGAAAAATTGAAGCTATAGAATTTGAAGTGAATAGTATTGGGAAGAAGTTTGATATTTTTGAGGATGAAGATGGGAAGCAAAGGCTGAGAATTGGTGAGTTGCAAGTTGAACTGATTATTATGCAAAGACAAAGGGATGATGTAGTGAAGACCTTCTGAATTCTTAAATAAATTGTTGAGGTCCGACTAGATCATCTTACCATAATACTCTCTGATGTAGAAAACTCTAAAAGACAATGCTCATTTGATTGGTTGTCCTCCTTCACATTGTTAACCATGTTGGAAAGCATAATTCCAAGAATGGATTATGTAGTACTTGAATGGAAGAAATTATACCCTATCATTAAAGAAAGGTACAAGAAGGTATTTCAAGTGAAAAGTGTCATTCTTGTTTGAAGGAATTTAAAAAAAACAAAAAAGCCTTGAAGTTTTGAGATTTTGAAGACTCTGGGAATTTTTGGATAAACTAGAAGTTTTTTTAGATTTTGAATGTCACCATGTTTACATCTTTTTGGTTCCCTTTTCCATTGATATCAAAGGGGGAGATATTTGGAAGAGAAATTTTTGGAGAGATTGAAGGAGAATTTTGAATTGGACTTTTTTGCACATGTTGCCATCAATGCCAAAGGGGGATATTGTTGGAAGTATGTCTCATATTTTCATTGATGTCACCATGTTGGTCTCGTACCTTGTATCGCTATGCAGATCACACTTAAATCTCATCTGGTATTAGATCTGGTGTCTCTAGTATTTTGGTCCACATATTCTCTTGGTGATCAGTATGATCTAAGGTTTTTGGGAAAAGGCTTATAATGGTTGGAAGTGTGTATGTATGTACTCTTAGATGTTCATATGTTTGGGTGATGTGTTGGCATTAATTTTTTGTGGTTACATTTTGATATTAGGTTAATCATGGCCGACCTAATATTCAGTCTATAATGGATTGCAGATTATATGTGAGACGTAGCCTTCATCACAACCGACATTATGTTGCATGACATAGCTGAGTTAATTTTGAAAATATTTACATGAAGCTAACAAGTTATCATTTTGAAAATATGAATTTCATTCAATTAGGCCAACCTAATTAATGCATGTGGATATATCAGTTATATATGCAATATGATTAGAAGGTGAGTGTGTGAGAAGAAGAAATGTGAATGTGAAGTGAAGAAGTGTGTATGTATATGTGTATGAGAGAAGTCTATAAATAGATGGTTGAAGATCAATCTATTTTCATGCGAATGAATACTCTAAAAATAAAAGGAACTAAATTTGCACTTGTGGTGTAACTTCATCAATTCAACTTTGGTGGTTAGCCAAAATTTTGTTTACACAATTTTTGTAGGTAGTGAGCCTCCATGTCTGGACAGTGAGTCCCTATAAGTAGTGATATTTTTGTATCTGGAAGTGAGCCTCTTTGTAACCTGTATTGATATATTTATATGTATTGTGAGTTAATCCTCACCGTGGTTTTTCCCTCATTGGGTTTTCCATATAGTATCTGATTTATTCAACATTTTTACCTTTCAATACCTCTTTATCTCATTCCCTCTTAACCAATACTTATCCTATTCTCTCTCAACCCTCTCTAGGTCTCTCCAACCCTCTATACCTAATTTTTCCATTCATCTCTCTATTATGAGAATTTATTAATGAAATAAGATGCAAAATTGTAAGTGAGGACAATAGGTTGATGTTAGATGATTGAACCTTTAAGCTCTATGACAACGCTCTTTATATTTCTTCCCCTATCTATCATATTTTTGAAGACATTATGGGGCAAAGGAATGCAATTATGGACAATCATGACAATCACATTTGTTCTTCTCCTAGTATCTCTCCTAATTTTGAAGAAGATACTTTGATGTTATAAAATCCAATCGATGAAATTCATGAGAATCTTAGTTGCCTTTCTTCCCCCAGGGAAAACATTATGTAACAAGATAATTCCATCATTGACAAGCAAGAAATTCTAGCCATTGATAGCTCCCTTACTTGTGATGAAGCCATTTTGGAAGAACCAACCTTTGAATTTCGTGAACATCTAATTTTTAGTTCTCCTAAAAAAATTCCTACTAGGGTAAGTGCACCAATCTGTGACAAAATTTTGGTGCCAAATTGCAAAAAAAAACTGTAATAGGCCATATTATGCTTGCCAAATTTGGAGAGCGCCAAATTTAGCGTGCACCAAATGGATTGAATTTTGCAATGAGTGAATAAGTGTGAGTTCTCTTTCTTTTTTCAATTAATTTTGGAATGCATTTTTCTAAACTCTTTTATTTTCGCTTTCTCTTCCAAGGAAACTATATACATGAAATAAAAATTTAAGTATAAGTTGACATTTACATATGGACATTTAATTTCTTAAACTTTAAGTTATATTACATGTATATAGGCAGGATGTTTGAGAGTAGTTTGAGATCTCTAGGAATTATAATGCAAATTCTAATTTTTGGAAGATCTTAAAAAATTTAGTTAGTCAAATTTTAGTAGTCAACAAGTTGTATCATATTTCTCTATCCTTCTCTCTACTCTCTATCTTTCCACTCCCTCTCTCTCTCCCTTCCTTTCTCTCTCTCCCCTCTCTCTCTCTCTCTCTCTTTCACACACCCCTCTATCTCCTCCCTACATCTACCTCCCTCCCTCCCCTCTCTACTTCTCTCTATCTCTTCTCTCTCTATAGCTCCTTCCCTCTCTACTTATCTTTATCTCCCCTCTCTCTCACTTTACCTACCTCTCCCTCCATCACTTGTATCTCACTTATGTCTCCCTCCCTACCTCTTTCCCTCTCTACTCTCTATCTCTCCTCTCACTCCCTCTACCTACATCTCTCTCTCACTAATTATCCCTCTCTTCCCCCGCTTTCTCTCTAACTCTCCTCCCTATCTCATAATTCTCTCTCCCTCCCTCTCACTCTCCCCTCTCTATCTCACCGCTCTCTCTCTATCTCTCTCAAACAAATAAACCTCTATCTCCCTCGCTAACACTCCCTCCCTCCCTCCTTCCCTCTCTACTTCTCTTTATCTCTCCTCTCCCTCCCTCTCTCGACCTCACCCTCCCTCCCCTTCTTTTTGTCTCTCCTCCAAATCTCTCTCACTATTGTCCCTCCCTCCCTCCTCTTTCTCTCTCAATTTATCTTTTTCTCTATCTCACCATTCTCTCTCTCTAACTCACACACACACCTCTATCTCCCTACCTCTCCCTCCCTCCATCCATCCCTCCCCTCTCTACTCTTTATCTCTCCTCTTTCTTTCCCTCTCTATACATACATCTCCCTCCATCACTCTCTCTCTCCATCCCTCTCTATCTCACTTATACCTCCTTCCCTACCTCTTTCTCTCTTTACTCTCTATCTCTCCTCTCCCTTACTCTACCTACCTCTCTCTATGTCTCTCCATCTCTCTCTTTCTCTCTCACTCTCTCCTCTCTATCTCACCATTATCTTTGTCCCTACCTATCACCCCCTCCTCTCTAAATCACCATTCCCTCTCTCCCACTTTCCCTCCTTCCCTCTCACTCCCTCCTCTCTAAATCAACATTATCTCTATCCCACTTTCCCTCATTCCCTCTCTTTGTCTCACTTATCCCTTTCTACCTCTCCCTCCCTCCAACCTCCCTCTCTCTCTTTATCTCTATTTCTCATTCTCTCCTTACCTCTCTACTCTCTATCTCATTGCTCTCTCCATATCACTCTCCCTCCTTCCCTCTCTCCATCCTTCCCTCTCTCCCTCCTATCCATCCCTCTCTCCTTCCCTCTCTACCTACCTCTCCCTCCACTACCTACCACTCTCTCCCTCACCCCTCTTTCTCTCTTACTCTCTCCTTCCCTCTCTACTCTCTATCTCTCCCCCCTTCCCTCTCTAATATATTTTTCTCTCTCCCCTTATTTTCTCTCCTCTCACTCTCTCTCCCTCACACACACACTCACCCCTATCTCCTCCTTTCCTCTCCCACCATCCATCCACTCTCTACTTCTCTTTATCTATCATCTCTCTCTACATCTCCTTCCCTCTCTATTTATCTTTATCTCCCCTCTCCCTCTCTTTACCCAACTCTCCCTCCATTACTCTATATCTTAACCATGTCTCCTCTCTCTCTCTCTCTCTCTCTCTCTCTCTCTCTCTCTCTCTCTCTCTCTCTCTCTCTCTCTCATACACACACACACACCTCTATCTCCTCCCTACCTATCCCTCCCTCCCCTCTCTACTTCTCTCTATCTCTCCTTTCTCTACATCTCCTTCCCTCTCTACCTATATTTATCTCCCCCATCCCTTTATTTACCTACCTCTCCCTTAATCACTTTGTATCTCACCTATGTTTCCCTACCTACCTAGGTTTGAGGGATTAAGGGTCAAGGGTTAAGAATTGAGGGTTGAGGGTAGAGGGTACAGGGTATAGGCTACAGGGTTTAAGGGTAGAGGGATTAAGGGTTGAGGGTTGAGGAATTAGGGTAGAGAGTTTACTTGGGTTTAAGGGTTGAAGGGTTTAAGGGTTGAGGGTAGAGGGTTGATGGTAGAGGGTAGAGGGGTGAGGGTTGAGTGTTTTAAGGGTTTAAGGGTTGATGGTATAGGGTTGAGGGATTAGGGTAGAGAGGAAGGGAAGTATGGAGGGCGAGATGGAGGGAGAGGTGGAGGGAGAAGTGAGATAGAGAGCATGAGAGAAGAGGGGAGATGGATAGAGATATATTATGGTTGAGGCTCTAATGTATATGATAGAGGGTTGAGAATTGAGGGTATAGTATTTATGGTTTAGGGTATTGGCTTGAGGGTATAGGGTAGAAGGTTTAAGGGTTTAGGGTTCAGGGTTGAGGGTAGAGGTTTTAGGGTATAGGTTTAAAGGTATATGGCTTAAAGGTATATGGCTGAAGGATTAGGGTTGAGGGTCTAATGTATAATGTAGATGATATAAGGGTTGAGGGTCTAGGGTTTAAGGGTTGAGGATTAAGGGATTAAGGGTTGAGGGTTGAGGGTTGAGAATTGAGGGTTAAGGGTTTAATGCATAGGGTAGATGGTAGAGGGTTTAAGGGTTTAGGTTTTAAGGGTTGAGCGTCAAGAGTTTAAGGTTTAGGGTAGAGGGTTCAGGGTATAGGGTTGATGTATTAGGTTTTAGGGTCCAACATATAGGGTACAAGGTATAGGGGTTGAGGTTTTAGGGTTAAGGGTTTAGGATTGAAGGTAGAGGGTTAAGGTTTGAGGGTTTAAGGGTTAATGGTTGAGGGATTAAGGTAGAGATTTTAATTGGGTTTAAGGGTTTAAGGGTTGAGGTATTAGGGTTGAGGGTATTGGGTTGAGGGTAGATGGTAGATGATAGAAGGTTTAGGATTTAAGGGTTGAGGGTTGAGGGTTTAGGATATAGGGTTGAGTTTTTAAGGTTTTAAGGGTAGAGGGTTGAGGGATTAGGTAAGAGAAGGTGGGATGGATGGAGGGAGAGATGGAGGGAGAAGTATGATAGAGATAAGGAGAGAAGAGGGAGGGAAATAGATACAAGAGGGTTGAGGATCCAATGTATAGGGTAGATGGTTGAAAATTGAGGGTATAGGTTTGATGAACTATAGGATTGATGGTTTAGGGTATTGGGTTGAAGGTATAGGGTTTAAGGGAGATGGGAGATAGATAGATGGATTGAGTGAGTGAGAGAGGGACTTGAGAGAGGGAGAGGGGGTAAGATGGAGAGACTTGAAAGAGAGAGGGAGAGGGAGGGAGTGGGAGAGAGATAGAGGGAGGGAGGGTTAAGGGTAGAGTGTTTAATGGTTTAGGGTTTAAGGGTTAAGGGTTTAGGGTTTAGGGTTAAGAGTAGATGGGAGAGAGATAGAGGGAGTGAGAAATTGTGTGTGAGAGAGAGACATAAGAGAGGTAGAGGGGGAGAGGGGGTAGGAGGAAGAGTCTTGAGAGAGAGGGAGGGAGTGGGAGAGAGACATAGGGTAGAGGGTAGAGGTTTTAAGGGTTTAGGGTTAAAGGGTTTAGGGTTTAGGGTTAAGGGGAGAGGGGAGAGAGATATAGGAAGTGAGTGAGTGAGTGAGTGAGTGAGAGAGAGAGAGACCTGAGAGAGGGAGAGGGGGTAGGAGGGAGAGTCTTGAGAGAGAGAGAGGGTAGGAGTGGGAGAGATAAAGGGTAGAGGGTTAAGGGTAGATGGTTAAGGGTTGAGGGTAGAGGGTTTAAGGGTAGAGGGGAGAGACATAGAAGGAGTGAGTGAGTGAGAGAGACTTGAGAGAGGGAGAGGGGGTAGGAGGGAGTTAATTGAGAGAGACAGAGGGAGTGGGAGTGGGAGAGAGATAGAGGGTAGAGGGTAGAGGGTTTTAAGTGTTTAGGGTTTAAAGGTTAAGGGTTTATGGTTGAGGATAGAGAGAGAGAGAGAGAGAAGTAGAGAGGGAAAGAAGATGGAGATATTGTGAGAGAGGAGGAAAGGAGGGAGAGAGAAATAGGTATAGAGGGACAAATAGGTAGAGAGAAGTAGATATGAAAGTAGAGATAGAGGGAGAGGTAGGGATGGAAAGAGAGGTGAAACAAAAACAAAGAGAGGTCTAGGTAGATAGAGGGGGGAGGAGATAAATAGAAGTAGAGGGTAGATTTAAGGGTAGAGGATAGAGTGTTTAAGGGTTTAAGGGTTAAGTGTTTAGGAGTAAAGAGAGAGAGAGGGAGAGGGAGTGGAAAAGAGATAGAGGGTAGAGGGTAGAGGGTAGAGGGTAGAGGAAGGGTAGAGGGAGAGAGATAGGAGTGAGTGAGTAGAAGAGAGACTCAAAAGAGGGAGATGGGGTATGAGGGAGAGACTCGAGAGAGAGGGGAGGGATTTGGAGACAGATAGAGGGTAAAGGGTAGAGGGTAGAGGGTTTAAGGTTTTAGGGTTTAAGGGATAAGGGTTTAGGGTTAAGGATGGATGGGAGATAGATAGAGGGAGTGAGTGAGAGAGAGAGACCTAAGAGAGGGAGAGGGGGTAGGAGGGAGATAGATAGAAGGAGTGAGTGAGTGAGTGAGTGAGTGAGTGAGTGAAAGAGAGACCTCAAAGAGGGAGAGGGGGTAGGAGGGAGAGACTTGAGAGAGAGAGAGGGAGGGAAGGATTTGGAGATAGATAGAGGGTAGAGGGTAGAGGTTTTAAGGGTTTAGAGTTTAAGGGATAAGTTTTTAGGGTTAAGGATGGAGGGGAGATAGATAGAGGGAGTGAGTAAGTGAGAGAGACCTGAGAGAGGGAGAGGGGTTAGGAGCGAGAGATGAGAGAGAGAGGGGGAGGGAGTTGGAGAGAGATAGAGAGTATATTTTTTAAGGTTTTAAGGGTTAAGGGTTAAGGATTTAGGGTTAAGGGTATAGTGGAGAGAGATAGATGGAGTGAGAGAGAGAGGGAGGGAGTGGGAGAGAGATAGAGGGTAGAGGGTAGATGGTTAAGGGTAGAAGGGAGAGAGATGAAAGGAGTGAGAGAGAGAGACCTGGTAGAGGGAAAGGGGGTAGGAGGGAGAGACTTTATATAGAGAGAGAGAGATGGAGGGAGGGAGTGGGAGATAGATAGAGGGTAGAGAGTTAAGGGTATATTATAGAGGGTTTAAGAGTTCATGGTTTAAGGGATAAGGGTTTAGGGTTTAGGGTTTAGGGTAGAGGGGAGAGAGATAGAGGGAGTGAGTGAGTGAGAGAGAGACCTAAGAGAGATATGGGGTAGGAGGGAGAGTCTTGAGAGAGAGAGGGGAGATGAGGGAGAGTCTATATATCTCTCCTCCCTCTCTCTCTCTCTCAAGTCTATCCCTCCTACTCCTTCTCCCTCTCTTAGTTCTCTCTCTCTCTCATTCACTCCATCTATCTATCTCCCCTCTACCCTTAGCCCTAAACCTTAAATCCTTAACCCTTAAAAATTGAACCCTCTAACCCTCTACCCTTAACCATCCCTCCCTCTTTCTCTCTCCCACTCCCTCCCTCTCTCTCTCCTAATTCTATCTCTCTCCTACCGCCTCTCCCTCTCTTACGTCTCTCTCACTCAGTCACTCACTCCTTCTATATTTTTCCCATCTACCCTTAACCCTTAATCCTCTATCCTTAACCCTTAAACCATAAACCATTAAACCCTTAACCCTAAACCATAAACCATTAACCCTTAAACCCTAAATCCTCTACCCTCTACCCTCTACCCTTAACCCTCCCTCCCTCTATCTCTCTCCAACTCCCTCCCTTCCTCTTTCTCTCTCAACCCTCTCCCTCCTACCCCCTCTCCTCTCCCTCTGTCTCTCTCCCCTCTACCCTTAACCCTTAACCCTAAACCCTTAAACCCTCTACCCTCTAACCTTAACCATGCCTCCCTCTATCTTTCTCCCACTCTCTCTCTCTCTCAAGTATCTCCCTTGTAACCCCTCTCCCTCTCTCAGGTAGAGGGTAGAGGGGAGAGACAAAGGAAGTGACTAAGAGAGAGACACTTGAGAGAGGGAGAGGGGGTAGGAGAGAGAGGGTTGAGAGAGATAGAGAGATGGAGGGAGTGGGAGAGAGATAGAGGGAGGGAGAGTTAAGGGTAGAGGGTAGAAGGGTTAAGGGTTTAGAGTTATAGGGTTTAGGGTTTATGGTAGAGGGGAGAGAGAGGGAGGGAGGGAGTGAGCGAGAGAGAGACCTGAGAGAGGGAGAGGGGGTAGGAGGGAGAGTCTTGAGATAGTTTGGGAGGGAGTGGGAGAGAGATAGAGGGTAGAGCGTAGATGGTTTAAGGGTACAGGGCTAAGGATAGATGGGAGAGACATAGGAGTGAGTGAGTGAGAGAGAGACTTGAGAGAGGGAGAGGGTGTAGGAGGTAGATGGTTGAGAGAGAGAGAGGGTAGAGGGTTTAAGGGTTAAGAGTTTAGGGCTTAGGGTTAAGGGTAGAGGGGGTAGAGATGAAGGGAGTGACTGAGAAAGAGAGACTTGAAAGAGGGAGAGGGGGTAGGAGGGAGAGACTTGAGAGACAGAGGGTAGAGGGTTTAAGGGTTAAGGGAAGGGATAACTTTAAGAAACCCCCCCACCCCCCTCCCTAGCTCAGGTGTAAAATCCTGGCGAATCCTGTATACTTCTTGATGAAAAATATTAATTTTATTGGTGATTTTTTTCATTTTTCGAGAAAAAAACAATCCCCATTGGCGAATCTTTTATAATCCCTAGAAGTCTATGGAAAATTGTGGCAAATTGCAATTTTTTTAAATTGAATAAAATATTTTTCATTGGCAAATAGAACCATTTTTCAAACCAGAATTTTTTTTCCGTTAGTGATTAAGACCTTTTTTCAAAGCAAAAAATATATTTTCATTGGTGAATTAAAATGAATCTCAAAATAATAAAAAAATCCAGTGGTGAAATAAAAATCATATGGGTCGTTCGATGGACGATTGTAGTTGCATTTCGGAAGTAAATATCTAAAGTACTAGACTTGCGATTTCAATCCTCCAGAATATCACTAGAATAGTTAGATTTCTAGAGATCAATGGTTGAGATTTTATTACTATAAAAATGGTTATAAAGTTTTGTTTCTCAGCGATTGGGTGACCTCGGCTAGATGCACAACTTTTGAAGTGACAACTCATTTAATGAATTGTATGATGCCATTAATGAATGTCTTCTCAAACACCAACTGGATAGATTTAACGTAATCTTTTAAATCCTCTAAAAGGATATATCTTAAATAAGGTATTAAGGAGTTTGGAGAAATAGATTTAGTAGTAGATTGTCACTTCCTGCTATTAAAGTTAAGTGAGCCTGCATATGAGGAAAGGTGGCTGCATTTTGAACTCCATACTCAGAGTTTCCTCAAAATGGTACTTCCAACCGATATTAGGGTATGGGAAGATGAAATTGTGGCCTTCATGCAACCGAATTTGAATTGGCCTAAAGAAGAACAACTTGACATCATTTCCCAGCTATGTTCAGTGGCATGGAAAGAGAAAACTAGCTATGCCGAGTACAACAGGGTAATTTTTGTTTTAGAAGAAGAAGAAGAACACGCTGAATTTAATAATTTTGTTATGGAAATGCAGTTGGAACTGTATAGAGTCCCAAAACCTCTAGTAGTTTAACAACATAGATGAATCCTTCTGTGAATTGTGAATTTATGACACATAATGATAAGAATGTGTAGTTTCATCTTTTGAGCTCTTTTTGAATTTTGATTGTACAAGGTGTGGGGTGATAGGTCTATGAAACCACATGTTTGGCATTAGAGAGATAAAAGAATACATTTCTAAATCTATGTTTTTATCAATGCTTCCTTTTAATTATGAATGAATTGTGTTTCTTCATGATAATTGTTCAGTGTTTATCTATTAGTGTTAGGTCAAATTCAAAATGCTTATTTTTTCATCTCTGAGACTTTGTGTTCAGATTAATTCATTTGTTAAAAGAGAAAATATTTCTTTTTTTTACTGATTGTCAAAAAAATGGACTTTGTGTCATTTGTTTTAAAATATTATGCATGTACTTTCATGGTTAAAGTGACAAATCTATACACCAACAAGAAAAAAGAGTTACAATCCAGAAGTAAACCTCTGAAGCATTAGACTTGTGAATTGAAACCTCCGAAATAACACATTAATCGTTAGATCAGACATGTGGCGATATAAAGGCCCATCGCTCATCGCTCATTCACTCTTTTCAATGCCTCGAATCTTGATGTTGTATATTTTATTTCATTGAAATTCTCAATCTTTTTGAAGAAAGTGTGGTTGGCAATGGCAGTGGCGGCAATTAATGCCATATGTGATATGAACATCCGAAGCAATTTTTGGGACAACTCATAGCTTTAATGAAACAAGATTTGTAATGATTTCATATCGTTTGAATGAGTGATTTTGATAGCTTGTCAGCATGAGGTAGAATTCAAGTTGGCACGTAGCAAGACGTCAATCAAATTAGAAATTTTAATTATACAGGCTGGTAGCAACACTTGTGGCCCATAAATAGGGAGTGATTCGGTGATTAGTAGATAGTGATTTAATTATATAGGCTAGTAGTGGCATTGGTGGCCCATAAATAGGGATAGTGATTCAGTGATTAGTAGAAGGGTTTTTATTTTCTAGGGTTAATAAGGATTCACGAAGAAGATGATGCAGTATTGGGGATACTGTAAATTCTCCTACGTACAATAATGTAGTTAAGAGTAATCAATAAAAGATGAATTTCCTTCAAGTTCAGAATGGGTGGAATTGGAAAGAACTTGATTTGGTTAACTTGAATTTTCAGACGGGTTTTGAAGCAGGATGAGGAGCTCTGATGGAGATAAGTGTTATCCCAATGCATAGAGGTTGCAAGTAAAATATGGAAGTAGATTTGCTTCTCCTTCTGTATTCTAATAGCTCTTGTTTCCCCAGCATGGTTGGCCAGGCAAACCCTATGCATTTATTTTCAAAGAGACATTTGTTTTTCATCTTCTATATGACTCTGGTTCTCGAAAGGGATAAGTACATTTTGTATCTTCACGGTTCCCATTTCCCCAGGAGTGATTGGAACCCCCTTTCCCTAGCATGGTTGGAAAATCCACCAACAAAAGCTTGGAATCATGAATTTATTTTTAGAGCCACATTTACTTTTAGAGATCGATGTGTATTAGGTTTTCAGCAATAAAGCTTGGAAATTGCAATCAATTTGTAATCCATTGTAACGAGCAACAACTTGGAATAAATTATTAAATTTTGTCTATGTAAAGTACTAAAGTGACACACTAACAATTGCTATTTATACAAAATAGGAGCTACAGTGCTACTAATCTGTAAAAAGATATGTAATAATGTGACATTGAAATTCAGTTGCAATAAAATAAATGATTGTGTTGTGTTATTCTTGAATCTTGATTCCTTGAATCTATGTTATTCATTTACGTTTAAGAGTAAAGAGTTGTTTTCTGAGTTTGGAACTTCAGTGTCTATTAATAATTTAATATATTCAAATCGGTTTTTTTTCTTTTTAGAAATTAAGTAATATACTCTATGCAATATGCACTTGAGAATTCATGGTTACTCAAGTTTCAAGTTCAACCATTGGATGAATATTTGATGTATGGTTGTAGTTACATTTCATATTGAAATGAACAGAGCAATGGCCTTCCCAATTTAAACCTTCGGAATTACCCTATAACCGTTAGATTTAGAAAGATCAATGGTTAAAACTTAAGATTATGACAATAGAAAACAATCGATATGAAAATTTTATGACGGTTTGGTCATTTAAATGCCTATCAAAAAACTTGTTTAATTTATAATTTTTTATATAAAATATTTTATAAATGGAAGATCCTGAAAAATTAGAAAACAATGATAATTATTAGTGATAAATATAAAAATCTACTGTTATAATTAATAATTAACAAAAGTTTCTAAAATCGTATTAAAAATAAATCTTGTTAAATATATACTAAAAATTAAAAATAATTATGTTTTATTTTGAAAAGATTCTAAATTAATATATATTTTTATAATAATATTATAAATCACATATATTAATATAAAAAATGATAGCTATTAATATTATAAAATAGTCAAAAGTTTATAAATTCATATTAAAAATATTCAAAAAAGATATATTCTATTCTCTTTTTATAATAAAAATTATAAAATGATATATATTATAAATTAAAATACTATATAATATTTTTTTACGATTTAATAAAAATATAGCAAGTTAAACTATACGGTCTAATAAATTTTATAGCTACAATATAGGGTCTAAAATTGAAAAAACGGTCAAATATTTAATAGACCATCAAATTCCAGGCCTGTTGTCAACTGTCAAGTGATTAATGTTTAATTTTAAAATTAATATAATAAATTACTCAAGTTTCAACTGTTGGATGAACATTTGATGTATGGTTGTAGTTGCATTCCGTAATGACATGCACAGAGCGACGGGCTTCCCAACTTAAACCTCTGGAATCACCCTATAACCATTAGATTTAGAAAGATCAATAGTGAAGAATTTGCAACTTGTAGACGTAAGACATGTCATTCACTTTAATGTTCCAATTTCGAGAAACAAAGCATTTAAAGCACTTTGTATTTTGTACTGCTAAGTGTCAACTATCAAGTGATTAATGTTTATTTTTAAACTTTAAAGTTAATATCATAAATTACTCAAGTTTCAACTGTTGGATGAACATTTGATGTATGGTTGTAGTTGCATTCCGTAATGAAATGCATAGAGCAATGGGCTTCCCAACTTAAACCTATGGAATCACCCTATAACTGTTAGATTTAGAAAGATCAACAGTTAAGAATTTTCAACTTGTAGTCTTGTAGACCTAACTCCTAAGACGTGTCATTCACTTTAAAGTTCCAATTACGAGAAAAAAAACATTTAAAAAACTTTTCACTTCGAAATTGTACAGTGATTTTTAAAGTCTTCAATCTTCAAATTGCTCATTGGCCATTGCAGTGCACCATCCTATTTTGGATTCCACAGTTCCACTTCCAACAATGCCATTCCAGTTTTCAAGCGTCGAGACTCAGAATCTGGGTAAGTGAAAGAATTCCTGCGGGTATGTTTCATTGTTTGACATTTCTTAAAATCTTATTTTTTCAAAGTTTGAAGTTTGGTTTTAGACTTTAGAGACTCAAGAATTCATTAAAATTAAGGAGGACTAATAGGTATTACTTATTAGGGAATTCAAATTTCACAACTTCACATTTGTACAAGCATGTCTACCACCAGTACCACTAGACCAATGTCCGATAAAAAAATACATTATGCAGAATTGCTTAAAACCCCAAGTTTCACCGATGGGTACCATGATATTTATGATCCTGAAATCTATGGTAGGCATACCTTAGAACTTAGACTTTCATCTTAGAATAAGGTTGCAAAGCAAACAAAAGTTAATAGTGTTAGTGCACCATGGGTAACTGGATTAGGGCACATGATCTTACATGAAGTTTTCCCTTGCCCAGAATTTATCATGGTCTGTGTCAAAAATTATGATGATAAGAAAAGATAAATTGTTAATAAATATAACCAAGAAGAATTGGTATCCATTAATGCAAAAGAACTTGGAAAAGTGTTGGGGTTTACGATCGAAGAATTTGGAAACCACCACATTGACCTAGAAAAGCTTGCTAGTGATTATGAAGCAGTGGAAGAAAAGGTGAAAAATGATTTCTTAAATAATATAGTTAAGGATAGAAACAAATTGAAAGGTGATCAGAAGCCTCCTTATAATTTGGATTTTTTTAAACCATGGGTTCAGGATACTATTTCCATGCTATCATTTTGCCTTGGTCTGGATAGCAATTTGGAAGTGGGTGCAAGCCTCCTTGAAATGGTATATAATATCCATTATGTTGATGAACATGTCAAATATAATTATACTCAGCACATTGTAGAATCCATGCATAAACAATTTTTAATGATTAAAGCAAGTTCCACGAAGACATTTAGTTTCACAACCTACTTGTGTTATCTTTTCTATTCAAATTTAGAGGAATGTTTCAGACCAACAAGCTTCAGATTCGGCCCTACAGTAATGCAGAGGAAAATAAAATGGCTCTAGTATATGAATGGACCATTGAGATAAGGATGCATGATTCTCGAAAGGAACTACAGTCATATTGTAGACTACTTTTTGGCTCCATTGCATCAAGTAATTACAAATAATCCAATGCCTAGATTGCCTATGTCATGTAGAAACTGCATTCAACTAGGAAAAGAAATAAAATTGGTTGATTGGTACTTAATGGAAGAATATATTGTGCTAAGATTTTATGGATCAAGAGTACAGCCATACAAACTTCCAATACATGTGATAGAAAGGGTTTTTGCATTGGAATATGTAAGGCAGTTGCAGAGTGTTGATGAACTACACTTTCTTAGTCAACAAAAGAAGACCTTATTTCCTTCTTTACCTTTTTCATGTGGAGGGTTCACATTCGAGAGAAAATCATTTAGTGTGGCACATAATCTTTTGATTTTTTTTGCATTTGATGTTATCTGTCACTGGTAGTATGATCCATGTGACATCATTAAATCAATGATTGTGGCCAATAGGAATTCTGTAAATAGAATTCAACATCAAAGTAAACCCTTGCTTGAAAACTTGAGAAACAAGGATTCTTGGGATGAGGCCAAAATAGCAATGGAGAAAAGTGCTGCTAAGAATGGTATTTCTTTTGAACAATTGTCAGGCGAAATTATGGCATTGCACTGAAAGACAATCAGGACATACAAAAAATCTATGAAAAAAGTGATAAACCATCTAGTAGAGTAAAAATTCTAGGTTCTCTAGAGAAGGATGTTATAGATAAAAAATGGTCATGATAAAAAATTACTACCTTTTGGTCTATGAGGAAGGACCTAGGAGAAGAAAGAGCTCTTGCAGAGCATGATGATAAGGAAGAAGATGAAGAGTTTAGCAAATTGTGGAATATAGAGCATCTTAATGAATGTGATGAATCTAATGATGATATTGATATGGAAGAATAAGAACAAATCCATTCCAATTACAAACCTATTTTAAGTGAGGCCGCAAAAGAAGAATATGCTTCAACATATACTACAGGAGAAGCCATACTTCAAAATTTTGGTTATGAAGGTGGTCCTTTGGGGTCCAAAGGACAAGGCCCTTCGACAATACAAAGTGTTGAGCATAGAAAACCAGTTGATAAATTTGGCCTTGGGTTTGGAGGTGAAAAAGTAGACCAAGGGGATACAAAACAAAATCAATTTGTTAGAGCTTCTAGTCCTCATCCTCATGGTCAGATACAATCAAAACTAGGACATGCCCTTGGTGGATAGCTTAGTGCAAAAGGAGTGTCATTGGTGGTGATGGTGTGGGTAGTAGTACTAGTAGTGGTCAACATGTGCTACAATGACAAATTACATGCAATACTAAGAGGAAAACAAAAAAAGATACCACAGAAACACCAGGTGATCAAGGCAATCAAAAGAGGCAAAGGATTTTGATAGGTCCAAGTCACACTATCAGTGGATCCACCAGTACCACAAAGGAGTTATTTCCAGGCACTCCCCCATTTCCATATAGTGTGGGTGTGACATCGTTAGCAACTGCAAGTACTCCTATTCCTTCGCCATTCAAGCATTCCATTGTTCATGCCTCCCCAAGTTATGATTTCATTGAAGAGTTTAAAAAGAAATCATACTTGAATAAAAAAGAAAAGAAGCAATTGATGGAGAGTGCATCTACTATAACTTCAGAGACTGCAACAATCATGGTATTACCCACATTTGACACAAATAACGAAATCATGGAGTACACAATTGTTGTTCCCACAGTTCAAAACAAACCAACAAATCAGATGGATCAATCTGAATACTAGGTAACCAATTTTCAATTGGATTTTTCTAGCCTAAAAAATACTGACAAAATTAATGTATCAAAGAAGAAAAACGAATTGGTGTACACATCATTGCTAAAGCAAGATAGAGAGAAGAAAAGGTTGCAAACCCAAATAGAAAAGTTACAAGTAGACCTAGCAAGTGAGAAAGCAAACAGGAAAGTAGCAGACAACAAGAGCAATGAATTAGAAAAAAGAATAATAAAATCTGTCTCTACATCTACAAGCAAAGAGGATAAATCAAGTGAGAGAGAAGTGAATGACATAAAGCAAAGGCTAGATGAGAGCAACAAGAAATATGATGAGGAAAAATCCACTTCAAAAAAATTAAGACTAAACATTGCGAATGGAAATGCACAGTGGGAACAAAAATTGGAGAAACAGAGAAAAACAATTGAAAGATTGGAGAAGGAGCTGACGGAAGAAAAAGAAGAAATTAAGTCTTCTCAAAATAAGTTATCTGCATTTGGTAGAGATACGGTGAGGCATATGAAACAAAAGATCTAGGATGAAATAATGTAGAGGTTTGATCATTTGTGTGACATGTTTCAATTGATTGATGCTATCAAACAACATTATAAGAAGCTCAACAAATATTTAGTGGACAACAAAAAGGTGCTAGAATTAGAGAAATCTGCAAATGAAGTTCTACAAACAGTCTACAAAGCCAGTGACAATGATCTGAAATCAAAAGGGATTACTAATCGGATTGAAGCCTCAATGAAGTTTTCATCTATCATTGAAAAGTGTTCAAGAATGTTTGGAACAAAGGAATATTTGCATTTGGTTGCAGACAAGATGAAGGTGGTGGATGAAAAGGTAAAGAACTTCACAGAGCTTGGTTTTCCAGAGGCTTTTGACACAAATGAGTGATTCATTGGAAAGGATGGTTTCAGAAAGAAGATGGAAGGTGCAAGGAAGATTGATTTGGACCAGTTTCCTCAGAACCCAGATGTGAACTATTTTAATTTGGATTCAATCAGAACACTGATAACCTTGAATGCAAAATTGACTGAAGAATTCAAGATAGGTTCCACTTCTAATTACAATCATGAAATCTTAACAAAACTTCAAGTCAAACAACATCAATTAGAACAAATGGAAATTCCACCTCTTGAAGAGTGGAAGTTGCTAGAAAAGGTGATACAATGACTTGATTTTTTATTTTCTAACCATTGATAATATGAGTTTCCAAGTTCCAACTCAGCTCTGTGCAGATTTGTCTTTGGGCATTGGCAAGATTTTGCATTGCCAATGCCAATATGTACTCCTTCATGTGAAATTCAATTAAAAAACTCAAATTCAGACTTCATTAATGTGATGATGTTCAATTATCTGTATTATTTATTTTATCATTTGAACTACTGATGAACTTGATGGAACTTCTAATTTTGCTCTCTGAATTCCTCTTTGTCTTGACCTTGTCTTGGTCTGTCAATGTGTCATATTGTTTGGGAAAGAACCTAAGGTTGGGGTTTATATTTTGGTTTTCATGAAAATCCTAATGTCGTATGTAATACCTTGGGTGAAAATCTATTCGGATGTTACCTTTTTTGGGTGGGTTTTGTTGGTGTTTTTTAACGTAAACCAAGATTATCTCCTAATCTACCTATGGAATTGCCAATTCCAATCAAGGGCATGGGATGATTACAACATTATTTCGTAACTTATGATAGTCATTTTATTTTCAATTTGGCAGCAAGCTCTAAGTAAAGACATATAGACACATGACTTCACAAACTCGTATAGTTTAAACCAGTGCCATATACCATTGGGGAGTCAAATTCACAAACATTTAAAATTTAACAACAAATTCAATTTTTCAAATACATAGCATATAAGATCCCTAGAAATATTGCATTACAATAATGTCAATCCATATCCTAACCCAATACTTCTTACTAAATCCCTTTACAAACATATCCATCCATGATTCCATCCAAGCATTTTAATTAATTCCTTGAATTAAAGCCAAAATGGAAAACATACACACCAGAGCACTGAGAAGTGAGATGAACACCATAACCCTTGATTATACTATTCAAAATTATGATATGTTTATACAAAGGAGAGACATGAGCTCGAAATATAACATCATAACTCAAATGCTAGTACTGTTGCAAAACATCAAATCTTCATAGACCTCAAACCTATTCTGCAACTATACCTAGACTCGACCTCAAAATATCTGACTTGCCAACCCCTATTTCTGACCTTGAAATCCTTCTTATAGAAAATGAAGGAGCAAACAAGCATCAGGCCAGAAATTACACATGTCATTGGTCAATTATTAATAGACCATAATCAGTTATATTATAACTACTGAGCTATTAGTTGTCGATAATAGACATTGTTTTACTCCTCTTTGGTTAAGTACTTGTCCACCCATTTCTAGTAGTCCCCATCCGTTGGCTAGTTAAAATTCACCACCTCGATCTCCCTAGTATCGTAAGGTGAGTACTTCACCATAACCTGGTTAGCCTCTCTCTCAAAAGACTAAGAATATGCTGGTATTGATTATTTTATCCATACTACTCACTAGCAAGTCATAGTCCAAGCCATCACAAATCAATATGATTTGTGCATCAATAACCTCTTCTGCCCTATCTTGCCACTACTACAATGTCTTAGTATTTCCCTATGAATCTATTATATCTAGCAGAAAAGTATCATTCCAGTCATCAAAACTATTTACCAGTTCTTTAATTTTTCTACTCAAATCATCAGGTAGGGCCTAGAATCCCTTCAATGATTTCACAAAATTTTAGAGTAGGCTTTAATGACTGAGGCATGTTTTCTGCATCAAACCAGGAAGCCTTAAACATAACATCTAAATCAGTTGCCCGAGGGATCCACTTCTCAACCAAAGGCAGAACTAATTCCTGATCTTTGTTAATGTTTTTAATTCCACCCAAGAACAAAGAATACAAAAAATGTACAGATGGCAACCTACAATCAACATTCTCATTTAGATGCCTCAAAATGGTGTCAACCACCTCATTGTGCTTAGCAATTGCATCATCCTCACTTGCCTTTAGGGCAACCTATAATTCTATGATTTTATTCAACATTTGCTTCTTGGTAGGATCCACAAAATACTCAACTTCCTCTTCAACTGGCTCTAGTGCAGGGATGAGAGCAGGTGTCCGAATGGGGCACCCAGGAGTAGAAATGATTGGGATATTAAGGGGAACTGACCTTGAAGTAGTGGGTAGTGCTTTGATACTAGGGGCACTAGAGGATTCTCCTACCTACCCATATTTCAGTCTATCTACTTCAGACTACAGCTCAACATTCCTCTGTTGTATTCTACTATATTCCCCAATTATTACATTGTATTTCTCCATTAGGCTCTTATTTTCAACTTCCTCCCTTTCAGCTATCTTTTGGGCCAATTTGGCCACATTCAATATCAAGCTTGTGGCTTCTGTTGTTGAGGTTTCAGATGCTCTCTTGATGATGAGCCCTCCCCTTAGACTTGGGCCAATATTAGCCACATTTGGTTTTCTACCCTGGGGTGCCAATGCCCATATGGCCAAAGTTTCATATTCCTCACTAAAAGTAGAGTCTTACAGAGCTGCCTTAACCTCTTCCTCACTATTTGCATAGGATGCTTGGACTGTAATATATCATTGAATGCTATAGCATTAGCTATGTCCCATTCAGGTAGAAGTAAGAAACTAGCCTGAGTCATAAGTCTCCTTCCCTCCTCAAGAGTAATGCTCTTGAATTCCTCCATTAGTTCGGCCTTAACTTCATCATCATTCTCCTGTTCAGACCTATCAGGTCTTTACTCTCTCCTTCTCTTGCATTTATCCTGATATTCCTCTAATTTCATTCTCTAAATTAGTTGCAAGAATACAAGAGTCTTCACGAAGGCATCATCATCCAAGAATACCTTGCAGGCCTCCATCCTAGCATCTTGTACACACTGCCCCTTTATATCCATATCAGTTAACACCAATTGTGTTGTTCTAGGAGGAGAAGGGATACCAACCTGCATGTCTTGATCAAATATAATTATTTCATCCATCAGAGCCTCTTCTGTTTCCTTAACCCTTTGCCTCTTTAGACTTGGCTCTGATAGTAACTCTATAGGATCATTTCTCAGTGGTGAATCTAGGTCCACAATCCTTATCCCTCCAGGTTTCCTGATCCCTTGACCCAGTTGTGATGATGCTTGCATTCTTTCTTTCCCCCTTTTATCTCCTGCCTCCTCATCACTGCTATCATCTCTCTTCCTCTTGTATAGAGGCCTGTCCTCTGGTGGCTGATAATTTGGCCTTGTTTCTTCAGGACTCGCCTCCAGTCTCTGAATTCCCAACTCCAGTTCCAAATTGACTTTCTTGGTTTTCAAGGTGCTCATGATATCTTTGAAGTTATTCATTAAGAAATCTATTCTTTTGTGAAATGGTGTGAACTCCATCAGTGGATCATATTTTGGATCCATTTTATGAACCATAGCCAGCAATTTCTCATAGGCAATCCATTTCTCTTTATTCAATTCATGCCTGCTCAAATCAAACCATTTCTGATTAGATCCTTGGGAAAATTGAAAACATGTGCAAACTTGCCACCTTTAATTCATTGCTTGAATAGGGCAAAGAATCCCTCGGGGTCATGCTGTCTCTTAGATCCACTCTTCAAATGATAATCATCAAAAAATCTTCCAAAGTGGACCCATCCTCCCTTGGAAAAGACAAAATCATAAATAATAGTATAATCAAGGAACAAAGTCACTTTTCCTTTCCTTGTCAAATTATCCTCATGAATGCAACCTAGTTGCCACATGACCTTAGAAAATCCCATCCTTGATGGTACATTATATGGGAGAATGTGAGGAGCTCCTTGGAAACCATAAACCCTTAGGACAGTGCTTATAGGGTATAAGATGATGTCACCCCAATTGTGGCACACCTTCAAATCAGGCTTCCTCACTTTGGGTCAGAGGAAATCATGCAAATCCTTAGGGACCCTTGGCAAATTTACCACCAATCTACCTCTAAGTCATAGTTATCAAACTGCACAAAGCTAGCACCTCCCCTGTTGCAAGACAAATCTGCACTCCAAACCTGTACTGGTAATCTTTCTCCATTCACTTCTTACCTCAATTTTCTCTGAGAAGAAGTTGGTATTCTTGTATAGGAATATATGCATTAATAGGGAGTACCAAAAGAAAGGAGTACCAGTGTCCCCCATATGCAACTTCAACAAACCCTCATGTATATTTTTAGCAAGAAAAGATGCATAGTCATACACTACAAAAAAATTGGGATGTTGAATCTAAGCCCCCATAAACATATAAGCAATGGGCATCATGGTATTAGGGCTTAAACCTAAAATATGGAAAAGTGAATAAAATGTTGCCAAGAAGTGATCAGCAAAACAACTCAACCTGAAAGGCTCCTGATCAGTTGGGCTGATGTGAATCGTTGAATTGTCTATCTTGGCTAAATGAGGAGGAAGAAATTTTGATCTGAAAAGAGGCTTTGACTTGGCATATTGCTGCTTCATTTCCTCAAAATCTACCTGAACTAAGAATGGGCTATATTCACTCAAATCAAAAACTTGTCGAATCTCATCTACATTTATATTCAGTAGAACCCCACCATCATTATCCCTGATAATCCTTGTAACAGGATCATATCATGCTGCCACTACTCTGAGTAGGTCACTATCAGGAAATACATTTGGTACAACTAGTTTCCCCATATCATACTTCCAGCCATTACGGAAAGGATGAGGCACATTTCGTTGCCCATACCATCTCCTAAACATTTCTAGGCCCGTCATTTGGACCCTAGCATCTGTAATATTATAGGTTTTATGCCTTAGTCCCTCGCCTAAGGCTTTCCCATTCATTAAAACCAAAGCCCTCTTCTTGTCGTTCGTTGATAGTGGGAATTGATCTAGGAAATCGTTGTATAAATTCCTTTGCAAATAATCAATATGGCAAGAATGTTGCTTTGATGGTGCCATTTCGAACAACTGGGGCTTCTCCTAAAATCAAATTCTTGAACAAACTAGGGCAACCAAAAATGAAATTACACTAGAACTTCACAATTTCCCACAATTAAAAAGAATCAGTAACCTTACAATCTTAATCAACAAGACCCTTGACCAACAAAATACAACCCTTCGTAAAAAACACATTCAAATAGAAACCATGGCATAGAAGGTAACTCACGAGATTTTGCACCTTGTAGAAAACCAAACCTCCTTGTAATTGCTTGAAAAACTCAATCTCTGGCTCTAAACCGCTTTGAAAACATTTGAATGCCTTTGTGGTGAAGATATAATGGAATTAACTAATTAAAGCCAATGAAAAATGGCTAGTAGACGTCTCATCCACCATTAAAGCTCACTTTCATGCCACACCAATGGCTTCAATCGTATTTGATGCAAATTTAAATCCTCACCGTCGATCTCTTGTTCATGTCAGATCATCAATGATCAGATGACCATCTTCAAAAGGCTGACAACATCTCCATGTCATTATCGAGGGCCCACCATAATACATAGCACCAAAGGAATACACGTGGCATCCACCCGTGATATCACAATCACTAAACATTCTTCACTTTAGGATCATGCAATGGCGGGCAACCGTTGATTCCCTCCATTGGCGATCATGATCATTCACAACAGTGAGCAGTAGCTGCAACACCAAAACCTAT
The DNA here is from genome assembly GCA_007115665.2 of Sequoiadendron giganteum. Taxonomy (NCBI): domain Eukaryota; kingdom Viridiplantae; phylum Streptophyta; class Pinopsida; order Cupressales; family Cupressaceae; genus Sequoiadendron; species Sequoiadendron giganteum. Next base: position 46,718,948 of record CM021103.1, on the reverse strand, counting down.
CCATCGAGCAACTTTTCATCAAGGTTAAAACATCATCGTCGATCTCGAGCACATGCATCTCACATCTAGTTTAGTAACCCACTCTATAACGTACTAAAGTCTAATACAAATATTAAGCACTTTATTTACTCCTTTTCAGCATTGGCAATCTCGGACACGTGGTGCCCGCTCGTGATATCGCAATCACCAAGCAACCAACGGTGATGTCATCACGATATCGCGGGGAACGGTCAAGATCAACCGTAGGGAGATCGATGGTCACTAAAAATAACCCCTGCAAAATAATACAATTACTTAAAATAAAAGAGGGGAAGGGGACACCACCTAGGACAACAAAAAATGATGGCTCAAAGTTGTTCTAAAACACAGGGCATGGTCCGACCCAAACTTGAGAAATAAAAGGTCAAGCGAAATATTTAGCATTTTTATTAAAAAGGGCCCGACCTAGACGATTCAATGGGACATAAGTTGTTTTGAAACCAACCTCAAAAAGGTAACGTCAGAAAAGACCCAACCCAAAGATATACATTATATGGCAGGTTACTAAAGCGGCTGCAAGATGCACGTGCTCAAAATCAACAGAGGTGTTATAATCTTGATGAAAAAGTTGCTCAACGATTATGTTCAACAATGGTGATTGTTATAAATGAACATGATTGTCAATGATGGAGATCAATGGTTGCCCACCATCGCGTGATCGGAAGATGTGAGGTGTTTATTGATTGCGATATCACGGGCGAGCACCACGTGTATTCCTTTGGCGATGCATAGTGTGGTCACTGGTGGGCCCATCGTGCTGAGATGGAGATTACATCAGCCTTTTTGAAGGTAGTCGTTTGATGCTCTGACAAAAGTGAAGGATCGACAGTTGGGATTTGAATTCAATCAACATTAAGTAATTTTCCTTCATTCTATTTTACCACAAAGTTATAACAAATTTTGGTTGTGTCTTGATGACAGTTTCGGGCCACTTTTGGCACAAGTTTCTTGAGGTTTGGCGGTTGGCCAGTGCATTAGTCATTCTGTAGTAGGTTTCAAACTCATTAGAGTTTGATTTTTTAGGACAGTACTAGCATCTGAATGGAAATTACTCATTTCAAACTCATGTCTCTCCATTGTATAAACATATCATTATTTTTAATAAAATGATCAAGGGTTATTTTGTTCATTTCTAAGTTATGGATGTTGAACTGTTAGTCTGTTAGCTTTTGTTATGTTTTGACTAAAAATCCTGACATGATTCATGAAGTGCAATATAATATAAAATATCATGGAGACTTGGAGTGCAATATAAAATATTAAATAAAATATCCTAATTCCTGAACTTGAAGTGCAATGATTCACAATTTATTTGAATACAATATAAATAAACATCAGCTACTATTTGGAATATGATTCATGCATTACTTGAGTGCAATCTAAAATAAGATTATAAGATATCATGAACTTGAAGTGCAATGATTCACAATTTTCATTTAATAGAATATAAAATATCATCAACTACAGTTTGGACTTTGGAACAATGGAAACTAATTCAAGAAGTGCAATAAAAATACCTAAAACCTGCTAATTCTCTTCCATTTCCCAAACGGAGTCAGGATCCTCAAATTGATGCTCATCTTCAGATAAAGTAAAAGAGTCATCTTGATTCGGAGACTTCTCTACACTTTGTTCGGCCTGTGTCTCAAAATCAACATTCATTATTTGATTTGTGTCAATTTCAATATCATTGTCATCTTGATCTATCCCAGGCCCACTGCCACTGCCACTACCACTAGTACCACCACCAGTACCAACGGCTCTTGGAATTGGAGAGCCTGTGTTGCACAACCCGGCCCCTCTTCTTTCACATGTGGACCTCCAGATTGCGAGTGCCCTATCAAAAGGAAATTTTTTGACATTATATGTAGTTCCTTTCATCGTCAAGCAATTTTCCAAATTCTTGTCCAGTTTGTTTCTTAACTTTGATTTCAAAAACCCCAATATACTGAAAACTCTCTCATCCTCCACCGACCCCAATATTATTGTTTGACATAAATCAGCAAGTTTGAAATATTCTGACATCGAACCACGCAATATTTCACTCTGACCTAAGCTTGTCCAAACCTTTTTTATTGATGCCAGTAAAAAGGCCTTCTCCTTGCCCATGGAATCAGTCTCATCCCTCATAGCTATTGCAAACCTTCGACATTGCTTTCTAAGCTTATTTTCATTTAAAATTCCTTCTATTGCCTGCTCATTGTATGTTACCTTTTTCGAAAACTGTTCGATCACAATTTTTACTTGATCATGAAAATATTTTGGGTTATCTCGGTTTACCCAAAATTGAGGATACACAATACCCATGGCTTCAATTATTTCATGTCGAGGGAATCTTTCACGAATCTCTAAGGAAAGAGATTTTGCAATTTCCTTCAAATTATCACTAACAGATTTAACAATGTCGTTAAAATCTTCCTCGTTAACAGGTACTTCTTTTCTAGAGTGCCTGGCTGTCTTACAATGGTACATTGGTATCTCATATCCATGTACACAAATACATATGTGCCCACTTGTATTAAACAATAAATAATTATCAGGATTATTCAAATCAGTAATTTTCTGCCACAACAAATAATTTTTGCCTTCTTGTGTCAGATCTAGATATAGATGATCGAGGGCCAAGCATGTAAGTTTACGTAGATTGACATATTCATAAATATACATAGTTCTATCTTGGGCTTTCTTCACAAGATTGTTCATCTACTCCAGGATGGGGAGAAGACTAGCTAAATTCAAGAGTGTCTCTATATCGCTTAACCTATGTAAGAGTTCAGGAGCTTTGTCTACTGTGTTGAAGCAACTCGTACATCAACCCAATCAAGGATTGATATTCTGAAAGAACTCGTTGCGTTGGTCCGTGTAGGGAGATCCATCTGGTATCGACATCCTTGAGAAGCTTGTTTCCAGGTGTTATTCCCTCAGCAAAATATTGAAATTCAAGGAAATGTTTGCGACTTCGGCAGAAGTATGCGTGGATCTCACGAACTAGATTTTCAACTTTTGATACTGTTGGAAACTTGCCTACAATTTTAAATGCTAAATTCATTTTGTGGGCCATGCAGTGAATGCCAAGCATGTATGGTGCACAAGTATTTTGTAACTTTGTGCAAAGACCGCTCCTTTGACCTTGCATCACTGCAGCTCCATCAGCTCCTACACACACCAACTTTCTGGCAACTATCAACTCATCCAAACCTGCAATTTCATTCAAAGATTTCTTGACTAGTTCAAATAGATTTTGCGATGTTGAACTATCCTTCATTTTACGAAAACAAAGAAGATGAGCTTGGAAAACATGTTGTTCTACAGTATACAAATTCATAGAAACCCAAGAAGTATTGTCTACCATAGTAACTTCATCTAAAGATAATGCAATGAAATTTGACTCTTTTAATTTCTCCTTTAAATCTTGCTTTTCCACTGCAGCAAGACAGTTTGCCAATTCCCATCCAGCGTTTACTGACCAATGTGAGAAGGGAAAGTGGGGAACACTCAAATAAGATAATAAATCAGAATATTTTGGGTAGTCTATCATAGGACGCACCCTGGACAATATATGAAAAACAACACTCATTTGAACAGTTTTTGATAGATTTGTTGCTGCCATGGCTTTTCCAAAATGAGCCTCAAGTGTACCTTCACATTTTTTAATCTTCGACATTCTATGGTTATGCTCTCCATAATCTACGACATACTTAACATGAAGACATTCTTCCTTTGATTTCTATCGTACGACTAATTGTTCCTTTCCGTCTATGATTTATTTTTCGTAAACTTTGTCGATATGCTTTTCTATAGTGTCAAGCTTTAGCTGCATCATCTTGTCTCTTCCACATTTCCAACTACAAATATTACATCTGACCTTTATTGCCCTTTCAATATCGTTTTCATTTGATACCCCCACTGCTTCAAGGAATGGGTACTACAACAACCAACCAATTTGAAAATTCCTTGTCATTTCCCACTCGCGCCCCAATTTTTCTTTGCCTTTTCTTTTCTTGCTACCAACATCATCCTCATCAAAGTCAATTATCTCATTTTAGCTATCCAGGGAATCCCTTGAAAAATCTTCTACGGCATTTCCATCCTTATTTGATACATTTTTATTTAACACAATGGCAATCTCACCTTGACCTTCCTATGGCGGAAGAGTTGATGATGTATCTCCATCTTCAATAATATTTGGTGGAAGAGTTGATGGTGTAGCTCCACCTTGATTTGATGGATTAGAAGCTTTGCTAATTCCAAAGTAAGAATGTATGGTACCTTCCCGTTTTGGGCGTTTTGATGGCCTCCCAGTCTCTTCATTACCCACCTACTCAGGAGTCTTACCCTTGTTGCTCGACATATTGATCTCACTTCGAATAAAAGCTGGAAAAAAATGCCTTCTTGTTTAAGAAGGATAGACTGACAGAGAATATAGATCCCATTCCCTACTTAAAATTATGTTTAAGACTGAAGCAAGAATGGAAAACAGATAAAGAAATCTTATTATTATAACTAATAGTCTAATAACTAATAACAGTATGAAGAAATGATCACTCACCTTTGAGTCTACATTTGTGGGTTTCACTGACTTCTGAATCAAGAAGTAGAACCTCAAAAGTTGAGAACCAAACAAAATGTGTAAGAACAAATAACAGTTTCAATTGTATTTATATCAATCCATATTTGGTGAATTCCGCGGGATTTTGAAATGGTATGTTAAAAATTTGGCAAATCCCACGTGCTTATACAACAATACCTTGAAATTTTCAAGGCGAAATAGGTCCTCATAAGCAACTATTTATAAATTTTAATTGGCGAAATGGGTCTTCACAAGCAACTATTTGTAAATTTTAATTGGCGCAATGGGTCTTCATATCATGTTGTTTTAATAGTATTGGCGAATATGTTGGTGACTTTGACATGCTCCCCAGGATTCTAGGTGAAAATATTGATCGATGCATTGGAAACGCGTAGTCTGTTATGGCGAATTTATTGCCTAAACATGCCTCGTAAAAAAAAATTGTTGGTGAATGGACATGCATTGGACCGATAGTCCGTGAATTCTTGGCGATTTGAACACCCTACAGATACGGTAGATTCGCCAAATTCAAATTTCCAGATTCCTAGAATTCGCCAATTGGTGAAGATTCGCCACTAAAGTTATCCCTGGTTAAGGGTATAGGGGGAGAGATAGAGGGATGTAGTGAGAGAGAGAGGGGGAGAGAGAGAGAGGGAGAGAGTTAGAGTGAGATAAAGGGTAGAGGGTTAAGGGTAGAGGGTAGAGGGTTAAAGGTAAAGAGGAGAGAGATAGGAGTGAGTGAGAGACCTGAGAGAGGGAGAGGGGGTAGGAGGTACATACTTGAGAGAGAGAGATGGAGGGAGGGAGGGAGGGAGTGGGAGAGAGATAAAGGGTAGAGGGTAGAGGGTTTAAGGGTTTAGAGTTTAAGTGTTAAGGGTTAAGGGTTTAGGGTTAAGGGTAGAGGGGAGAGAGATAGAGGGAGTGAGTGAGAGAGAGAGAGACCTGAGAGAGGTAGAGGGGATAGGATGGAGAGTCTTGAGTGAGAGGGAGCGAGTGGGAGAGAGATAGAGGGTAGAGGGTTTAAGGGTTAAGGGTATAGGGCTAAGGGTAGAGCGGAGAGATATAGGAGTGAATGAGTGAGAGAGAGAGAGAATTGAGAAAGGGAGAGGGGGTAGGAGGGAGAGACATGAGATAAAGAGAGAGAGAGAGAGAAAGAGAGAGAGGGAGTGGGAGAGAGATAGAGGGTAGAGGGTAGAGGGTTTTAAGCGTTTAAGGGTTAAGGGTAGAGGGGAGAGAAATAGAGAGACTTGAGATAGGGAGGGGGTAGGAGAGAGAGAGAGAGAGGGATGGAAGGAGAGAGAGAGAGGGGAGAGATACGGAGATGAGAGAGAAAGATGAGGGAGGGATATATATGTAGGTAGAGAGAGTTGAGATAGAGTAGAGAGGGAAGGAGAGAGGGGAAGGGAGGGAGAAGTTAGAGAGAGAAGAAGGAAGGTGGATAGATTGATAGAGGGAAGGAGAGAGAGGGAGAGAGAGAGAGAATGAGGTATAGAGGGATAGGTAGGTAGAGATAAGTAGAGAGGGAATGAGAGTTGGAGGGAGAGGTAGGGATGGGGAGAGAGAGAGAGGTAGGTAGAGAGAGTAAAGGGAGATATAGAGAAGTGGAGAGGGAAGGAGAGGTAGGGATCAAGGGATAGATAAGGATTTAGAGAGTGGTGAGAGATTGAAATAGAGAGAGAGAGAGGTAGGTAAGGAGAGGGATCAAGGGGTAAAGGGAAGTAGAGAATGGAGGAGAGATGGAAGAAGAGGTAGGGAGGGAGAGATGGGTGAGATGGGTGAGATAGAGAGAGAGGAGGGAGGGAGGGATATTTAAGGAGAGAGAGGTGAGATAGAGAGAAAGAAAGTAAAGAGGGAAGGGGGAGAGAGAGAGAGAGAGGTGATAGAGAGAAGTAGAGGCGTAATGAGGAAGGTAGAGAGATTGAGAGAGGGAAAGAGAGAGGGAGATAAAAAGAGGTATATAGGGGTAGGTTAACAGAGAGATTTAGAGTGAATTTTGGTGGAAGAGAGATAGGAGGGAGGGATAGGTAAAGATGGATAGTTGAGATAGATAGAAGGAGAGAGATATAGGTAGAGAGAGGGAAAAGAGAGATAGAAAGAGGGAGAGGGAGAGAGGAGATATAGAAATAAGGGGGGGAGGGAGAGATAGAGAGAGTAGAGAGGGAGAAGAGAGATAGAGAGAGGTGATAGAGAGAGAATTAGAGAGGGAAAGAAGGTGGAGATATTGAGAGAGAGGAGGCAAGGAGGGAGAGAGAAATAGGTATAGAGGGACAACTAGGTAGAGAGAAGTAGATATGAAAGGAGAGATATAGGGAGAGGTAGGTATGGAGATAGAGGTTTGACAAAAATAGAGAGATGTCTAGGTAGATAGAGGGATGAGGAGATAAAGAGAAGCATAGAGGGCAGGAGAGAGGGAGGAAGAGGTAGGGATGGAGAGAGAGAGGTGAGAGAGATAAGAGAGAGGAGGGAGGGATAGGTAGGGAGAGAGGGGTGAGATCTATAGAAAGAGAGTAGAGAGGGAAGGGGAAAGAGAGAAGTGAGATAGGTGATAGAGATGTGTGATGGAGATAAAAAAGTACAAAGATAAGGAGGAAGGTGGAGAGATTGAGGGGGAAGGAGGGGGAGAGAGAAATATGTATAGAGGGATAGGTTAGATAGCAATAAGTAGAGAGAAAAGGTGGGTGAAAGGAAGAGAGAGGGAGAGAGAGAAAGAGGGGAAGAAAGAGAGGTGAGATAGAGAGAAGTAGAAAAGGAAGGAGAGAGAGGGGGAGATAGAGAAAATTAGAGAGGGAGTGAGGGAAGGAGAGAGAGATAGACATGTAGAGACATATTTCTTGAGCTCAAGGAAGATATTGTTAGATAAAGTTTTGGAGATGGTGAGAGAGAGAGGTCTAGAGAATAAGAGATGAAAATGAGTAAGATAGAGAGAGAAAGATGAAATTTGACCTCCTGAGTACTAAAATTTGACCTCCCGATTATTGAAATTTGACATGCTAATTACTGAAATTTGACTAAGTTTGAAATTTTTAAGATCTTCCAAAAACTAGAATTCGCATTATAACTCCTAGAGATCGGAAACCACTCTCAAACATCCTGCCTATATATACATGAAATATAACTTAAAGTATAAGAAATTAAATGTCCATATGTAAATGTAAACTTATACTTAAATTTTTATTTCATGTATATAGTTTCCTTGAAAGAGAAAGCAAAAATCAAAGAGCTTACAAAAATGCATTCCAAAAGCCATGAATGACATTTGGCGCTCGCCAAATTTGGTGCACGCCAAATGAAATAGCCCATGCTCGCCAACTTTGGCATGCGCCAAATAAGTTGCATTGGGAAACACCAACCCTATGGGTTGTATTTTGCATTGGGCATCCGACCCAAAGGTTTGGACAACCATTTCATGAAAATGACGTGATTTTTTGAAAGGGTGCAAAATTTCTTCATATTTTCGTTTGTGCTCCTATCTCATTTGCATGTGTTTCCATGTAAGTTTATAAAAAAATTGTGATAGTGTTAACCTCTCTCTTAGCTATCTAAATATATAATTCTTTTTTCATTTTGATTTAGTTAAGGTTTTGATCCATGCCTTCTATTGTAAATGCCTTCGTTTTTGGTCAAAAACCAACATGTGCTAGGTTTACGATAGATTTTTACCCGTTCATTGAAATGTGAAACAAACTACATTTTTTCAAACTAGACTCCATTCTACACATGATAAAAAAATCAATTTTCGATTAGTTAGCAAAAAATTTGTGGGGGAGCACACTCAAATTTCAACTTTTTAGGATGTGTCCACTTTGAAAATTCATAAAATATTATATATTCTTTAAAAAAATTATCCGAAAGAATGAGGATAAACTACATGGTGTAAGCTAATTTCTCACTATTGTGATTTTTGAAATTCTAAAAAAAAATTAATCAAAAAGGGGGGAGCCCTCAGGTGCTATGCTATTTTTTTTTATAAAAAAAGGACCTATTTTGCCTTTCCTTTTTGAGGAATTTAATCTTCATTAATTTTTAAAAACAATAGTAGCTTAGAAACTAGACTCAGAGAACTTCAACTTTTTTTCTTGTCGCATCTTGAAATTTTGAGCATAACTATCTTCATTTTCTCGTGCAAATCAGATTTTGCTGATTTCAGAAAGAAAAAAAAAAAGTGGCATCGTAAGAGCCAAAATTGTGTCACAAATTGGTGCACTTACCCACTAGGGAGGATGTCATAGTGCAATAAAAAAACAACATTAACAATAGTGATATAGTTTCCTTAGATGAAGATGATGAAGTAACATTACACTCTCCTTCACTAAGAGAAGTTAATATTATTCAACCTCAACTCATTCTTTACCCACCTTCACACAAACCTCGAATTCATAACAAACCTGTCCTCATCCTCAAACCACCTAAGAATAATTAATTCACAGCAATCAAATTATAACACCATTTTTCATACATATATAACACTAGAAATAATCCACAACCAAGACAAAAACTTCAACATCCCTCTTGTTACCTCAACCTATCTTACCTAATCCTCCTCGTTTTCCTTCAAAAGGCATGTAAATGAGTATAATCTTGTTGAAAAACTAAATAATACTCCTGCTAAAATATCATTATGGTACCTTATTCAAGCATCCCCTCATTATCATAACATGGTTCAAAGTTCCTTAAAAAAAATTCTTACCCCTTCTAAATGACATAGCAAATATGATTCAAGGAATGAATGTTGATATTTTTTTCCACCAAAGTGAAATCCCTCCTTTGGAGGTGCAAAAACAAAATGATGATTTGATAATAATAGATGTTATTAACACTAATGGTCTTAGACATGGCATAAAGCATACTCTCATTGATAATGGCTCAACTCTTAATGTGTGTACTATAAACCTTCTTGACAAGATTGGAGTAGACAAAATCCAAATTCAACCTAATTCTTTATCTATTCATGGGTTTGATAACATATGGAAACAACCACTTGGTGTGATAACATTACCTATGAGATTTGGAAAGGCCACATTACAAACCCTGATCCATGTTATGCCTCATAATATTTCATATAATCTTCTTTTAGGGAGACCATGGATTCATGCAATGAATGGGGTGCCTTCTAATCTTCATTGTATATTGAAGTATGTCTACAACAACAAAGTGTACACACTCGAAGATGACCCTGAACCAAATTTTTTTTTAAACATTGAGAAAGATAAGGAAAATCCTTTGAATACATTAACACCAACTACACAAGTAGAACTCGTCCAATAAAAAGACAAAGAAAAGCATATTGAGGAAGTCAAAAAGATATTAGAAGATTATTGGGGTTTTGTGCATTTCACAACATTCATGGGAGAATACAAGATAATAAATAAAGATTCTAAAAAGAGAAAAAAAAAGTGAAAATTTCAACACAAAATTCAGAAGACTCTTTGAAAGCATCCACCTCAACCACTTTAGAAGAGGAATCAAATTCTAGAACAAAATTTGATGAAGCTGATTATGAACAACCACCGAATCCAAAAGAAAAATAAATGATTTATGGAAAAGGTTATAAACTTATGAAACAACTTGGATATAGTGGAAAATGATGTGGTGCTAGAGAACAAGGTATTTGTGTTCCTATATAGCCTCACAGTCAAGAGAAGACTCGTGGTCTTGGTTAGTGTCCCTTTCAAAAGAAACAAGCAAGCGTTCACTTAATATCAACATTCTTACAAGAGATCCTTCCAAGCCAACTTTAACATTAGTGCATCCTGAATTGATAGAAACTAGTGGTCTTACTTATTGTCCTTTGAAAGAAGTAGAGAAACCTTCGCTTAATATCCATGTCATCACGCAAAAAACTAACAATTGGAGTTCACTAGATTCTACACCCTCCTTTCAAGGAGAGAACAAAATATTGCAATCTAAAGAGTCTTGTACTAAGGAAGAGATATATTTTTCATAAAATAAAGGAACATCTTCTACTTTTGATCAAGAGAGTATCTTGTCGACACTCCCCCAAGATCATTTGATATCTCTCCCTCCAAGAACACAAAATAAATTTTACAACAAGAGTGAACATTTTGTGCATATCATAGAGTTAATGGTCATTCTACTAATGAATGTAAGGATCTGCATAATTGAATTCAACATCTTAAGGATTGTGGTGCTCTTCCTTGTGTTGAAGAACAAGTAGTTCCTTTAATTGATACTGATTTTCGTTCTATCATGTTTCTCATCAATCATTTTGGCTCATCATTGTCTTGCACTAGGTGGGGTCAAGGGGTTAGGTAGCCTTATCCTCGTATGACACTTTTTATTGTCTCTTTTGGCTAGTTGGCCACATTCCATGTATATATAAGAGCGAGCTTGGATGTGGATAACATGCCTTAATTTGGCTCACATGTGACACACTTATCCATGATGTAGTTTCATTCAGGAACATATGACTTGGCATAGGGCTTGTCGAATGAGCTCTCATGTCTTCTACTTTAAATCAATTTCTCAAAAAAATGGTGTTAGCAACTGCTTTAAAGTGGGGGCATACATCGACACTTATGTTTCATTATGTGATTTTCTTTATTTTTACTATGCATCCTTTTCTTGGTGGTGTCATTAGGTTTGATATCCTTCGAGAATGTGATATTTCTGTGACTTGTCCTCTCTTGGATACAGTAGGCACAATTATCCCTAAGAATAGACCTTACATAAACTAATAAAAATCCCTTTGAATGTACCTTACACTATTTCATATTTACAATAACCATTATATGGCCACCTTCAATAGCACACTTTGTTTCCCTGTGGAGCCATCCTATTTATTCATGGGTGTCAAGCATACAAATTTTTTCTTGCCTCATGAATCATATTGTTCATGTTAGGTGGTGCCTTATCAAATTTATCAGAAGGTATAGCTTTGGTATGGTTAGTATGATGAGAAGCCTAAACATGGGCATGACTTTCCAATTATATGATGAGAAGTCAATATAGAGGCGTGAATTTCTCACTAAGCGACCCTTTTTGGATACTCACCTAGCAGATAACCTAAATTTCCATTGCCTCAAAGTGAGAATGCATTTTTAGACAAATAGCTTAGATATGATCCACATCACGTTGAAAAAATGGTTAAGGCTTGATCCACCTCTTTTCTTTTTTGTTTGTTTGTTTTTGTTTTTATTTCTGTTAATCATTGACATTATATGTTTGTGTATCTTGATGTTGCATATCGTACACCTTGTGTGTGTCCCTTTGTGCTTATGTTGGTTTGACATAGGATATTAGATCTTGGGGGCTTGGCCACCTTAATATTTTTCATCCTATACCATCCACATTGGTACTCTCAGGCCCCTCTTGAATGTCTACTTAAGCAAGTTCCTCCTCTCACTAAAGTGGGGGCTAAATGTAGTGTAGAAAAATGTATCTCTCTACATTTTCACACTTGTTTGGGACCTCCTTGCTAAAATTGGGATTCTTGATGCCTTATTTGGTCCTATTTTGCATCCAAAAGCCTTATTAATTACATCTTTCCATGGATAATCCCAACACTTAAAAAATAACCAATCATAATTCAATGTTTTGGATCATGTGTTCCAGATCTGGTGATCTCGGACTCATACGCCACCTTGGACGTATGAGTCCCACCTAGGTATTGGGACCTGATTTTAAATTTTACATTCAACAAGACACTCCTAGCAATTTGTGTCATGGGTTTTAGCTACTAGGACTCATACGCCATAATTGGCATATGAGGACCACTTTAGCTAGGACCCATTTTGAATCAAATTCTTGGCAATATTTTATTAATAGATCTGATGTCAGCTTTTAGTGTTGTAATTTCAAGAAATTTGGCATAAATAAGTATAAATATAAAGTTATTTTACATAGATTTTCATCCTAGAACTTCATAAGAAATCAAGAGTACTTTCACAATAGCATTATAAAGTATTCAAGAGCATTTCAAGGGAATTCAAGATCAAGATCTACATTCTTCATGACCACTTCAAATTAGATTGCAGATTTACATTTCAAGACATCATTCAAGGTATCATTGTTCATTTTTCATTGTCTCATCATAAGATTTAGTTACCTAAATAGGATTTGACCTAGGAAAACCCCCATTCCCTAACAAACCAACAATTTTTCTTTCTCTTTGTATGATTGCAGGTTTATAGGTTGAAGAAAATTTTGATTTGAAGCCTTCAAATGTATCAAGATTGTAAAGTTGTAAAAGTTACAAAAATTGTAATGAAAATTTTTCAAGGCTCACAGAAAGTTAGATCTAGAGCAAGATATCTAGCCTATTTGCATGAAATCAGTGGGAAAGTGCTTATTTGATCCATCTTTAGAGGCTCACAAAGTTTCACTTCAAAATTCTACTCCTATAACACTTCACAATAGAACAAGACACTTTGCAACAATTTAGGCATATGATTCCCAGTATTGCATTTTTGTTAGTCTTCAATAGATCCAAAATAGTCATCAGGAGGTTCCAAACCCTGCCCGAAACCCTATACTGGGACAAAATTGCCCAGTCTGGCGTATGAGTCCGAGTGAACATCAAAAGTTTGAATTTCAAGGTTTCGAAGCTTGCTTTGACCAGATAATTCTTCCAAGTAACTTCTATTTCATTCTCTTTTTTGAATCTCATTTTAATTTCTTAATTTTCTAGGTTTCATAGTTAGATTTGTGCATTGCATTCATCTTCCTCTTTCCAATCCTTTGCTTGGTGGTGAACCCCCTTTTGTCTTTAATCACACCCCTATGACACCCTATTGTAGATTTTTTTCTCAATTCCATCCTTAGATTGTGATCTCTAGGGTTTCCTTTAATGAAACTTGAAGGAAATAGGTGTAGGAACCCTAATCCCCCTTTAGTTCCATCTCCCAAAAGAGAGAACACGAATTTTCTTCTTTTCACTAATGTTGTCTATGCATCATTAGGTGTTATGGTAGAATTACTGTTGAAGAGAAGATCGGTAGAAATAAATGTACATAGTATACCATAGGCTTCATCATTACGATTATGCCACTTTTATTTCTCAATTTCTCCTATAGGTTTGGTTTCCAAACCCATAGTGACACAATGCAAACCTAATTTATTAATTTTTATCTCTATTGACTTCTTCCATTCGTGGAAGTTAAATGGAGTTAGAATTATATCAATATTGCAAAATGATACACAAGACCCCACTTGATTATGACTTTTGATCCCCCCCTAAATTTGGGCATTTTATAAGTTTTAGATGCAAAAAATCTCACACAATCTAAGCCACAAATCATTGAATAGAATTTCAAAGTAATGAATAGTGGCACTTTATACTTGAGTGCAATATCGCTTTCTTTGAAATGAGCAAGTGATATTCACTTTTACAAGAGCTTTACTCAATGTGAGTAGCTAATCAAAAGATACAATAATCATTTATACCTAATTTTGCACTTAGAAACTAAAAGTTTTCCTTATACAAGAGGAGAAAAAAATTGTTTAACAACACAATTTCCACATCGTCTTGATGCTAGTTTGTTGAGCTCAAAAAGAGATTTTTGACGACTATTCGCAATCTAAAATCTGACTTATGCTTTGAAAGTTATTTCCCCCTTTGCAAGCTCTTGATTGTGCCCAGACTATTAAATATAACCACTAATAATTAACTTAAAATTTTATGTGTTAACAAAAATGTTATTGTGACAACAAAATTCTAATTGTTTGGCCTACAATTTAACCGTTACAATAAAAATTTAGTTTTAATTGTCAACAAAAATTAGAGCTGAACCAAATATAAAGGTATAAGGAGTCTTGATGGTGCAAGATTTTTAAATGAAATGAGAGTCTTGCAAAAAAAGCATTGAAAAGCTTAGAGAGAGGCGTTTGACTTAGTATTTGACCCAATCTTTAGGGTGAGATCTGCAACTTGTGGATAGACACGTCCTTACTAGAGCATAGAATGTCTTCCACCAATATAGAAGACCTGTGTCAAAAGCCTGAGTTGTGGGGCAACCAAATTAGGAGAGCAAATGTGAATCCCACGACTCCTGCACAAAAGCTTACACACTGCAATTTTTAGTATGCTAGGAGTCCGATTTGGGTTGGTGTGAATCTGTGAGAATCTGGAGAGTGGGCTCACAACTAATGCAAACAGAAATGGTCGATTCTAATGCAATTCTCCAAGCCATTTATTAGAGGCGTCGATCAATACCATTCACGTGGACGTGTTAATCAAACGCAACCAAAATATGGAAGGCAAAGGCAAAATACCATACAAATGCTCTGCACACCCTACGTCCTCCTATGATCGGCCTTTTTACACACAAATCTAAAGTCTTTAGCAATGCATGGATCATGCAGCTTGTCACAAAACTCGTTAGTCTAAAAAAAAATGCTCTCAACTTTGCAATAATAAAGAAACATACAATAGACATTGATAAGTAAAAACATCTTAGCGGCCTTTGCATGTAATAGATGAGAGTTGATGTATCAAATCTGTCGAGGAGTTCCAATAGAAACACATTTTAATTCACCAGCTCATAGTTCGAATCCCAAACATAAGCTCAATATTGTATATAATTATGTTAAGAAAATCACAGATCAATTGAACCAACACTCAGATTGCAAATTGGATCTGATACCTTGTTGGTATTGACAAGATATTTTCTTAAGATGCTGATATCAACATGTCTACGAAATTGAGAACAAAGAATGCAATACAAAAAAGGAATGATTAGAAGTGTATAAAAACTTCAATGAGGAGGATGTACAAATAGGAGAAAGAGTTTGAGTCACTGTAAGAGTGCTCAATTCAAGGTGGCGACAAAGTTGGACCAAGTAGAAAACGAGGAATGCCACACAACCTTAAAGAGTTCAAATATATCTTCAAGTGACACATCACCACATAAGGTGGCTTAATGCATAAAGTAAAATAAACATTTAATCTATCTCTCCTTTAGAACTCTTTAAACTATCTAAAATATCCGCCTCTTTAAGTCCTTTGTGGGATTCTAGTTCAACCTTCTCAATCTTTGGGGTTAGTTGAACCACATATTTATTTCCATCATTCTCCAGCTACAATACTATGGAAAAAGACTTAACTTCTCTATAGATAACACGTCTACTATGCAAAAATCTCTTAGCCATAGGGTCTCAAATCTTTTATCCTTTCACAAGAACATTATAGCCACTAAAGATACATTTTGCAACCTTATTCTCCAAATTTGACTACTCTCTTAGCACATGTGCATATTCCTCACAACCAAAGATTCTACAAGTCTCTTCACTATATAGGAATTGAAGAACTATTACATTGAACCATGCATGTATCTAGTTGAAATAGATTTCCAATATGAAAACCATTAGAAAGAACCATATCTCCTTTAACCATTTTGTACCCTCTAGTCAATAAAAATGTATACACTAACATCACTCAATTTACTTATGAAAAATAGTTTCCATGCCAAACTAGAAATATACAAATACACCATTGATACCCATCACTCATCCATCAAGAAATTCTATTAGGAATCTACGATGACCAATAATATTTAAATTAGAAACATCCTCTACATACACCTTCCCACCATCATATACTTCACATTTTGTAAATCAACCTCAATTTAAGGTCATCTAGAAAGGGGAGCTAGCTTATATTTACCACACACCTTTTGATTCATGAATAGCCAAAGAAGTGAAAAAATATCCCCCTTCATCTTAGACTTGGATCCCTTAGACTCATCAAAATAGACCCTTTTCTTCTTCTTCTTCTCCTCCTCCTTACAATCTCTTCTTAGATTTCCAAATTTGTCATAGTTCCAAAAAGATTCATTGAACCTAGTAGGAGATTTGGATCTATAGCTATCTTGCTTCTTGTTCTTTTCTTTTATTTGGATCTTCAATGAACTACTAGGGCCCTCTTAGATGACTCGGAACTCTTACTTCTCATTTAATTAGAAAACAAAGATGTGACCACTTTTTCCATCTTGAACTTGGTGGCAGTGCTTATAATGTCCATAACAAGGTAGTTTCGTGAATCTAGAAAAGAACATTAAAATGTCATTCATTGACCCTCTTCCATTTTCACTTCCATAGAGTGCAACTAGGCAACTACCATATTGAAGTCATTTCAATGATGTTTGGCCATAGTACAAACATACTTCATCTTCATGGTATACAGTTTATTCCTTAGGAAAAGCTTATACACCAATGGTTTACCCTAATAAATTTCTCCAAGATTATTCCAAAGGTTCACTATGGCGGTCTCTTCATACAAATCCAAAAAAAAAATCAACCAAATTGAGTGTAATAAGACCTTTTTCTTTATATCCATCTTGTCTTAGTTTTCTTGTGATGTAGTTGTAGGTTTGGATCCATATGTACAACAACCCATTGATCTTGGTCAATGATAACATCCTCCATCGTGAGCTTCCATAACTCAAAGTTTGTTCTTAATAACTTCTTCATCTATATCCTTTATGTTTTTTCCATTTCTTAATATAATAAAATCAATAAAAAAAAAATTGTGCAAATTCCTATTCAAACAAATATTAGCACAAAAAACTCTTTTCCCAATACCTATTTTTAGTGATCAGGCTCTAATACCAAATGAGAGAAAGAAAGGGTATATGGGCTTTGGCACTTTTCTAAGGTTATTGAATCTAATTCTTCTATGTAATTCACTTTACAACTATACCCTTTTATATCATATAGAGTAGCTATGGATTTTGGGTTTCATGAAGCGTCAACTTGAAAATTAAAAATAAAAATCTTATGGAAGAGACACTAAATAATGGTAAAGGTATTGACACCACTAATATTGTATATTATAGAGGGAATTTGCTACCTTCAAGATGATAGGATTTCAAGGAAAAAATTCTAATGTCTAATTTAATACTATAACTACATTATAATATTATACTATAAGATATATATAATATAATAATAATATAAATATATTAAAAAATAATCTAAAATTAAACAAATTAAAAAAAAAATTCTCAACGCATTATATATATATATATATATATATATATATATATATATATATATAACCAAAAAAAAAAACTTGAATGAGAGAATTAAACAGTTGAAATAATATTATAAAAATAAATAAAATAATTAAAGGTTTTGGCTTTGGACAATTCGGTAGAGTGTGGGAGCGTTGGATATGCACACGCGGAGGTCAAAAAGACACCTTTCAGAGGTGTCATCCAGTTGTCGCCACCTAATGTCTCAGTATCTGTCCGCTATAATTTCAATCTTTTATAACTATTTTATCAGTCAAATTCACTCAAAAACAATCACTTTAGCATTTAATGAGCAACCATTGATGTTTTTGTAATTATTTATTCAATCAAATAAAAAAAATTAATGGATCAAAGTGAATTATTTTTTGGAGGATTAAGTGAGCATGGAGGTGGCGGTAATTCAATGGGTGACGGTAACTGGTACTTCTCCTCTAGTTTCATTTTCAATCGCACAAAAAAGAATAATCAGACGCATACAAAATCAGCTTACTCTAAAAGGCAGATATAAAATCTTTCTTCTTATTCTTTATTTTTCGAAAAGTAAAATCAATTTTTAATTACGAGTGGGGAAGATTAATATTTAGCTTTTGAAATGGTTTTCGAAAAGAAAAGATGACCCACATTTTTTTATTTTATGTTTAGTACGGATAATGGAGATTATCTATGAAGTTTCCGACTTCCGCTGTAGATGATTCACCGGTGACACTGCTCTTGAAAGCAACGTCATCGGAAATTTTGAAAGCGTTGTCGACGCGTAGCGTACGTAAGAAACGCAAGGCAGACACGCATACTCGTGTGTTGGCATTATCACTTTCTTTACTTGCACTTCCGCGTACTTTCCCCTTTACTTCACCCCAAAGTAAACAGACCTCCACATAACCCTACTCTCGCTTTCTCATTTCCTCTCTTTCTCATTTCCCCTGAACGATGTCTATTTAACACGTTACTCAACAATTGAATGCTCCATATACTCCAAGCAATAAAACCATACTTAAGTTATATACAGGAATTGCATTGCAGTTGCTTTAAACATCTGACAGATGGATCTTAGAATAGCTAAAATTAGTGGGACAATCCCACAATGTTCCCTCGGCCTGCTACCTCTCAACATAAAATTAGCAAGGCCGCCTTCTGCATACGTTGGGAAGAAGACCAACATGAAAAAGTTCGTTGTTAATGCTGCCAGCTCGGGCGAATCAGGTAATTAATTGTTTTACTCATATGTTTTTGTTTTGTTGTTCCTTCAATTACAAACTTCATTCAGACATCGAAATCGAACTCAGGAAATTGCGACTACCTACTGTATTGCAGGGCCTGGGAGAATGGTAGACGAGGATATGGTAGTTTTGAGAAACCGAATGCATCAGCTGAGAATGGAGGAAATAAATTATATCCCTCCCAAGCACTGGATGGAGTGGGAAAAAAAGTGGTATCCCACTTATCATTCAGATGTGTGTTCTTCCCTCCTGTGGCTGCAAAACATTCTACTTAACACAAGACCTGGCGTTGCCATGGCGACCGTGGCTTCAATTTCGTTGAGCGTTCCAGCATGTCTTTTGCTTCTCCTTATTCAGTGCTCGCTTATTCTCAATGGAGTAACTCTGGAGTTTCTCAGTTGTTTTCACCGGTAGGTTCGTAAAGGCAAACCTTTATTGGAAAGTTCTTCCGCTTGTGGACCATATACTCACTCATTTTGGTTAACTTCCAAAACAAATATATGTCTCCATGTTCCTCTTATTATATTAGCGCTATGGAATTATGTCCAGAAACATCTTTATTTCTTTACTTGTAAGATTTTAAGATGCACAGATCATTGCTTGAACTTTCAGCAAATGTTTCTTATCAGATGTAGTGAACGCAATCGCACTTTATGAAAATGAAGTATGCTCCAAATTTTTAGTGATGGAATGTCAGATTACAAGACAGGTGTCTTTGCCTAATTCTCTTATTGTTGGCCACGTGTTTCAGAGATTCGATCCTTTAAAATATTAAATAAATTACGCACTGTCAAATCTACTGCTCTAACTCCACTTCTCTCACTGCACATGAAATATTGTGTAGCAGATCTTTCACGTGCAACATGGTAGTGTGGTAGATCTTTTGGTACAATTCTAGTGTGGTAGATCTTTTGGTACAATTCTTGTTTGTCTTTCATTATCATGAATGACATGCTAACTAATTTATTCTGATGGTATGTTATGTCGTTTACGGAATTTTAATTGTCATTTATTCATCTTCACATAATTGTAATTTAAGATGCGTTAATTAAATTATGCGCCGCTAACAAAAGACAGATAGATCTTAATTGAAAGGGCAGGTGGATCTTAAATGGGCTTCCACTCTCAGTGCAAAGTCTTCAAAAATTTCTATGAATAAAGCTTCTTAGATGATATTTTGGAGAGAGTGGATTTCAAACTTAATTACAATACCATCTTTTAAACATGACTTCAAGCTAATCATAAATAGATTCAATCTTAACTATTCAAAATCGTCGAAAGTGGATGTCAAACTTAATTACAATACCATCTTTTAAACATGACTTCAAGCTAATCATGAATAGATTCAATCTTAACTACTCAAAATCGTCTTTAGACAATACTTTGATGAATTTACTTTTTAATATATTTTTTTGTTATGCAAATTCCATCTTAATTTTTTCATTATTGAGTAGTTCCCTTTCGAAGTGATGTCTCAAATCAATATAAATATTTATTTTTGTAGAACACATGATTTTTTTATTTTTTTAAAATGATAAAATTATTAGTAAAATATGTTTTTGTTGCTCCTTGCACTTGCTTTAAATCATATAACATTTTTTTTTATTCATGTGGCTTTTAAATCATATAACATTATTTTTCATTCATGTGGCTTCACATGCTAGTATAGCTACTAAACATTTTTTTTATTATAGAAAGAAAGACAATGGATTGATTATGAATGTCCATGACAATACTCCATAACATAGATGAACAACATAAATAGATATGAAAGATACAAATGAAAAATCTTAAGTGAACTACATTAAGATTCTTATTAATCCATTATTTTTATGGAATCACATCTTTAAAATGATTTTTGTTGTACATCTATTTAATAAATATATCACAAATATTATTTCTTCAACTTGAAATTCATTTGATAATCTTTTTTCTTTCAACACATTTTAATTTATTTTTATAATAGTTTTGTGTTCTTTGTTGTAACACCATTTTTATATAGTTTATAGTTAGTTGTGAATTTCTTGATTCCATATATTTTGTTAAAATTGTGAAACCCATTTCATGTGTATTCACCTCCTTCATTAGTCCTTAATATTCTCACATAATGTCCACTTTGTTTCTTTACTATCTTTTTACACTATTTGAATCTAATGTGTGGACATGAATTCATTTCATGCAAATCTTTTCTCTTTCAAATCAAGATTTATTTGGATTTTTATATTTGGAATGAAGATTCGTGGATTTGATTCTAATGTGTAGAAATGAATCTATGATTTGCAATTTTTTTGCATTTGTAAATAAAGTCTTATTTTGATGTTTATATTTGTAATGAAGATTGGTGGTGTTGGTAAAGATATTTAAGATTTTGCTAAGTATCTATCCATACTCTATGATCTGAGATCATGGATGAACAAAACTAATGAGAGTGTCCATAAATCCATGATTCCAAGTACGCTAAAAATGCTATTAAGAATACCATTTATTTTTCATTTTATGCGTATAACATAATAAATGAGAAAATAAAAAGTTTAACAAATATTTCAAAAAGATATATGTTAACATATTTTATATAAAATATTTATAAGATATATATCCATAAATCTTAACCGTTAATTTTAAAATAGAACCAACCAAAAAGTCATTGCTATGCATATGCATGTATGTAGAGCAGAGTTAATAAAGTTGTAAAAGTGATGATTTCAAATCGTTTTGGCTGGGACGACAATGGGCCGGCCCTTCCGTTCCTGTGTCGTTGTCGTTCATGTATTAGAAACTTGTAATAAGTCTTTTATCCTCAACATTCATTGAACTACAAATCATAGCAATTTCAAAGTGCATTGCATATTCTTTTTCCTACTCCACTTCGTATATTGCCTTATTATTTCCACTTGTTTTACGGCAGAGTAACAAGAAAGAGAAATTGTTTTCGTTTACTGACACAAACACGAAACTTTTCGATCGGTTAGCAATAACAATAAAAAATCTAAGTTAATCTATTGCACACATTTGTTAAATTGCTTCTACCTTTCTAGGAGTTTGTGTATAGCTCATAACTTTGCTGCGTAAATTAGGTTATCCTGCTAAGGAAATGGAAAAAAACGAAAGAAACTTCCATAAAACAGAGAGAAATTTAGAGAGATGTGCAAGGTACATTAGGAATAATAGATAAGTGAAGGTGAGTGCATCATACTTAATTATGAAATCCATCGATTTTTTTCAACTGAAAGTTATGCTCAACAAAGGCGAGGTCGTTAAGGATGGTGTTTATATGAAGATCTCTTCAATATTGTTGTTTATGTATATTTGGGACAATAGAATTGAAAAAGGTTGGGACAAGGTTAATCTATTTGTAGTGTATTGTATTTATAATAGTCAATCGAAGGTTTTTAGGTTTATTTTTATTTATAAAATATAAGTGTGTTATATAATATATTCATGTTATGGTTGGTAATGCATGTAAATTATGTCTAATATGTTCATGTTTTCTTCAAAACAATTGATTTGACCATCTTTTTTATCCCTTAGTTTGATGCACTCGCTCATATTTACGATCTTTTTGTTCCTTGTGCTTGTTTTTTATCTCCATGGTCTCCTAATTCTTATATGGCATCAAAGCATAAAGGGAGATATTTTTAGGCCAAAGGTGAATGAAATTGTATTTGGTTTGATTCCATTACTATGTGTTAACAATTTGCAGGAATCATAATCCCAAATTTGACTAGCATGGGGGTGGTTTGAGGCGGCGAAATCAAATGCCGCATCTCCTCATTTTATTCCAGAGACCCCACATAGCCTTCAATTAATGAATTGAGGGAACGTTTAAGGTCAATCTACATTAGGGCTCGACATGTTGAAGGTGAGATTTGTAGGTTTTACAACTCGCGGATCTTAAGCTCCCGGTAACATGGTAGTCAAGCCCTTGGTTATTTTCAATCCAAGGGGGCTTAAAATCCTCTCTAACTCTTTCCTCATTTTTAAATATTTGGTGCAAAAATTATTTTTCAACAATTTGAATTTTTTTTGCAAGAAGAAGTGGAAAATTTGAAAGCTTAATAACTTTTGCTTGGTAGCTCAGAATTGAGTGTTGTTTTTTTGCAAAAGTGAGCTTTTTGCGCAAAGCATCTAATGGGCATACCATCACACTCCCACTATAAAGTCACATTTTATGCTTTGTTTAGCCTATTTACAAAGCACTCCTTCTACAAAGTGTCAAATTAAGGGGGGGGAGAAATAATCAAGGGGGTTTTATTTTTTGATTTTGTCTTTATTGAGGTTTGCAAGACAACTTAATCTATGTCTTCTTAATCCACCTCATGACAATAAACTTGTAAGGACTCATAAAAATCAAATAAGTAAGAAAATGCACTCACATGAAGTGCCACAAACTAAAGGTATGTTCTATATGGAGGAAATTTGGGAAATATGTACTTACACTGAATTATAAAGTGTAATGGAGGGTTGTGTAGAGCCTCGATTTGACATCATAGTTATGGATCCTCATGATTCTTTCCACATTGTTTGTGTTGCCTTGCTTTGCCATCACAACAATGGATCCTCATGATTCTCACCTCAAGCATGTGTACCTTGGTGCACACTCTTTTTTAGTTTCTTCTACATCCTTTGCACTTAAATCTGGGTCTAAATTCCTTACACACTTTTGTGCCCAGTTTCAGTTTGTCTTCTTCTATCTCTTAGCATTAAGGTGGGATTGTGATAATTATATGCTAATGCTTCTTTCAATGAAGCAATAGAGGAATTTTTTTTTTGGGAGGTCTCATGAACCTTCTATCTTGATCTCTCATTGTAGGAGTTGAGAAAATACAACACCACAAACCCCAAAGATCACCTGCATGCAAATAACCTGTCACAAAAGAAGAGATGGAGACAAACAAGCAAGGGTTCTTTGAAAACTAAAAATGTATATATCAGAGAGAATGAGAGAATGAATTGATATTAAATACAATGGGATCAATCCTTATAAAAAGGAGATCATGCAAACCCTAATAAAACCCTAATAGGAAAAACCCTAATAGAAGCCCTAATAGGAAAATATTTAATAATTAATATAATTATTAAATGTCACATTATGCAAACTAACGTGAAATCTTAAGAAGGGAATAAAGGTAACTTAATCAACATAATTAAGTTAAGACCTTTACTCTAATACCCCCCCTTAAGATGAGCAATAGTGCAGCTACAAACAAATGTAGAAAAGTAAAGGTAGCTACAATGCAAGAAGGCAACATGGGTCCTGACAACAAGGTCAGATCAGGTACCCAAATACAACCAAATCTCTATAAAATGGAGAAATAGAGAAAACCTCATGGGAAAAAGCTCTACTCCAAAAAGAGAAGAAAAAAGCCAAGAAGAGACATCACTGAAGCAGAAGAAGCTGCAAACAATTGTCGAAAGATGACTGCTATGGTGCTGAAGAACCTCCGCTGAAGATAGGATGATCAGGAACAAGAAGACAATAATCTGCATAAGTGCCCATATGACACTACTCGAATCAGATGGCAAACAAAGGCAAACACCTGGAACGAAAATACAGATGGCACAAGAACAAATAGTCTGAAACACTGATCAACTGAGAATGGAAGATTCCTTCCAAGGCGAAACCAAGGAAACATTAGCACGAACACTATAATACCCCCCCATAATGGTGAACTGGGAGCCTGACAGATCAACTGAAATGGTGTGCAACACCCTGTAGTGCATGAAGAAAAAGATACAACATCTGAAAGTGCACAAGAAAGCACTTGCAACTGAAAAAGTGGTGTGCAAAACAAAGCACACATGCATGAGGCTGGAATCATATGGATCCATGGTCATCGTGGAGGGACACCCACCGGACAAAGGTGTGATGGCAAACAAAGGCAAACTACACAACCCCCCATGGTATGGATTCAATGTCGTCATGGAGGGATACTCACCGGACAAAGATGTGATGGCAAAACAAAGGAAAACTAAACAACCCCTCATGGCACTTTATAATATCAGTGTGAGTACAAAATATGGCACAACCTTATGTGCAAAATCTCCAAAAAATGCATGTACAATAGTGTGGCACTTTATCTCAGTGCGTTTACATAAACGATAGCTTACAAATGATGCTCAAAATGTCCTCAAAGGACAAAATGCTGGAAATACATGAAGAACAGCCAAGAACAAAGCATCCCATGTGAACAAAAAGTTTCCAAGAGCAAATATGTCCAGGTAATCCACCAGAGTGTGAAAAAACAAATAACTGAATAAAAGATACCTGGAGTGAAATATGGAAAAATGGCATGGATGAAACTGAAGAGCTCTGAAATATGGTTCCAACACCACTGAGATTATGAAAAACGGAGAAACTGATCAAAAGTTATGAGCTTGAGACTGAAAATAGCCCCTTTGTCTTCAACTGGCTGTAGAATGCACCAACGGAAAAAAGAAGTGATGAGACTCACACCACTGGAAAGATGAGAAAACCAGCTTTTCGATGATATCTTGTTTGCCAAAAAATGATATAGTATGCCCAAATTACGGCCTCCAGAATAAATCAGCTCCAAAGAGGAAAAAACCAGCACTAGGTTAAATTTGACGGTCATACGGCCGTCGTAGCAAAAACACTATGTTAAATTTGATGGCCAAACGACCATCACCGTAAATGTGCGATTGGACTAGTTTTCTGAAAAAATGTTTTTTTAAATAAAAATAATTACAATGTTTTTTTTTTTTGTAAAAAAATAATTAAAAAAAATTAGAAAAGCAGAGGGCTTCACTGCCGAGTGCACAGTACATTACACTCGCAGTAGTACTATGCCATGCGGTACACTACGAGGACAGCGTAGTTAGGCTGGGCAAGCAAAAGTGCCCTTTTAATTTTAATTTTTTCAATGATTTTTTTTTTAAATAATCTAAAATTTGACAAATAAAAAACACTATGAATTTTTTAATTTAGTAGGAAAAAAAATTTATTTATTTTTGACGAAAAATGAGGCAGAAAAAAAATTCCGAAATTTTCTCTTACTAGGCAGGGGGACGGTCGTATGGTCGTACTAGCAAAACAATTTTGCTTCAAATTTTGACTTTGTCCAAAATAGACGAATGAACAGTTGATTTAGGGGTTTTGGACCGCTGCGGACACAATGGCAATGTCCGTTTGAGCTGAAAATGCTTCAAAATTGTAGGTATGCCCTAGATCAAGAAAACAAACCCCAAACCCTTGAAGCTCCAAAAATCTTCAAAACAAGAACAGGAAGCTGCAGATGTGGAGCTTTGATACCATGTAGGAGTTGAGAAAATACAACACCACAAACCCTGAAGATCACCTGCATGCAAATAACCTGTCACAAAAGAAGAGATTGAGACAAACAAGCAAGGGTTCTTTGAAAACTAAAAATGTATATATCAGAGAGAATGAGAGAATGAATTGATATGAAATACAATGGGATCAATCCTTATAAAAAGGAGATCATGCAAACCCTAATAAAACCCTAATAGAAGCCCTAATAGGAAAACATTTAATAATTAATATAATTATTAAATGTCACATTATGCAAACTAACGTGAAATCTTAAGAAGGGAATAAAGGTAACTTAATCAACATAATTAAGTTAAGACCTTTACTCTAACACTCATATGGGGGATTATTTCAGTGGATCACATTTTGAGATTCTAGTACTCCTAATCATAGTACTATCTGTCTTTTAAAATTCACAAAGTTTGATTACCTTTGTGTACATGGTTGACTAGTGTTCATATGTTCACTCATGTAGTGCTTTGTATCTCTTATCTTGATCCATATTTCTTGGAGATTCGTTGATTCCAGCATATACCAATTCATCTTCTATAGAGTTTATAATTTCAACATGCTTTAGTAGTTCTTCACCATGATGTTCCTATAATCATGGGACATATTTTCAGAAGGTCTTAAATCCTTCTCTTTCTCTTTTTTGGAGAGGATTTTCGTTCTCACTAGATTTTCTCCCTTTTTCCATTTGTGAGAAAATGCATTATACATGGGTATCTAACATGGGCTTGTATCTAGGACTCATTTATATCTATTTTCACTAAGGGGGAATTATAATAGTGTTACATAGCTAATGCTTGTTCCAATGAAGCAGAGGAGGTATCTTATTTTTGGGTGGTCTCATGAACCTTCTATCTTGATCTCTACTATTTTACATGGGTACCTAACATGGCCTCATAGCTGGGACCCATTTATATCTATTTTCAATTTTGTGTATCACTTAAGAGGGGGTGTTAGAGTGAATAATTTATCTATTCACTATACTTAAGTTTACTTAGGTTGATGAGGTTAGACAACATCTTTCCTAACTGAATGTGCAACCTTTAAACCTCTAGAGGTTACCAAGTTATTTGGTAAACCTCATGTGCTACCTTTTTGAGGTTGGAAGACTTTCCATCTCACCTCAAAGGTCACTCAACACTTTTCATTAAGGTTGATGACCTGTTCAAATAGGTTGTTAGTTTGCATATTCCAAGTGATCCAAATTTTGACACCTATTGGACACTTTTATACTCATTTGTACCACTTTCATGGGGCACTTGTCAATCGACATGATAGGTGGATTGTCTCTCCCTTGCTTATATATCCAAGGCTTCCTCATTTGTACATTTG
This sequence comes from Sequoiadendron giganteum, assembly GCA_007115665.2. NCBI lineage: Eukaryota > Viridiplantae > Streptophyta > Pinopsida > Cupressales > Cupressaceae > Sequoiadendron > Sequoiadendron giganteum. The sequence goes on along the minus strand of CM021103.1, from coordinate 46,691,504 downwards.
AGTTGACTACATACAATATTTTCATTGTTCATTGTGCTTTTTTCATCTCCATGATCTTATAATTCTTATAGCTATCATGTGGCATTTTTAGGCATGTGTTACATTTCCATTGCAGAGAGAATTTAAGGTATTTCTCTTGTTTTAATTAATTTAATAATTTTATTTTGAATGAAATTGTAGGAAATGGATTGAGGGAGGGTATAATCCTCCCATATCCTTTTATTCCAAAATTTGAAATGATTTTGTTTGAGTTTTGTGTAAATTTTGAAGAACCTCAAGAATATAGGGTTATCATGCCCAATTTTTAGTAAAATGATGAAAATGTGAGTTTTATAGCTTGAATAGGGTGTTGGTAATATTTTCACCAAAAGGGTATTCTTAGAATTTTTGAATTTCAAATTTTGAATTTTTTAATGAATTTTCATGGTGGAATGGGTAATTTTTTGGTTTTTACATTATTGAGATATAAGAAAATTTGAAAGTTTTATGTGAAAATGATTGAATTTGAATGTTTGGAAAATATGGAACTTCTTGAAATGAGATGGTATGCAATGTGGGAAAAATTCATTGAATTTTGAAAAAGACATATTTTTGCATTGGTTTTTGTGTCACACTCTTTATAGGGTGTGATGATTGTTTTGGAATGTTTTGATAAATTTGTACTTCATGAAATTTGATATTATATGTATTATGGAGAATTATTATTGAAATTTGGAAAAAATGTATTCTTGCATTGGTTTTCATGCCACACTTGTTGGTGAGTGTGAAGAGCCTAGGATTAAGGTACTAGAGAGGGTTATGGGAGTGGCTCCCAACATGTCCTTGGACCAAAGCAAAAATTATGTTGATCACGAGTGGGGAGTCATTTAAAATCAAGTGATAACTCTTGAAATATGGGTAATTAATTAACTAAGACAATGGATGCCTCTCTCATGCCTTAAGTGCTAGCACAAACTAAGGATGTTTGGGAAGATATGCCAGCTGAAGAAGCTTGGGTCTTGTAAGATCAATTATCCTCATTTGTATGAAAGGAGTACTAGATTACGTGGGTGTCATACCTTCAAGCATCATGGTGACACTCCCTAACTATCTCTCTAATGTCTTACCCTAGTGTCATGTGTGTGTGATTGGCTATTGGTGAGTTGGCCCAATAGGATTTGTGATCTAACATTGGTGATTATTCCCAATGTGGATTGTGTTATGATACGGTATTTATACCAATGATGGCTTGTATGGGATCCATTATATCATTTATATGATTAATTGTTTATATGATGTGCATGTGGAGTGTATACTTCATGTATGGTGTGTGTAAGCCTTTTCCTTGTGTGTTTTGTGTGAGTGTTATGCTTGTGGTCCATGTGACTATCTCCTAAAATAGTGTGAGTGGATCGATTTGATTCCACGAGGTCGGGTGGTGTGGTAACCTCCATTGAGAGCCTAAGGTTCATGTATCGAGGAATGATATGGCATCATATAATTTCAAGTTTAATTCATGTCGATAGATGTATTTCATTCATTTATGTTGTAATATATTGATTTGGAACTTGTCTTTAGAGATGATTTATAAATCATAAAAGAAAAGCATAGTTTGACCATTTTGTGTGTCTCGATGTTGGTGTCGGGAATGATTTCTTATGCTTATCCTTATCATGATGTTAAAATACTTAATCAAATTTAGGAATGTATTTCATTTGGTGTTTAAAGTGAAATTTTTAGTCAAATTTCATAGTTGGGTGGTCTGGTCCTACATCTAAGTGGCCATATTTAACTCTAAGTTAACCTAGCCTTCCAAAAAAATTCCTAATACTATTAGGGAACCTTGGTGGAAGTAGGGGTGGGCTGGTGGAAGTAGGGTGGCCTAGTTTGATAGGCCTAAAAATCCAAAAAGCATAGAAATTTTCCTAAGGTTTTTGGGGTGGCCTAGTCCTATGTAGGGTGATCTCATCCCCATACAAAAACTAGAGATTGAATTATGTCAACCATTGATATGGGAGGGATTTCTAAGCCCTTTTACCTTTTCAAATAATTTTTATGACTTATACTTTTCCTGTTCTGGTCATTTTGGTCATTTTGAAACCTTGAAACTTAATCAAAATTTCTCTAATTCTAAACTTGAGCTTTCCTTGGATTTTTAGGAGTCCATTTGGGAAAAAATTGTATATGAAAGTAGCTCACCATAGTGTTGGGGTCCTCGTAGTGTTTTGATCTAGTTCTTAAGTGTCATCATTGAGGACTTATGTCATCTCCTACATCATTTTGCATGCAACCTCCCAATTGACTAGTTATCAAACCTAGGGTTGGGGAGATGATTCTTCTAGTCTTGTGAAGTCTTGTGAAGGTTATAAGACTTTGTGGTTCATCTTGTTAGTGTCATCAACAATCCTCATAGTTCATGGGTTTTGTGGAGTAGTTTCTTCCCTTGGGTGATGTCACTTTGTGATGAGACATCCTGGGAAGTGTGAGGATGTATGGAAGTGACTTACAGTCATTTCATCTTGTGGTAAGTTCTACCTCTTCCGTAAGTAACCTCTTGGGAATTTTTTCCCTTGTGTTTAGAGTGGTTTAGTGTGTCTAGATTCAGATTGGAGGTTGACGAATCCCTCATCCTGCCCTAGAGTGGTGTTGTGAGAGAACACAATCATTGTCTAGTAAATGATCATCATATAGGTGTTGTCCTCTCTCTCTCCCTTTTAATTTTCATCATGGTGGATTTATCCCACAATGGTTAGTTTTTCATTGTTGCCACCTTGCTTATGCAATGGTGAAGTGTCTTGTTGTCTCTATCATCATGTTGTTGTGACAGTTGTCTTTACATTATCATGCAAGTGTGACTTGTCATTGTTGCATTATTAGTGTTGTTATCCTTGTTTCAAAAAACAATATTCCATCAAGTTTTGTTTTTAGCTTGTCAATTTGGGGCATTACATGATGACTTTCAAATATTTTCTATTTCAAATTAATATTTATTTGGATGTTTATATTTGTAATGAATATTTATGTATTTGATTCTAATATGTGGAAATGAATCTATTATTTGTTAAAAAAATTCTATTTATAAATAAGTTTTATTTTGATGTTTATATTTGTAATGAAGATTGGTGGTGTTGATAAAGATCTTTGAGAGTTTGCTAAGTATTTGTCCATACTCCATGATTTGAGATAATGGATGAACAAAACCAACAAGAGTGTCCATAAATTTGTGGTTCCAATTATGCTAAAGATTTTACTAGAGATACAATTTAATTTTTATTTTATATAATGTATATAACATAATTAATATTTATTTTATACTTATAGTGGGAATTCAATAATGTCTCACATTTTAAATTTGTGAATCCTACTAACATATATATCCTATAAATATTTTATAAAATGTGTCAAGATATATCCTTATCAGACATCTATTTAATTTCTATATATAATTTAAGTGAAAAAATGAAAACAATATAAATAGATATTTGAAAAAAGATATGTATTGACATATTTTATATAGACTAGCATTTGCATCTAAAGGAGGTGCAAGGATTACACTAATAGAAAACTATATGTATACTAATATGTTAGAGAGTAGTGTTTGTGCATGGGTGTGTATGGATGTCATGTGTTGCAAGTTTTAGCTGCATGTGACTGAATTAAACAATTAATAATAAGAGGTAAATAATGGAATGAAATAAACTTAGACAAATCTAGATTTTTTCCTTAAGAAATCAAGTATTATCTGATTTTGAAATATATGCATTTAAAACATAAAGCAATACAAATGAAAAAAGAAAGTTGCCATCAAATTGGCAAAAAACACTACAAATGGAAATAGACTATTTCCATCAAGTTGACAAATGAATATTTATCTGAATTTTATGTAATAGGTAAGATTTTGAAGGCTTTCACTTGATATTTTAGAGACTTTTACTATAAACAATAACTGATTTACCATTAAACAACAACTGAAATTTGTTTTAAATGACTCAACAATAATTTGCAAATTAGATATTAAGATATATATACTAATAGATAATTCTTAATCTTACATTCTGATTTTCAAATAGAACCAACCAAAAGTCATTGCTATTCATATGCATGTACGTAGAGCAGAGTTAGTAAAGTCGTAAAATTCATGATTTCAAATCGTTTTGGCTGGGACGACAATGGACCGGCCCTTACGTTACTGCGTTATTGTCGTTTATGTATTATATATTATGACTAACTTGTAATTAGTCTTTTATCCTCAACATTCATTGAACTACAATTCATAACAATTTCAAAGTGCATTGCATATTCTTTTTCCTACTCCACTTGGTATTCGGTGGAGCTTTAATAAAAATATTCTTTCCACTTGTTTTATGGCAGAGTAACAAGAAAGATAAATTCTTGTCGTGTATTGACACAAACACGAAACTTTTCGATCATTTAGCAATAACAATAAAAAATCTAAGCTAATCTATTGCACACATTTGTTAAATTGCTTCTACCTTTCTAGGAGTTCGTCTATAGCTCATAATTTGCTGCGTAAATTAGGTTATCCTGCTAAGGAAATGGAAAAAACGAAAAGACACTTTCATAAAACAGAGAGAAATTTAGAGAAATATGTAAAGTACATAAGGAATAATAGATAAGTGAAGGTGAGTGCATCATACTCAATTACAATATCCATCGATTTTTTTCAAATGAAAGTTATGGTAAACAAAGGAGAGGCTGTTAAAAAGATGAGGATTATATTAAGATCTCTTCAATATTGTTGGTTATGCGTATTTGGGACAATAGAATTAGGAAAAAAATGAGACAAGGTTTTGGAAGTGTAGTCAAATATCTAAGTGCATTTTGTATTTTATTCAATTTATAATAGTCAATCGAAAGTGTTTTTTAGATTTATTAAATTATTTATATTTTATAAAATGTAAGTGTGTTATATACACTTACGTTATGATTGGTAATGTATGCACATGTCTAATATGTTCATGTTTTCCTCAAAACAATTGATTTGACTATCTTTTTATCCTTCAGTTTGATGCACTTGCTCATATTTATAATCTACATATAATATTTTAAAAATTAATGGTTCACATTATCTTCAAATTCTTAATAATTTGCTTGTCATAAGCGATAAAAAATAAAATTTTGGTTAAAAAATATAATTTCAATGTCTAAATTAGATCAAAAAATGGGACACACTATTTAATATCACCCACCAATAAATGTATTTTGTGAGATTGATGTTCACAAGAATGTTCTTATGTTATGAGAGTTATACACACTGATTAGATGTTTGGAAAGTGTCATTGATTTTGAAGTGAGAAGACTTCAATGAGTTAATATGTGAGTAATTTAATCCCATATTCTACAAAGAGAAATGGATGATGCAATGACATTACATGAAAGAAAGGTAGGGACAAAAATTTTAAGTGTACATAAGTGAGTTTTAAAATAGTATAATTGATATACAAAAAGACACAAAATGGATTGAAAAGTTCTTATGAATTAATCTCTTTTTTTCTTTTAGACATTCAAAGAGGCATGACCTCATAATCAAACCTCATAATATATAAGAAAGTGTAGATCCATGTATGTTACCTTAAATAATTTTTACTTGAACTTGAAAGGTATCAATGGCACAAAATACACTTCCCACACTAATATATGAGATGAGGTATGCACAAAAATAAAATTAGTTATACAATTAAAAAGAAATGAACACAAATGTAGTATACCATAACATAATGATTTACATAGAGAAGCCTCTTTGAAGAGAAAAAGCCATGTTCTAAAAAAACTCATATTTATTCAAGAATCAATAGTTATAATACATTTGTAGAGTCTAAGTCTTTACATGATTATTATCAACAAGAGATCTAGTTCAATTCGACCTATATGATAATACCTAACAAACTCACTAAGAGAGGAGGATCCTAGCTTTACTAACCATGGACGGGAGCGGTCACGGGCGTTGTCACAGGCGTGGTCACGGGCGGGAGAAAACTAAGTTTGAATTTCAAATCAATGGTTGCAGATCTGGGAGCGAAGCAAGATCAAATAACCAACAGTCGAATCAGGAGCTGGAACCGAGTCAGAAGCAAGGTAAGGATGACCAGGATGATGTGGATTCCAGTGTCAAAATACAGGTGGACCCTGGGGGAAATGAAATTTCGGCTACTTTATCTGCTTCTTCTCCCACTGAAAAAATTGAGAAGGATAGTGGGGGAGTGGGGACCACTGGCGGTTTAGGAGGCAACTACAAAACCTGGACCTCGCTTTTCGGGGTAAAACCTAATGGAAAGTCTTCCTTCCCTCCGGTGCAAAATATCTCGTCCCCTGCTAGAAGTAAGTTTGCTATTTTGATTCTTGATCTGATTATAGATCATAACATAGCTTTAATGGAACAAACCTTGGTTGGAAAGTTTATGGGTCCTAGACCAAATATTGAAGTGGTCAGGGAATTTGTAAAAAACAAATGGAGAACCAATGGGAAAGTCTCTGTTGCTGCTCTTCCTAAGGGTTTTTTTGCTTTTGAATTTACTTGCAAAGAGGATATTACGGCTGTGAGAGGTGGGGGTCCCTGGGTGATAGGAAAATCATCCCTAGCTCTAAAGAAGTGGTCTTCCCACTTGGATCTATCGGACTTTATCTTTGAGAATGTTCCAGTCTGGGTTAGACTTCCAAGCCTGCCCCTGAAATATTGGAGTGAAGACGTCTTCTTGGGTATTGCTAGCTCCTTTGGGGAGCTCCTCGCGATTGACACAATGATAGCTGCTAGAAAGAGACTGGCTTTCACGAGGATTTGTGTGGGGGTTCCTCAGGAAGCAAATTTACCTTCCTCTATAGAGATAAAGTCTAAGTTGGGTTCTTGGGAACAGAGTATAGAATTTGAAACTATCTCGTTTGCCTACTTCAAGTGTAGGAAATCTGGGCATTGGGCAAAAAAATGCCCTCTTAATGCAGCCTTAGAGAAAGAGAAGCCAGTTGAACAGGGGAAAAAAGAATGGAAAAAGAAGAAGAATGATTCTGGAGAAGGAAGAAGGGAGAATAAAGAGCAGGAGTTGGTTTTTGAAGCTAATAAAAGGCACCTCAGAGATTGAAGTGGTGTTGGAGGAAAAAGGTGAGGTCCCTTTTGGGCCTCATAACCCAAAATTTGTTACTAAGGAAAGAGGTATTGTTGAGGGCACCCTAGCTGAGGAAGGAGATTGGATCCTATTTCCTTCCTTCTCCCAAATGATAGTCCCACTTGATAGAAATGAAGAGATTTTGGGTTTGGAGGATATTCCCAGTGAGGGCCTATCCTTGGTCTTGAACATTCCTCCTCTCCCCTTGTTATTTGGTTTTCCCTCCCCTATGGGTGTGGAACAGTCGTTGGAGACCAGTTCTTCTGTTGGGGTTTTAGAATCCCTTGTTAATCAAGATCACTCAGCCAACCTTTCCAGCAATGCTTTGTAGTATCAGGAGAATGGAAACATGGACACTCTACCTTGGGAACAAAGAATACCAAACGATAAGGATTGGGAATCTAGCAGAGAGACGGACAGTCAGAAGAGACTGATAAAGAAGAGAATATATTAAAGAAGAAGTCTAGAAAAAACAGACAAGGGAAGACCCCAAGTGGCATTTCCACCAAATCAAGAGGCAAGGTTGATTGTGGTGCAACAAAAAACTCAAGAGGTAAAAATTTTTCGAAAAAGAAAAGAGAGCTAAATAGTTTTCAAGATATAGCAGATGGATCTCAGAAAACCATCCTAGAGTGTCTTAACTCCCCTGGTATTTAATGAAGATTATGTCCTGGAATATAAGGGGTCTCAATAGCCCCCACAAGCAGGATGTTCTCCGCAACTTTGTTAGAGATCACAAACTGGATATTCTTCTGATTCAGGAAACTAAAATGTCTAAGGAGAAAATTGAAAAATTGAAACTCTTTCAATACTACTGCAACCAGGGTAATAATTCTAATGGTGCTTCGAGTGGAATTGTTACTTTCTGGAATTGCCACAACATCAAAGGTGATCTGATTTTGGAAGGCACGAATCACATAGTTACTAGATTCACCCATATAAAAGATAACTTTAGTTGGATTCAAATGAACATTTATGCTCCTAATGGTAAAGGTTTGAGGAAATCGTTTTGGTGGGAATTAGCTTCTATTAGAAGGATTTTTGATAAAGATGCTTGGATTGTTATGGGTGACTTCAATACCCCCTTAATGAATGGTGACAAATTTGGGGTATCTCAGTTCAACTTAGAAAGTAAAGAGGATCTTCAAAATTTTATTGATACTCAAGGGTTGATAGATCTGGACCTTCTTGGAACCGCCTTCACCTGGTCTAACTGCAGAAAGGGGATGGACCTCATACAGGTTAGATTAGATAGATCTCTGATCTCTAATCATTGGTATTTTGATTACTTTTTCTCCCTGAAAGCTCTCACTAGAATAGGTTTTGATCATTCTCCTATTAGTTTCACTGCGGATCCTATAAAAAAGAAGAAGAATACCCCCTTCAGATTTGAAAAAATATGGATTTCCCATCCTGCTCTTAAAGAGGAATTAAAGAAATGGTGGAATATAAGTATCCAAGGAGCTGCTATGTTCAGAATTGCCAAAAAATTAAGGGAAGTGAAATGTAATCTTAAAAAATGGAAAAAGGATTCTTTTGGGAACATCTTTAAGATCAAGTCCGAACTTCAGATGGATCTGGGAGCAATTCAATTCAAAATTCAGAATGAGGGTTATTTGAATGATACTAAGGAAAAAGAGAATGAGCTCCTTAAGAAGATGCATGACATAATTGGGAAGGAGGAGGAGTTTTGGAAACAAAGATCTAGAGCTCTTTGGCTATCGACCGGAGATAGAAACACCAGGTATTTCCACCTTTCGGCTTCTAAACACAGAGCTATTAACAGAATATCCCAAATAGATATGAATGGTACCAGTTTTGTGGAGGAAGAGGATATTAGGAGGCAGGCGGGTTCCTTCTATAAACTTCTTCTGTCGGCTAGTACTGAAATAAACCAGTTTGAACAAGATCAGCTTGTGGAAGTTATACCAAGAATTATCAATCAGGAGAGCAACTCTTTTATGACTGTTATCCCCACCAACGAGGAAGTCAAGAGGGCTGTCTTTTCCTTTGATGGGAATAAAGCCCCGGGGCCCGATGGTTTTCCTTTGTTCTTCTTCCAATGGTTCTGGGAGATGGTTGAAGAAGATGTGGTTAATGCTATTAAGGAATTTTTTGGAGCCAGATGTCTTTTAAAAGAACTTAATGCTACTTTCTTGGTCCTCATCCTTAAGAAACCTGGAGCTAACAACTTTGAGGCTTTCAGACCCATCAGTCTATGTAATTCTTTATACAAGATCATCTCTAAGGTCTTAACCTCTAGATTTTTAGTTTTTTTGCCATCCTTGATTTCTCCTCAACAGAATAGATTCGTCTTTGGTAGACAAATTCTTGACTCTATTGTTTCGGTTCATGAGAACATTCACTCCCTTGTTGAATCAAAGACTGAAGGTTTACTTTTAAAGCTTGACATATCAAAAGCCTATGACAGAGTTGACTGGGTTTTTTTATTTAAAATTCCGAAGGCCTTCGATTTTAATAATAGGGTGGTTCAAATGGTGGAACAACTTGTGTCCACAACCTCCATATCGATTATGGTCAATGGTTCCCTGACTTCCTTTTTTCAGAGCACCAGAGGTCTCAGGTAGGGTGATCCTATTTCTCCTATTTTATTCACTATTATGGCCGAAAGTTTAGGTAGGAATCCGAAAAAACTGATTAATTGTAAAGTTATCTCCGGGCTCAGACCGTCCTCGGGCAACTTGGTGTGTTCTCATCAACAATTCGTTGATGATACTATGCTTATGGGTAAAGCTTCAGTGTCTGAAGCTAAATCTATTAAACAGCTACTTGACAAGTATGAGAGAGCTTCAGGTCAGCTGATCAACAACCAAAAAAGCTCGCTGTTCTTTTTCAATACTCCGGCACATCGTCAGGTCAAAATAGCCAGAATTCTGGACTGTAAAGTGGAATCCCTTCCTGCCACCTACCTAGGTCTTCCTTTATGTATGAAACCTCTTGATGCCTTCTGGATTTCATTGGTGGATAGATTTAGTAAATATCTTGTAGGTTGGAAAGGTGCTCTGCTTAAATAAGCTGGTAAGCTTCAGCTCCTCAAAGCCTCCCTTCAGAATCTCCCTATCTATGCCCTGAGCCTTTTTAAGATCCCTGCCAAATATGTTGACACAATTGAAAAAATCCAAAAAAGATTTTTTTGGTCGAGTGTTGAGGAAAATAAAAGAATTCCATTAATTGATTGGAATCTGGCCTATAGACCTAAAAATAATGGCGGACTTGGGTTAAGAAGAATTAGATCTATCAATAAAATCCTTTTGGCTAAGCAAATTTGGAGAATTTTCTCTTCCTCCGGGGAGTGGATTGATATTATGGCTAGCAAATATCTAGATAACAATTGCTCTTCCATTATTAACAAGGACCCCCACCTTCTTCCAAGAGGATCTATATACTGGAACAATTTAATTATTGGAAAAAAGATTGTGGAGGAAGGCATTGGTTGGCAAGTGAGAAATGGTAATAGTACCAAATTTTGGGAAGACAGATGGTTTTTTAAGGAACCCCTGATAAATATCATTCCCTTCAAAGATTGGGCTGAGAATTGCAAGGTTAGGTTTGGTACTTATGTGAAAGATTACAGTGTGAATGGTAACTGGGTGGACTTAAGCAGAGTTAGTTAGGCTTTGACCCCTATCCAGATTTTGCTGCTGGCTGTTAGACTTAGCTCGGAGCAGTTAGAGGACTATGCGGTCTGGATTGATGATCCCTCTGGTAATTTTTCGGTGTCTTCTGCTTTTGCTAAGTTCACTTCTTCTCTGGATCATCCTCCTTTTTGGTCTAAAACCTGGTGCAATAATCTGATACCTAAATTTAACATCTTCTTTTGGATCCTGCTTCAAAATAAGCTGCTTACGATTGACAACTTGTGTAAATGGGGATTTCAAATCCCTAATAGATGCTGTCTCTATAAGATGAATGCTGAATCTGTTAATCATTTATTCCTTCATTGTTCTTTTGTTCCTTCTATTTGGGATAAGTTTAACAGATTATGGAATCTCTCTTGGGTCTTCCCATTGCTCATTGAAGAACTCTTTTCTCAATGGAAAGCCCGGACAAGGAATCCTTTACTTAGATTTTTTTGGGTGCTATCTTTTCCTCATATAGCCTGGGGCATCTGGAAAGAACGCAACAATAGAATTTTTAGGGACAAAGAAGCCCCTGTGGATCATGTCTTTGATAATATTGCCAAATCTTTAAAGGAAAATTTCAGTGTCCTGGCCCAGAAGGATAGGAAGACCCTGAATGCTGAGTTTTCGAACTATGATCTCTGCATTGCTAAGGATTGGAACATATTCCCCATTCTATCTAGCTTTACTATGAAGGCTAAAAAGGACAGAGAGGGATTTTGCTGGACTTTTCCGCCTAACGGGTGGATCAAAGCTAATTTTGATGGTGCGGCTAAAAGCAATCCGGGGGTGGCGGGCTGTGGAGGAGTAATAAGGGATTCCTATGGAAATTTCATGGGTGCGACGGCCTCTCCTCTTGGCTCTCAAACTAATCATTTGGCGAAGGCGGTTGATGCTTACCATATTATAAATTTAGCCCAAAGTCTCAATATAAAAAACTTATGGCTGGAAGGAGACTCCAAAAACATAATTGACTGCCTCCGTGGCAAGTCTCCTCCCTCGTGGACCATCAAATCATGGATTGATGAAGCTAAATTAAAATTGGACAAGTTTGAAAAAGTTAAAATAACACACGCCTATAGAGAAGCCAATGTTGTTGCGGACTTTTTTGCTAATGAAGGAGTCAAGAGTAAAGAAGTGTGTACCTGGCTTAATAATAGCGATCTTAATATTAAAGTTTGTGCCCTATTAAACTATGATAAATCATATGGTAAGGCGTCGTGTTATCCCTTTAATGAGGACAGGTTGGATCTTTCACATCACAATCATTAGATTGTATGGGACCGAGCTCTGTGGAGTAATTTGCAAGTTTACTCCGCACGCTTTGTGGGTGCTTAGATTTGGCAGGGCCAATTTTAGAAAGGATTGTGTTTGGTTCTTCCTCACTATGTCAGCCGATATGGGTGGGGATAGAAAGCGAACTAAGCCGGATAGCTATGAAATCCATATGAAAAATGCTAAGGCTTGGAACAAGATAAAAAGTAGAGGTCTTTTCCCTTTTCTGGAGAAGCTTCATGGTTCTAATCTAGAGGCTATGAATCTCTTTGCCAAAAATTGGCATGATGGCAACCTGACTCTGTTTGGCAGGAATGTGGAGCTCAACGAAGATTTAATTGCCAAAATTATTGGATTACCCACTGATGGGAAGAAGTTTTTCAGGGATAGGGCTTACTCTAATGAAGTTGTTATCAAATTCCCCAAAAATGACAAGGAAACGCAAAACTTGGTCAAAATTGCGAACAGTTACTTTGATGTTGACTCCATAAAATATATATGGAGAAATGTCCTTCGGGCCATCATGGAGTATATCATGGTGGACGGGCATTTCACTAAAGTCTACGGGTACCACTTCGCCCTCCTCAACCATTTCCACCACAAGGTAAGGGTTTCTATCCCTTATTATCTCTTATGCTCTCGAAAGAAAAGTTTGGAAGACAATAAAAAGAATCCCAAAAGATTTCCTATCCTCCATACTAGGTTAATTAGGCTTATTGTTGAATATCTACATGTGCATGCCCTTGCTACCTCAGAAGCCAACCCTGATGTTGATAGTGATAATACTGAGCTCAGTGGCTCGGATTATTTGCCTAACCCTAGCCTTGGCCCAAAAGCCCCTAGTTTGCATGTTGGCCCTTCTAGGGATCCAGGTAAAATTTGAGTTGCGCTTGAGCCCAACTGTCCTCCTCCTAAGATCAGCCCTGCTGGCAAGACTACCCAGGCTAAAAGCCTTGTCTCTTACACCAAAGAGTCCTCTGAGCCGAAGGAAGCTGATACCAACACTTCTGAGCGTTGTGTGGGCCCTGTTCTAGACATACAGAATATCGACAATTCCCCTGTTAACACTGGTAAAGAGCCCTCCCTTGATTTTCTGTACCTGGCTAAAACTAACTCCGAGTCCCATTCTAAACTCCTGGACTGGACTTTCTCCGAAATCAATGAGCTTAAAATTAAAAATTGGGCCCTGCAAAGCAAGATTGAGGAAATGGGTGTCAAGATTGCGGAGTTGGGCAAGAAAGATGTGGTGCACAGTAACAGGATCACTGATAATGATGTTGAGGGCCTAAGGATTAACATCAGAACCATTGCAGAACAGAACAATTGAATAGCAAGACACAATGCTATAATAATCAATGCAATGATTGAAAAGCTTGACAAAGCCCAGCAGGGATCCTTGGTGGTTGATCTAGAAGACACTAAAGATAAAAACCAGGAAACGGATGGAAGCATTTCTAGAAGAACCCGCACCAATTTGAAGCGAAAGGCCCCCTTAACCCCGAAAATGGTTCAAACCTTCAAGAAGGGAGTTACTGATATGCAGGTTTTGGAGGCAGAGACAGAGACTGTCCTCAGGTCTCTGAAGTAATTTTGTGTTCTTTTTTTGCTATCCTTTCCTTTCTGACCCTCCTGATCTTTTTTGCCTGCTTGTTGCTGGGTTTTTTTGGGCAGCTATATTTTTTTGGTGGACCCTTGGTGGTCTCTTCTCTATTTTGTAAACTTTGTGGTTTCGGGTCCCTGTAAAACCTGTTTTACCCTTTTATCAAAAACAAACTCACTAGAAAAACTCCATCTCAAACAATCAATAAATAAGAGAAACAATATATGGAATAATCAATTGATAATTAAAAAATCACTCAAGTACCCAAAATGTGGTGCCCAAAGCCTCAATTGAAATCCAACGCCCAAATTCTAAGGTGACTTTGCAAGCTAAAAGTAACATATTCCTTACACCTATTATAGGCTCTTTATAATCCACCCATCAACTTAGGTGCTATATTTATTTATTTTTGATGGAGGTCTTCCACAAATTCTTTTCTGCCTATATTTTGGTTTCATTATCTCCATTAAAAGACCTTATGGTATGCCTAATATGTGTCAAGAGTTAGCAAATATAACTCCCTATTACAACTCTCTTGTACATTAGAAATGCTCTTACATTTCCAATATAATAGATCCAACTTGTAAAAATCATTTTTTAATCCAAAAAAATTGATTGAATCCTCTCTTATATGAACTGAAGATCCAAAAAAGATCTATATTACCATAACCTATTTATTATACTCAAGATCCAATTCATTTTTTTATACTAAAATCAACCTTGAAAATTTTTAAATTTATATTTTATATTTTATAACACAAAATTTCTCAAAACCCATTTCATTTTTTTATCCTAAAATCAACCTTGAAATTTTTAATATTTATATTCTATATTTTATAACACAAAATTTTGTTTGTTTCTTTTAACATTAAAATACAAAATTGAAACACCTTTAGTCAAACAATTCTCATTAAGTTTGTATATTAATTTATAGGACATACGAGATAACTACCCAATTATAAGAAAAAGTAGAGTAGAAGTAAAGCGAAGTTGGTATCTCGTAAACGTTAAAAAGGGCGACGCACCTTGCTTGTGCTCGCGAGCTCACAGTGACATTCTCTTCTTTTTTATAGCTTTTTCTTTATTGAGATGAGATTCTTCTGCCAAAATTTTCCTTCACTTGTTCAGCATCGGTACAACCGCGCCGTTCTCGATAGCAACTTATATTGAATTTTGTAATATGCCCACTAAAGCCTCGAAAGCGATATGCTATACGCGTACCTGCGGAATGAAGCCCACCAAAACCGCGTTGAGGAGAGAGCTGTTACAGTTCCCCAATCTTATCGTACCCTTGTGGGACTTACCCATTAATGCGGCACAACACCATACCACTCGGGATCTTCCTTCCGCGTTCTTTTCTCACGCCTATTTAATGCCTGCTTCAGCAATCAAATGTTCCAAGTCTGCTTTGCCTATAGAATTATAGAGAGCCATTACAATTTACAGCAATTCCTACTTTAGTTCAGCTTGTTTGGGGAAATTATAGAGTATTTATAGCATTGTAAGGAATTGTAACAGGTTGAAAAATCCCAGGAATGGATGTCACAGTGGCTAAAACTAGCGGCCCGATCTCTCACTATTCCTGCGGGCTTCCTTCTGTGCAGAGAAACAGCTTACAGAAGCCACCGGTCATGAAGAAGAACAAGAGCAGGTTCTCTGTTAAGGCTGACAGTTCTCGGGAATCGGGTATGGTTAATTTCAGTTTAGTCTTCTGTTGTTCTGTTTCTTAACGGAATCACAATGCTGAACTTGAGTTTTCTTTCTTTGCAGGACGTCCGAGCATCGTGGACGAGGGTATGTTAGTGCTGAGAAAGCGAATACACGAGCTCAGAATGGAGGAAAGAAATTATGTTCTTCCACAACGCTGGACGGAATGGGAGAAAAGCTGGTACCCAACTTATTGTTCTTGTGTATATTCTTCCCTGGGATGGCTACAGAACATGCTGCTCAATACAAGACCTGCCATTGCTGTAGCCTTTTTGGCTTTAATCTCGTTGAGTGGCTCAACATCCGTCTTGTTTCTGCTTATTCAGACCTCAATTCCTCTGAAGCAACTAACTATGGAGCTGCTCAGCTATTTGCGTCGGTAGGCTTGCAATGTTTCTTCTGCAATTGTGCCCTGGAATTTGTCTGAAAATACTAAGCCCATCTGAAAGTCCACGAGAATTCTTTGTTTCTTAACGGCTAAGTTTTTAAGAGCCACGTCTCTATCTTGTATATTTACCAAATGCGACAATTTTTTTAATATTTGTGTACGTAGTGGACGTTATGGTTTAGATAGCCTTGTAATAAATTATGTGAATTTTTATAATGGAATGCCAGATTGGCGGATAGGCCCCGCATATCTGAATTATTGCTTGGAGGTCCCAGTTTTTGAGCCGTGCAAAGTGAACATACACTTCCGAGCTCTACGGATTGAATTTGCAACTTCCATGTCGGAAAATTTGCGCAAGTTGAAGATGTTTAATGATGTCTAACAAGGATCTCGGAGTTGGGAAATTTTGGATTCCTTTATTCCGTCGAAACGATCATTACGCGTAATGTGTCGTCATATGTATATGTAGCATAGTGCAAGGGAATAAAATCTATTTTAAATAAATTTATTGTTAAAAAAAATTTAGGATAATTTATGAATGGGTGAGGTCAGAAATGAGAGACCTCATTTCACGATCAATTTTCAACAATTACATCTTAATGGGATTTGAATAAACTACTTGTACAAAATTGAGACCTTTTTGAAATCATATGCTATGAATTTCAAAAACCTAGAGGTAGGGTGTCCTACAGTGGGCCCTTCTTCCCTACAACAACTTAACCATCACATCTTGCCACTATTGACCAATTTATTGCTAATTAAATAAAAATAGCATTAAATATTAATTTCTAAAAGAATTTAAAATTAATAGTTGAGTTTATTAAAATGGTTAAGCATAAAAATATAATTATAAATTTACATGATCAACAATAAATTGTATATATAATAGATTTTGTTTTCAATAAGATGATTATCACATTGTTGTGCATTGACTTAAATAGTCTCACATTTTCCCTATCAAACCAACTCACCTATATACGGAAATAACTCCCAACAAGCTAATATTTATTTATTTATTTATTATTTAAACTAACTTATACATTAAACTAAAGATGTAATAAATTCATCATTCCCCTCTTATTACATTAATATAAATATTTAAGATGAAAGATTACAAGGAATAAATACACCAACTCACCTAACAAACACCAAACTAACTTCATAAGCGGATCTTCTAACTATTAAACTTGCAAAAAAATTGTACAATATGAGAGAGCATAAAATATTTCCATCCTCCAAGCACAATGAGAGAACAACTCTCTTTTGAGAGTCCACATCTCATCCAAGTGTGTCAAAATCCTTCATCTAATGTCGAATACGAAAGAATAGATCTCCTCCAAGAGTCCACTTTCCTTTGAAAATGTCAATATCCCTCCTTCAATGTTGTGGGAATTGATCCCTTCTCTAGTGTATAAAAGAAACTAAATCATAGTAAATACATTCACTACACCCACAAGTTCTACCAAGAAAAGCCAAGTCCCCTTTGTTCTATAGAGGGAAACATAATGGTTCTTCTCATGCAATGCATCTTCTCTGAATGAGAAGCTAAATCAAGATGATAAAAATCCTCCATCCTTTGAGGTGTGCTTTAGTCTTTAAGTTTGATAAATCATTTTCTTGTTGTCTTCTTTGTTATCTTTGACATCTTCTTCACAACCTTTTTTAAGATTTCATTTTTCATTTCATTTCTAATATTTAGCATCAAGTAAAATGTAATCAAGTACACCATGTGTCACTAGATAGTCGAAGTTTAGAGTCCCTATTTATTTGAGAATTGCATGCAACATAAAATAAAATCCATATTTAAGAATTATAAAATTGAAGTTGTTGTATTGAACTAAAAGTGCATCTTATTTATGCAAAAATTCTATATTATCTCCAAAAAAATAAAACCCACAAATTTTATCTCCTAAACATTAACTTTATCCTATTAAGCCTTCATACTATTAAAAAAATGAAACACTAAACATCTCCACTTTGAATTTATGATATTTCTTCTAGTTGTTTTATTTACATGCCACTTCAAAAAAACATAAATTTCTTACCGAAAACCTTATGTTTCCACTTCTAGTTTCACACCTTTCTCCTCCTCCATATGCATAATTAAAAAATGTAACATTAGTCAATGGAAAGTCATATTCAATGCCTTAATCAACAAACCCATGAACTACTAACCTACAAAGTCTTTAAAAAATAGATCTTTGGTGTAGTATTGATTCTCCTTTAATGAACGCTCTTATACCATATTAAAATGGTTGATCATAGAAACACAATTATAATTTTATACAATGACCAATAAACTATAAATATAATAGATTTTGATTTGAATTGAATGATTATTACATTGATGTGCATTCAAGGCTTAAATAGCCTTACATTTATTGTATCAAACTAACCAACCTACTTACGCGAATAACTCCCAACAAACTAACTATTGATTTATTTATTTACTAACATAAAAATAATATTTTTTTGATTTATTCCTTAAACTAACCTATGTACTAAACTAAAGATGTAATGTAACTCCAATAGAATTAAGATAAATATGAAATTAAATAAGGAAGATATAGGTGTTGTATAACATGAATGCAAGTGTGTAGAATTAATTTGCTATATAAAGAAAATCAATGTTCTAGATGTGTTCATTAGTTTGAATTATGCAAATCTAGAATCCTCTATAGGTTGATATATGATGGCACATAAGGAATGAAAAAATTTAAAAATAAGTTAGGGAATTTGTTGGATCAAAACTTAAGTTATTTTAGATCCTAAGTTGATCCCCTTATTCGACCAAGTTTATAGTCTTGAGAAAATGTTGGAAGTTTGTAGGAAAAAACACAAATGGCCTAATAGCATATCATGATGTAATCGATTATTTTTAAATACTCCAAATCCAAGTGCTCCTAGAACCATTACTCTTTTGGTCAATTAGGAACAAATTCGAGTCAAATCTCAAGAAAATTGGGAACAAATGTAAGTGTTGTAGGATTGACCCAAGATAGGGGATGCAAAATTTGAAGATTTTTGTCAATTAGAATCACACCTTACGAAATCTATTGTTCAACATTCTATTGAAAAATTAGATTTATCAAGTGTGGGACCCTTACAATGAAGATCAAACATTTGAAGAAGGTTGAGTTCCTTTTTAACTTAACTGCAAAGATGTTGGACTAACCTAGCACTGCACAACATACAACTAATCCTAGGTTGATAATGAAGTGATAATGAGTAAATAATGTGGTAAACATGGGAAATCACAAGAATAAAGAAAGTAACATGAGGATATAGGGACAAGTAGGGGATGCATAAAAGAAACCATAGTAATTTAAATGTTAAGATAAAATAAGAAGGATGTCCCACTAGAGGGATAAGAAAAATGTGAATCATGATACAAAGGAGGAAGCACAACAAACAAGTAATAATAAAGAATATCAAAGTGCAAAATGATTTTATACTTTAAATGAAACATTAAATATATAAATATATATTCTAAGGATAGAAATTACATACTTTAGTATCTTCACCTCACATCTCTACACCCATTTAGTGCATGTGCTCCTAGTGTGCTTTCAATCTACTTTTACTTTTTTTTTGTTAACCAATTGATCATAAAATGATTTGAAGATAGTGAAAAACTTAGCAACCCCACACCCCCCTCCCTATTCATCTAGAATAATTTGACTTAAAAATTTAATAGGCCACTAATGCTCCAAGTGCTAATGCCCAGCTTAAAAAATTAATACAATTTTTTTCACCTCTTTTATACTCTGATTCCTAGTACATTTTATCTATCACACAACTAAAAAATATCCCTTTTCCACACCTCACTAACTTATCCCATTAGCCTTCCTTTATTATCCACTTTCAGCTACACTTGGTCTTCCCCATCTCCCTTCCTACAACTTCATCACCTTCATTACATTTGATTACCCAATTTATTCTTAGTTCTCCATGCTTGGCCATATTTATTTTAGCCCATAGCCTATCTTCACCTTGGATCCCCATACCTTGACTTCCCCATCCATAGTTCTGCTCTATCCACATCTTTATCTTTCTACCTATTTCCTTAGTCAACCCACACTTTAGATCGCCCTAGTTAGTCCTTTACCTCTAGCTTCCCCTTACACCTATCTTTGTCATCTTTAGGTGTTTATCACATTATCTTTGCATTCCCATTTCTTCCTTAGCTATCCTACAACATATTTGTTGAATTTAATACTATTCATTTTTCTTTGCAGTGGAGTTTTTCTCTCAAAATGTTTTCTTCATGTAGATAATCATGTTATGGTATACTTTTTTTTTAAACTATAAGATTAATTGTTTTTGCACATGCCTCCCCTCAAATTTTATTGTAGAAAGAGTATTCCACAACTTTGTTTCCTTTCATATTTAACCTTCCATGTGGATTTGATCTATACATTTCTACAATGCTTTTCACCTTGATCATTGATATCAAGGCATTTGCTAGGATTTAAATGAAATTAAAAATACTTTAAAGAAACTACTATATTGTGAGGGTCAAGTTCTCATTCACCCCCTTGATAAATTAACTCTACAACCTTTAGTGAATATCAAAGACAACAATCTCAAACATGCAAGTTTCCTAGATGCAAACATGTTTAGATTTCAATGTAGAATCCAAATATAAATATTTCTAAGATGAATGCTCCTTAAAATAGATTATTTTTCCTTACAAAATAATTACACATCTCATGAGTAAAAATACCTAGACAAAACAATAAATAGTACAAATGTTTACCAACTCAACTCTAAATGACTAATGAGTAAGTTGAGAGTCAACAAAATTTAAATTTGAAGAATCAATTTTATGGTGTGAATCTAAATAATGCTAAAACTGAACACAAAAAGAAACAAATGTGAAAATAATAAATAACTTTATAATTATAGATATCATAAAAAACACAATAAAAAATAGATAAAAATAAATATAAGATAATATATAAAAAATAAAGAATAAAATATAAATTAACTTTACAAAATAAATAAATAAATATATAAAGATTCCACTCAGTACTACTATATAACAATAACAATATTGAGACATTCCATCAAAATGGGCCCAAAACTTAATCATGCAATTTCCACCACCACACATCCATTGCCACGATACAAAGAACGAAAGTGCAGGCAACTTTACCATTCTTCCTCGAAATTTCCCAAATTGGATTATTGTTAATCACCATTTTCCCACTGCCATAAATCATTATCAAACCCTCAAGCACGAAAGCGATTTAGCGAATCTGAACGCGGAGCAGCGTTAATGAAGGCCAACTAAAACCGCGTAATTATCTCTATCTCAGAGCCTCGATCATCGCGTCAATGCGGGGCCCGCAATTCCAGAGCCATTCCTCGCACTGAGCAAATGGATGCCTTCGTCATCCCGCAAACTACGCATATATAACATCTTGTTCCTCAAACATAATATTTAAGTTTTGTTTCAAGAAATTTATTAATATACCTTAAAATTCTGAGTCATGGATGCCCGAGCTCTCAGTAGTATGACAGTCCCTCAATTTCTGCTTCCTCTGCAGACAAAATTACAGAGGCCATCCTCTACACGCGTTCCCCTGAAGAAAAAGATGCCCAGATTTGCTGTTAAAGCTTCGAGCTATGGCGAATCAGGTATAGATTGTTTTACACGTCCATTTCATTTATCTGTGTCTGCTACTGTGCTTTGCTTTGCTTTCCTGTCTTTAAGTTCAAGTAATTGTTCAGATATTGTGGCCAAGTTTTCTTACATTTAACTGGTCATGTAGAACATCGGAGCATGGTGGACGAAGATATGTTAGAGTTGAGAAAACGGATGCATCAGCTGAGAATGGAGGAAATAAATTATATTCCTCCACAGCACTGGATGGAGTGGGAAAAAAAATGGTACCCAACTTATGATTCAGATGTTTGCTCCTCCTTAGAGCGCCTGCAGAGCATTCTTCTTAATACAAGACCTGGCGTTGCCGTGGCTATGGCGGCTTTAATCTCCTTAAGTGTTGCAGCTTCTCTCTTGGAGTTTCCTATTCATCTGAAGGAAATCACCACGGAGTTGCTCAGTAATTTGCATATGTAGTCGTTGGTATATTTAATCTTGTTATTCGCACTAAATTTTGTCTCAGTTTTTTTTCAATTCAAGTTTTTGAAATATATATATATATATATTTTTAATTGTAAATCTCGCATCTTTATGCAAAGTCTGATTTTTTCTTTTAGTTTATAGAAGTTGTTAAGACGTGTTTATGATATTAAGTTCTTACAATCTATATTATTTGTTGTTTCATCTGTTTCTGAATTAGATTGCATGAATTCTTACATATTGATGGATCACGAAGTATGATCCAAAATGTTGATGCAAAAAAACTCTCACGCAATCTAATCTAGAAACCTCTACAACAATATAAAGAATATTTATTTTACGAAATTGATTTTTAAATATAAATTGAAAAATTTTATAATTGATTTAAATTCACTTACAAGTTACAAATTCCTTTCTTAAAAAAAAAGATTAACTATTTTATGTCCTCAACGTCAGTATGAAGTCTAACTTGCAAGCATTCAATAAACTGTCAAGGAAACCTGATTGATGGAATGTAAGATCAGCCGAAAGAACGTCATCTTTAGATTATAAATTTGACGGGCTGTGTAACCGTATTCAAACCTTTTTATGGTAAAATATAATAATTATTTTTTAAAAACTATTACAGAAGAAGAGAGATTTAAACAGTCCGTCAAAATTTATATAAATATATATTTATATTAAGATATCTTAATAAACAATTTCTTAGACAAGCAGGGTCGACCGTCAAATTTAAACCCGTGGAGGAAGGTAGAATTTCGTTATTCGTTCGTTCCTATTTCAACTATTCTTCCCTCACATTATGGGAAGAGATTCTTTTCACGGAATCATCATTTCTAAGCTTAAAATCTTTGTTTGGGAAATGAGCAGTTGAATGATTTGATATTTGATGCGTCTTTTAAATACAATAAAAAGAAGATCAAGAAAGCTCATTATTGACACAACAAATTTTGAGTGCAATTTTTCAATCTCTATTTTAGAGAAGTCTATTTACTTCGAGAATTAAATAAGTAAAAAATTTAAGTGTTTATTTAAAGTAGTAAATCAAAATGGTTTGAATATTTATATTTCTAATGTTTTAAAAATAGGAGGTGTCAATAAATCAAATATAATTAATGATCATTTGAAATTATACTAGTAATTATTTGATAAGTCTAGTATCATTCAATCAATTTGTTGAATATAAAGTAAAACGAAAAGAAATGTGAAAAGAAAAAGAGAAAAGAAAAGGAAAGGAATACATTCTAATGATAAAAGAAAAATGGAAAGGATAAGGGAAGGAATACATTCTAATGATAAAATTTTGAAATCACTTTACAATACAAAGAAGAGAATAGAAAAAAGTGAGGAAAAATAAGAAAAATAGATTCTAATTAACTAACATATAAGTTTTATAAGAATATAGAAATTGTTTTTAATATTTGTCTATTCATCAAAAATCTTCAATTATTTAAATTTTTTAACAAATTGATATTTTTAATTATAAAATTAATAAAATTATTTATTTACTTGTGTCTTTTGGTGAAGGACATTTTCTCTTTAATTACTATTTTGTTTGACTATATATATTGATACTTACCAAATTAATTAAAAAAAAAAATTCTTAAAAAACAAAAATTCTACAATTTAATAGACAATGAAAACAAGAAAGATAAAAAAATAATATTATTTTAGAATTACACTAGTAATTTCCTAATAAATCTAGTATTATTCAATTAACTTATTAAAATATAAAGAAAAGTAGAATAAATGTGGGAGGAAACGAAAAAGATTAAAATTGAGAGGAATATATACTAATGGGAAAAAATTTCCATCAATCAAATTCATTTGTTTCAATACAAAGAAAAAGAGTTGAGGGTAATAGATTTTAATATATTAAGATATAATTTTCATAAGAATTTAAAATTATTTTTAATATTTGTGTATTTATAAAAATCTTCAATTATTTACATAATTTTTAAAAATTAATATTTTAAATTAAAACATTCATAAAACTCTTTATTTATTTATGAAGTATATTTTATTTTTATTATTATTTTATTTTATAATTGTTGGTGTATTCTACTCTATTCTAGTTAGGCTAACTTAAGTCTAGTTAGGTGTTGGAGTTGATCCCTTGCATTGAGGAGAGCAACTCACCGCCACTGAAGGATGACGAGTCGTCTCCTCAATCCATGGCATGTGATTGCCTAAACTTGTGGCCTGAATTTGCTCATCCTAATCCTTTATTACGAGGGTTTGAGCTTACTGTTCAAACTGAAATGAGTGCAATCTTATGCATTGTTTTACAGATTTCTCTGTGTGCTTGTTTTCTATCTTCTAGATCTTCTTAATTCTAATATGGTATCAAAGCTTTAAGTGGAGATAGAGCAAGCCATAGTTGAACCAATGTATTTAATTTGTTTCCATTGTTGTGAGTTTAAAATTTTTAGGAAGATGGTTAGACGTCTTTGAAGCATTTTGGAGGCGTCGCTTGGAGTCAACCTGCACATCTTGCCACAACAAGAAGGAATCGACCCACCCAGTCCAAGGAATCACTATGACTAATCTTCCATTTAAAGGCATTTAGAGGAGGCAAGCAGGCCGCACATCGAGCCATTCTTTGCGTAGAGGTCCGTAGGCAGGACGTCAAACCTTTGTTGGCTGATTTTTCCTTTGTTGGATGCGAATGTTCTGTGCAGTCCATTGATTTGTCTCAGGCCATTGATGATGGTCTACGCCAATCAAGTGGCCCACGCCACCATTCCTTGCATCGCCCTATAACTTGGGCCCATAAATCTATGCTAGGGTGTGCAAATCCTGCCATAGCTCTGCAAAAGAGGCCGCGATCTGTAGCGATTTGCATGGACTGTCAGAACCAAGGTGATACTCATCTCTCATGCAGAGAATCTGGCCTCTTTCAGCGGCTTGAGATTATTCAGAGGGAAATTCACCCTCTTTGGTGAATCATATTCCCCTCATTTGCATCTGGCTAACTACCATTACCGCCATTTAGCAAAGACACGGTCAAAGATAACAAAGATCAGCGTTGCATTTTAGCAAAGAAAGACTTCCAACAACTCATGTCGCCTGGTATCCTCCATTTGGCATTTGGAACCTCTATGTAGCGTATTTTGGAGGCAACATTTTGAGTTTGGAGGCCTGCGAGGGTAGTCTTTGTGCAACCCATGATGCCACCAATCGCTCATAACAAGGCATGATTTCTTACTGAGAGAGTGGCATGATTTTTGCTTGAGCATGGAGGGCAACGAACATTTGGAGGGAACCTGCAGAAAACACATAGTTTGGATACAAGCCAATGTGGAGTGGATGCATTTTTTTCTAACTAGAGTTAAGTTGTATTGACCTGGAGGGACTAGAAATCAAGGCGATTGTGATTGGTTGATTTGTGGAGATTGGACAGACTTCACGGAGCAGGATGTGAACATCCATTTGTGTACATCTTTCTTTCAGCATGCTTTATGTTTGCATGTTCTCATTGATTTTTGAATGCCTTCATTTTTCTCATTTTCGATTCTTTTTAGAAATTGTTAGTGCTAATGAACTGTAGGATAAAGTTCCAAAACCAAATTTTGGGTTAGTGTAATCAATGAACTTCAATTAATTTTTATTATGGGGGGTTTTAATAAGAGAAATTAGGAAGATAGTCTAAGTGTATTCAAATGATTAGATTCTATATTTAATTACCGGGTAGCTGTATATCAACTCAATCTAGTTGAGCAAAGCAGAATATGTACCAACTGTAATTTCAAGCATTCCAAAATATCTTGGAGGTACTCGTACAGTGGTTTCTTTGACTCCGATCTATATCCTATTGCAATATAAGATCAATCACATTCCTTTTTCTTCTTCTTCACTCCCTTTAATGAATGACTTGTATTTTGTTTCTCTTTTTGGAGAGGAGTTTTTTCCCACATGGGTTTTCTCCTTTACTCCATCTTATGAGAAAATTTTGTACATGCGTACCTAAAATGGCTTGTATCTGGGACCCATTTCTTCTACCCACCTAAGCTATGCTTAAGGGGGGGTGTTAGTGTATTCTACTCTACTCTAGTTAGGCTAACTTAAGCCTAGTTAGATGTTGGAATTGATCCCTTGCATTGAGGAGAGCAACTTGCCAACACTGCAAGATGAGGAGTCCTCTCCTCAATCCATGGCATGTGATTTACTAAACTTGTGGCCTGAATTTTCTCATCCTCATCCTTTATTATGAGGGTTTGAGCTCATTGTTCAAACTGGGCTAAGTACAATCTTATGCGTTGTTTTATAGATTTCTTTGTGTGCTTGTTTTCTATCTTCTAGATCTTCTTAATTTTAATAATAATGTATGTAGTACTTTTCAAAATGATAAAATTAAAACATATCATTCTTCAAATATTTATACAATTTAATAGATGATAACTAAGAAAGGAAAAAGACATTTTTTTTAATATTGTTATAATTTAAAAATATAATAAAATTTTAGAAAAAAAGATATCATTTTATTATTTATAAGTATATCCAGGATTTGGTTGTTAATTCATAGAAATAAATATTTTGCATGCATCCTCCTCATTTCAAGAAATATATCTAGCTTACTTATACTTTAGAATACACAATTTTGGAAAGTATGGGCACTAATTAATGATCTATGTTTAGGTGCTTGAAATGTTGTATTTATATCTTAGTAATAAAATTAAGAAGAGGTTCAAAGTGAGTATGATGAATTATAGAAGTTTGTGACAAAAGTGAATATATACTATTACTAAAATATAGTTACTAACAACCATAGAATACACCATAAAATATTATAAATGAGTCCAAACAATTCACATTATTATACTATCAAGTAACTCTATTACAATATTAGTTCATCACATCCTTAAATTTTTTTTTGTCTTTCTTTTTTTTGTACAATTATATTTACACAACCTATAATTATACTAAATTATGTATTAAAAATTATCCTTTAAGTCTTTTGGTTGTGTTGATATCAAAATATTTTTGTGGTAGATGATTGTTGCTACATTGTTAGCTTTATCCTACTAAAGTTTTTAGGAAACGACAACTCCTTCCCAGGATCCCAACCTACAAAAACAACTACCCTCACAGATACACAAGAGAAGCAAAACACTATTTTGCCAAATATCAAGATGATATTCAAAATGAGATAATAAAATACATATTACATAAGCCTTTTAAAGGCATGCAAAATAAGATGGGTGAAAAACTACCCAATATGAGTTCACAACTAATTATCCTAAGTTAAATTTAACACTAGCACCCCCTCTTAAGTTCAAATTTAGGGAGATTATTATGCAAAATGAAATGCAAGATGGGTCCCAGCTATAAGGACATGTTAGGTACACATGCACAATTATAATTCCAAAAAGGAATCTCTCACAATCAGAGAAAAGGAGAAAAGCCCTGTGGGAGAAAACTCCTCTCCAAAAGAGAGAAAATGAAAGCAAAAGAAAATCATGTGAGGAAAGATGGAGGAATCAATGATACCCTCCAAGTACACCATTTGTCACATATATATTACAATCAATATCACCCATAAGAGGGAAAGATAGAGACTATGTAGCCCCCCCACAATGTGTAATCACCTGCAAAAATGGTAAGTGCCTGAAGACAAAACATGATCCAATATCGACAAACAACTTCTCTCCCTTTTGGAACAAAGAAAACCAAGTAAAAATGCAGGAATACTTCCCATTCTAGATAGGAATTGAAAGAAAGAAGCATGAATATGTATGATGTCTTTGAAATCTACTCATGTGTCTCCTTTGCCATTAAAGATAAAGATGCCACAATCAAATCAGGTGCATACCCAATCAATGAAAAGGTGATAAATCAGGACTATGTAGAAACTGATGTTGAACAATATACAAAGACCATGATGGTTTGACAATAGTGAAAACACTGTTATCAAACAGAAGGGATATACCCTTGAATGCATCATCCAAATCAGAAATGTGAGATTCACAAAACAACTCCACAAGGCCTATCAAGTGACTATCCCACAAATAATGATTAGAAGGATCAAAAACATATTGTTGTCTTGAAGAACCAACCTTTGAAACAACAAGAGATGAATCAATATAGGTTTGAAGAACTCCAAGGTTCAAATGACCAATCTCTCCCAAGAAATTGCTTTATCAAAAATAGCAAGAGGGGTGTGAGGCTCATAATAATCACTATAAGATGAATGGTCTTGTTGAATAGGAATGATAGGAGCCTCAATCAATGACTCTGCACAATGAATCATTGAGGTGAAGGTACATCAACTATCCTTGATGGAGAAGAAGGAGCATTTGAATAACCCTCATCATCCTCATCTAAAGATTCGAAGTATTCCAAAACTTCAAACTCCTACATGGTAGCATGATCATAGGGTATCCTATCTGAAAAATGAAGAGGCACAAGACAATTTGAAACAAGATCATCTGGGAATAGTTGAGTATCAGGATCTCCATATATCTCCCAAATTTTAGTCCAAACAATATGAGGATACTCAAAATGATCAATAACATTCAAAGTGGCATCATCAATATGCATTGCAATAACTCCCAAGACATGATCCCTTTTGTAATTCCATGCAAATATCTTACCATCAGTACCAAGAGGGGGAACAAGATTATACAAATGTGGCAGCAAATGAAGCCATCTGAGATGTTTTATGATACCATCTCTCCATTGTTTATAGTTTCCCTTTTTCAACATAATCACAACATGATGAAATGAAAACCCCATAATGAACTATGACAAATCTCCAAGAATACAAGGACATTAACCTTCCAAAATGCTTCAAGAAGTAGTAATGCAAAAAATGGCTAATTATGTAACTGAATCTGAAAAATTTGAGCAAAAAAATATACACCTTATTGGACATTTTGTGGTAGGTTCCATGCCAAATCACCAAGCCAAATCTCCAAATCAACTCGCCAAGCACACAATCCACCACACGAAGCACACAAGCACTTCACATGTCTAGTGTGAGTGTTGGAGCATATAAAGGCCAAAAAGACACCTTCACAACAAATGTGGGATAAATATTTCCATTTAAAACAACCTCAAAAGACTTTGGGCCCACTTCCTCTTTGACTATGCAACATTGAAACCCTAAATATTTAAGATTTTTTTTATAAAGTATAAAGTTTCATTTAAAAAAAATTATGACCAAAATTTTAATCACCCATATAGAGAGAAGACACAAATATTCATGCCTCCAAATAGCAAAATTTTCCTTCAAAATGCAACTCGTGCTCACCGAGAGCTGAAAATTCAACGTTGTAGCCTTCATTTCCCAAATCACATAGGCTCAAGAAAATTTGCTATAAGACCACTTCCTCCTCTCGATGATTCATGGGTTGGGGGTTTGATTGCAGCCTCCAATGGAAGATTACATGCCTACAAATAGAATGAGGTCATATATGGATATGAAATTCACCGCAATAATGAGAAAAACGCCCTTCTTCAAAAATATTCAAATGTACAATGAATCTTATAATTCGTTGATAAATAAACCACAAGCAACAAATCCCCAGGTGTAGTGGCCATCACGGTTCGAAACACATTGCACAATTTTTTTGTAGTGGCGATTTTGCGAGACTCGTTAGAAATCAAATCCAGTGCACGGGCAAGTAACAAAAATGGTACATTCTTGCCGTCTTTCCATAATGCAGCCACCTTTGAGTTGAACTCTGCCACCTTCTTCATAAGCAGTGTAATCTTATCATCCACATAAGGTGGTGCAATATCTTTACCCTACAAAGCTTATTTAGTAATAACAACCTTCTTCAATAGCAGATCATGTCAAAGCTAAAGCCACATGGAGGAGACATGGATGGTCCTGTGTGGAGTAAAGACATAAAAAAAGCGCGACCTATAGAAGATAGAAATGGTGGCCTCTACCAAAAATCATGGCCTGCCTATGGGCCTACACATTACCATGAAGAAATCGTGGGTGATGAGTCTAGATTTTGGCCTAGTTAGGGGGTAGAATCTTTTGGGGTGATCCCACAAAGCTGGTTTACAATTTCTAAGAGGAACTAATTTTTGCTGAAATCACATATTTTTAGAAAATATAATTATTTAAGCTTTAAAAAGTTCCATTTTAAGGATTCCAATTGAAGAGGGTTTGATCAAACCACCTTAAATCAAACCCCCTTGGATAGAACCTCGCTAGTTTTAAACCATACCTATAAATGAGTTTCCTTTACACCTATCAAAATGCTGATAAAATATCACTTTTGATTTACCTTTTGGGAGATCAAATGAATCCATTTAAAATTTATTTCAAATGATTATGGTAGTCCTTAGAATGAGCTATCCAATGAATATAATTTTAATATGTTTTGGTTTTATTATGTATTTATTTTTTTAGTTTTATTAAACATAGGTTTTTTTAATTGAAAATGAAGGTCTTTGTTTTGCACATGTGGAAAAATAGCAGATTATCAAAAAAAAATTTGAAAAATATTAGTACATCAGATATTGAATTTTGATATATACAAAAAAATTACACGTTATACTGTCACGCTATGTTTGAATTGTAATTGGTTTGACTTTGAAACTTGATTAAAGAATAAATATTCAATAAAAAATAATCTAACCAAGTGGAAGCATTAGATATCAGAGTTACAAATCTAAATTTGAAAGAATTAGAATTTTATCCTTCATGGAAAAAAGGTTATGTGTTATACAGTGTGCATCACTTTTTTAAAATGATGTTTTCTGAGAAAAACCAGTTTTCGTGGGAGATGGAAAAAGAAGTGCAATCTAATTCCAAAAAACTTGAAAAAAATATTTTTAGAATCTACAGACAAAATGTGATGAGACTCTAGTTTGCATCATCTTCAAATTCCTCACTGTTTAGCCACTATAGGTGCATGAATGTGAAGATCTAGTTAAAAATAATAATTTCAATGTCCAGTTTGGCCAAAAATTGTAAACCACTATTTGGGGATCACCTCTTGTTATTTGCTAAAATTACCACAAAATTTGATATTATATGCTGACACTTTTACATAGTTTCTCTCAGTCATAAGACATTTGGGATTAATTTCATTTCTGTTGGTTTTAATGACATTTACCTATTATGTGGACCATCTATATTTATCTTGCATGTGATTGATGAATGCTCTTTAAGGTGGTTATGATTATGCAATTATTATGTGTACTAACATTACTCTGCAGACATGATTGAAATGCTAAGTTGAGAAATGTAGCCGCCAGCTGGTCAGGTTGAGGAGTCGTACGAAGGTCAACTAGGGACGACAGTGGAAGATTCCCATGTCAGTCATGTGTAATTGCACATTTGGGCATTGTGGGTGTTACTGCAGTGGTCGAGTCCACATTTGGGCATGCATGTCCAAACGGATTCCCCTACATATGTAACCACCCTTTCCACTTTCTTCTCGCTTTCCCTAAATGGCATCCTCTCAGTTAGTGGGAGTTGATGGCCCTGTTTAGTTGATAAATAAGGCTCGAATCCTCCTTCCTCAAGCTAGTGAGTTAGTGAGTCGATCGCCAAGTTATTGTACAAGCTGGTAATCAACCATACTTTTTTAATTACATTTTTTGATGAATGAAATAAGATTCTGAGTTGAGTATCTAAGTTTGCATTAGTTTAGAGGATACTTATCCAAGTGGGCCCACTTGGTGAGTAATTCATTCCTTTAGTTTAGTTAGATTAGTGTTATTTTATGTTCAATACTTAGTTGAGATTCTAACATTGACTATTCTTGCAGCCACTAGAATTCCATTATGTGACTATTCCTACAACCAAAGCAGGCAGAGTAGTTTTCTCTTTGATGCACATTTTTCCTTCTTGTTATGCATAATCAGTTTAGATTCGATTGAGTGATGTGGGTAAGTGCACCAATCTGTGACACAATTTTGGCTCTTAAGATGCCACTTTTTTTCTGAAATCAGGAAAATCTGATTTGCACGAGAAAATGAAGATAGTTACGCTCAAAATTTCAAGATGTGGCAAGAACAAAAGTTGAAGTGCTCCGAATCTAGTTTCTAAGATACTATTACTTTTTGAAATTAATGAAGATTAAGGGTCTCAAAAAGGGGGGGGGCCAAAACAGGTCCTATTTTTATCAAAAAAAATAGCATAGCACTTGAGGGCTCCCCCCTTTTTGGTTAACTGTTTTTTAGAATTTCAAAAATCCCAATGGTGAGAAATTAGTTAACACCATGTAGTTTATCCCCCTTCTTTTAGATAATTTTTTTAATGAATACATAATGTTTTATGAATTTTCAAAGTGGACACATCTTGAAAAGTTGAAATTTGAGTGTGCTCCCCCCTAAAATTTTTGCAAACTAATCGAAAATTGATTTTTTTTTTCATCATGTGTAGAATGGAGTCTAGTTTCAAAAAACATAATTTGTTTCACATTCCGCTGAACGTGTAAAAATCTATCCCAAACCTAGCACATGTTGGTTTTTGACCAAAAAGGAAGGCATTTACAATAGAAGCCATGGATCAAAACCTTAACTAAATCAAAATGAAAAAATAACTATATATTTAGATAGCTGAGATAGAGGTTAACGCTATCACGGTTTTTTTTATAAACTTGCATTGAAATATGTGCAAATGAGATGGGGAGCATGGTCAAAAATATGAGAATTTAGCAAATCATGTTAATTAACATGTCTAAAGCAGGCCTTTTGGCGAGCGCCAAATGGCCTGATTTGCATAGAACTAGATTTTCACTTTCTCTGTCAAGGAAATTATATACATGAAATAAACATTTAAGTATAAGTTGACATTTACATATGAAAATTTACTTTCTTATACTTTAAGTTATATTTCATGTATATATAGGCAGGATGTTTGAGAGTGGTTTTAAATCTCTAAGAGTTATAATGCAGATTCTAGTTTTTGAAGATCTTAAAAATTTCAAACTTAGTCAAATTTCAGTAATCAACATGTCAAATTTTAGTAATCAGGAGGTCAAATTTTAGTACTCAGGAGGTCGAATTTCATCTATCTCACTCATTTTCATCTCTTATTCTCTAGACCTCTCTCTCTCTCACTATCTCCATCCCTTTATCTAACAATATCTTCCTTGAGCTCAAGAACTATGTCTCTACATGTCCATCTCTCTCTCCTTCCCTCTCCAATATCTATCTCCCTCCCTCCTTCCCTCTCTACATTTTTCTATCTCTCATCCCTCTCCTTTAATCTCTATATATCTCTCTCTACTCTCTACACCTACCTATCCCTCCCTCCCTCCCTCCCTCTCCTCTCTTTCTCTCTCTCTTTGCTTCCCTCGCTCTCTCCTCCCCTCGCTACTCTCTATCTTGTCATTCTCTCTCTCCTTCCCTCTCTAGTTCTCTCTATCTCACTTCTCTCCTTCCCTCCCTCCCTCTCTAATTTTCTCTAGCTCCCTCTCTCTCTCCTTCCCTTTCTACTTCTCTTTATCTCACCTCTCTTTCTCCCCCTCTCTCTCTCCCTCTCTCTTCCTTTCACCCACCTTTGCTCTCTACTTCTCTCTTTCTAACCTATCCCTCTATACATCTCTCTCTCCCCTCCTTCCATCTCAATCTCTCCACCTTCCTCCTTATCTCTCTAATTTTAAGCTCCATCACACATCTCTATCACCTATCTCACTTCTCTCTTTTCCCTTCCCTCTCTACTCTCTTTCTCTCTATCTCACCCCTCCTCTCTCTTATCTCTCTCACCTCTGTCTCTCCATCCCTACCTCTTCCTCCCTCTCTCCTTCCCTCTATTTTTATCTTTATCTCCTCCTCCCTCTATCTACCTAGACCTCTCTCTATTTTTGTCTCACCTCTCTCTCCATCCCTACCTCTCCCTATATCTCTCCTTTCATATCTACTTCTCTCTACCTAGTTGTCCCTCTGGTTGTATTTCTCAAGATCCCTCCTTGCCTCCTCTCTCAATATATCCACCTTCTTTCCCTTTCTAATTCTCTCTCTCTATCACCTCTCT
>CM021103.1:46506285-46657661 GCA_007115665.2 Sequoiadendron giganteum | reverse complement strand
CCTCTCCCTCCCACCTCCTCTCCACCTCTCAAGTCTCTCTCTCTCACTCCTTGTGTCTCTCCCATCCCTCTACCTCTCACTCCCTCTCTCTCCTACTCTCTTAGGTATCTCCTTCCCACCCCCTATCTCCCACTTTTTCTCCCTCTCCTTCTCTCTCAGGTGTCTCCCTCCCAACCTCTCTCCCTCTCCCTCTATCTTAGGTTTCTCCCTCCCACCCCCTCTCCCTCCCTCTCTCTCTCTCACTCCCTCTATCTCTCTCCCACTTTTTCTCTCTCCCTCTCTCTAATGTCTCTCCTTCCCACCCTATCTCCCTCTTTCTCTCTCTCAAGTATCTTTGTCCTACCCCATCTTCCTCTCTCTCTTTGTCAAGTCTCCCCCTCCTATACCCTCTCCCTCTCACAGTGATTAAGAGGGTATAGGGGTTGAGGGATTAGGGTTTAAGGTTTGAGGGGTAAGGGTTAAGGGTTGAGGGATTAATATTATAGAGGGGTTGACTGATTAGGGTTTAAGGGTTGAGGGTTGAGGGTGCACCTATGTGTATGTCATTATTTTTAGCTTAATTTCTTAAAAAAAGGAAAAAATAATAGTTCAGCTTTCTAAAAAATAGGCAAAATAATAGTTAATTTCCACTTTTCCTAAAAATTCGTCAATAGTATTTATAATATAATAATAATATAATATAATATAATATAATAATAATATAATATAATATAGTATAATATAATAAAAATATAATATAATATAATATAATAATAATATAATATACATAATATAATAATAATAAATATATAATAAATTAATATAATATAACATAATAACATTAGTATAATAATAAAACAATAATTTAATAATTTAATACTACAATTAATCATATTTTATTAATAATATAATATTAAGGATAAATATAATTTACTAAGTATAATATTTCAAAAATCATATAATAAGAATAATAATATTATAATAATAAGATTAATAGAATATTATAATAGTAGAATAATATAATAGTAATATCAAAGTAATAATACAATATTATGGTTTATTTTAATCCCCGTCCATTTCATTATTCACTTTATACCATTACCGCTCCTTCTAAAAAATAAAAAAAATCATCATTTTAACCCTTACCACTATACCACGGGGGGACATTGTACTGTCCGTGGTAGCGCGGTGGTCGGGTAGTGGTCAATGGAGCTAGCATGAAGTGTTTACTACGCTACCGCACACGGTCAATTCATTGACCGCGGTAGCGCGGTAAACCGTTAGTCATTGGCGAAGCGGTTAAGGAGCTGGCAGATAATGTTCATCGCGGTACCACACGTGGTCAAACCACAGACTATGGTGGCCGCGGTAAACAGGTAGCGGTTAGTTGACGGTTAAGGCATGGCTGAGGAAGTGTAAAAGACATTCACCGTGATACCTGCAAGGGGCTCCAAAGAAGACCGCGATAACACGGTAATCAATTAACGGAGACAGCGAAATGGATACCGTAGTACCACTAGTCGTCATCAAGGTGCTTGCGGTAATGCAGTAGATGGGAGTGGATACAGTCAAATTCAATGATCGAGATACCATGGGAAGTGGAAATAAAGGCCATGGTAGTGCGGTAAGGAGTGAAGATCGAGTGGGAAAAGTACTTAAAGCAAAATCAAAAGCAACTATAGTTAAAATATTTAATTTGCCGATAAGGCAGTGCAATTAAATATTTTAATTTCTGCTAAAGAATACAAATGGCCATAAAAATGAAATTGTAAATGGATGTAACTGTAATATGAAGGGTCATGACCCTTGGCATGTATTGTATAAATAATTTGAAAATTAGTTGAAACAGAGGGTTCAGAGGTTAGAGTAGGAGAGAAATTTTCTGGGAAAAAATGTAAAATGGACAGAGCCTTTCCTGAAATAATGCAATGGAGAAGATGTTTTAAATTGGTGAAACTTTTTCAAGTCTCTCCATCCTACCCCCTCTCCCTCTCTCAAGTCTCTCTCTCACTCACTCAATCCATCTATCTCTCTCCCATATCCCTTAAACCCTATACCCTCAACCCAATACCCTAAACCATCAACCCTATAGGTCCTCAACCCTATACCTTCAATTCTCAACCATCTAACCAATACATTGGATCCTCAACCCTCATCTATCTTTGTCCCTCCCTCCTCTTCTCTCCTTATCTCTATCTCACTTCTCCCTCCATCTCTCCCTCCACACAATGCCACCTTCTCTTCCCTAATCCCTCAACCCTATACCCTCAACCCTTAAAACCTTAAACACTCAACCCTATACCCTAAACCCTCAACCCTCAACCCTTAAATCCTAAACCCTTCCACTCCCTCCCTATCTCACTCCCTCTATTTGTCTCTGTCTACCTCTCCATCTCTCTCAAGTATCTCCCTCCCACCAAATCTCCCTCACTCTCTCAAGTCCCTCTCTCTTTGATGCCCTCTATCTCTCTCCCTCTCTCTCTCAAGTCTCTCCCTCCCACCCACTCTCCCTCCCTCTTTGTCTCTCAAGTCTCTCCCTTCTATCCCCTCTCCCTCTTTCAAGCCTATCTTTGTATCTCTCACTCACTCCATCTATCTGTCTCCTACATCCTCTCTCTCTCTCTCTCACTCCCTCTATCTTTCTCCCTCTCTCTCTCTCTCTCCCTCTCTTAGATATCTCCCTCCCACTCTCTCTCTCCCTCTATCTCATGTATCTCCCCCACCCCCTCCATCTCTCTCAAATCCCTTTATCTTGAGTACTACCTCTCCCTCCCACCCCCTCTCTATCTCTCAAGTCTCTCTCTCTCAGTCCTTGTATCTCTCCCATCCCTCTATCTCTCACTCCCTCACTCTCCTAATCTCTTAGGTATCTCATTCCCACCCCCTCTCTCCCACTTTGTCTCCTTCTCCTTCTCTCTCATGTGTCTCCCTCCCACCCCCTCTCCCTCCATCTCTCTCACTCTCTGTCTCTGTCTCTATGGATTAGGGTTTAAGGGTTAAGGGTTGAGGTTTGAGGGATTAAGAGGGTATAGGGGTCAAGGGATTAGGGTTGAAGGGTTGAGGGTTGAGGGATTAAGAGGTTATAGGGGTTGAGGGATTAGGGTTTAAGGGTTGAGGGTTGAGAGTTGAGGGATTAAGAGGGTATGGGGATTGAGGGATTAAGAGGGTATGGGGGTTGATGAATTAGGGTTTAAGGGTTGAGGGTTGAGGGTTGAGGGATTAAGAGGATATGGGGGTTGAGGGATTAGGGTTTAAGGATTGAGGGTTGAGGGTTGAGGGATTAAGAAGGTATGGGGTTGTTGGATTAGGGTTTAAGGGTTGAGGGTTGAGGGATTAAGAGGATATGGGGGTTGAGGGATTAGGGTTTAAGGTTTGAGGGTTGAGGGATTAGGAGGGTATGGGGGTTGAGGGATTAGGGTTTAAGGGTTAAGGGTTGAGGGATTAAGAGGGTATGGGGGTTGATGGATTAGGGTTTAGGTTGAGGGTTGAGGGATTAGGAGGTATGGGGATTGAGGATGAGTTTTAGGAGTTAGGAGTTGAGGTTGAGGAGTTAAGGTTGAGGTTGAGGGATTAGAGGTAGAGGGTTAGTGATGATTAGGGTTAAGGGTTGAGTTGAGGATTGAGAGGATATGGGGGTTGAGGGATTAGGGTTTAGGGTTGAGGGTTGAGGTTGAGGATTAGGAAATTTATGGGGGTTGAGGGATTAGGGTTTAAGGGTTAAGGGTTGAGGGTTGAGGGATTAAGAAGGTATGGGGGTTGATGGATTAGGGTTTAAGGGTTGAGGGTTGAGGGTTGAGGGTTGAGAGATTAAGAGGATATGGGGGTTGAGGGATTAGGGTTTAAGGGTTGAGGGTTGAGGGATTAGGAGGGTATGGGGGCTGAGGGATTAAGGTTTAAGGGTTGAGGGTTGAGGGTATGGGGGTTGAGGGATTAGGCCCTAAGACATTGGTATGTCAAATCTCTCTCTCTCTCTCACTCTCTCTATCTATCTCCCCTCTCTTAGGTATGTCACTCACTCACTCCCTCTATCTCTCTCCCATTCCCTCTCTCTCCCACTCCCTCTCTCTCACTCTATCGCACTCTATCTTTCTCCCTCTCTCTCTCTCCCTCTCTCAGATATCTCCCTCCCACTCTCTCTCTCTCTCTCTCTCTCTCTCTCGCTATCTCATTTATCTCTCCCCACCCCCTCCATCTCTCTCGAATCCCTCTATCTTGAGTACTCCCTCTCCCCCAAGTACTCCCTCTCCCTTTGACCCCCTCTCTATCTCTCAACTCTCTCTCTCTCTCTCTCCATGTATCTCTCCCATCCCTCTATCTCTCACTCCCTCTATCTCCTAATCTCTTAGGTATCTCTTAGGTATCTCTTAGGGAGTGAGAGGTAAGGAGGGAAACTGGGAGAGAGGGAATGGTGATTTAGAGAGGAGGGGGTGATAGGTAGAGATAAAGAGGAGAGAGTGAGAGAGAAAGAGAGGGATAGAGAGACATAGAGAGAGGTAGGTAGAGAAAGGGAGAGGAGAGATAGAGAGTAGAGAGGGAAAGAGGTAGGGAAGGATGCATAAGTGAGATAGAGAGGGATGGAGAGAGAGAGAGTGATGGAGGGAGAGGTATGTATAGAGAGGGTTGAAATGGTATAGGGGTTGAGGGATTAGGCTTTAAGGTTTGGGGGGTAAGGGTTAAGGGTTGAGGGATTAATATTATAGAGGGGTTGACTGATTAGGGTTTAAGGGTTGAGGTCTGAGGGGTTGAGGGATTAAGAGGATATGGGGGTTGAGGGATTAGGAGGGTATGGGGGTTGAGGGATGAGGGTTTAAGGGTTGAGGTCTGAGGGGTTGAGGGTTTGAGGGATTAAGAGGATATGGGGGTTGAGGGATTAGGGTTAAAGGTTTGAGGGTTGAGGGATTAGGGTTTAAGGGTTAAGGGTTGAGGGTTGAGGGTTGAGGGTTGAGGGTAGAGGGATTAAGAGGGTATGGGGGTTGACGGATTAGGGTTTAAGGGTGGAGGTTTGAGGGTAGAGGGATTATGGTTTAAGGGTTAAGGGTTGAGGGTTGAGAGATTAAGAGGGTATGGGGGTTGATGGATTAGGTTTTAAGGGTTGAGGGATTAAGAGGGTATAGGGGTTGAGGGATTAGGCCTCACTTATCTCATAATCTCTCTTTATCAGGCCTCACTAATCCCTCAACCCTTAAAACTTTGAACACTCAACCCTATACCCTAAACCTTCGACCCTCAACCCTTAAATCCTAAACCTCTAAACCCTCTACCCTCTACCCTCAACCCAATACCATCAACCCTAATCCCTCAACCCTTAAACCCTTAAAACTAATTAAACTCTCTACCCTAATCCCTCTATTAGGTATGTCACTCACTCACTCCCTCTATCTCTCTCCCATTCCCTCTCACCTACTCACTCTCTCCCACTATGTCTTTCTCCCTCTCTCTCTCTCTCCCTCTCTTAGATATCTCCCTCCCACTCTCTCTCTCTCCCTCTATCTCATGTATCTCCCCCCACCCCCTCCATCTCTCTTGAATCCATCTATCCCAAGTACTCCCTCTCCCCCAAGTACTCCCTCTCCCTCCCACCCCCTCTCCATCTCTCAAGTATCTCTCTCTCTCTCACTCCTTGTATCTCTCCCATCCCTCTATCTCTCACTCCCTCTCTCTCCTACTCTCTTAGGTATCTCCTTCCCACCACCTCTCTCCCACTTTTTCTCCCTCTCCTTCTCTCTCGTGTGTCTCCCTCCCACCCCCTCTCCCTCCCTCTCTCTCACTCTCTCTCTCTGTCTTTGTGGATTAGGGTTTAAGGGTTAAGGGTTGAGGGTTGAGCGATTAAGAGGGTATAGGGGTTGATGGATTAGGGTTGAAGGGTTGAGGGTTGAGGGATTAAGAGGGTATGGGGGTTGAGGGATTAAGAGGGTATGGGGGTTGAGGGATTAGAGTTTAAGGGTTGAGGGTTGAGGGATTAAGAGGGTATGTGGGTGTAGGGATTAGGGTTTAAGGGTCTACCTATTTGTCCCTCTATACCTATTTCTCTCTCCCTCCCTGCCTCCTCCATCTCAATATCTCTACCTTCTTTCCCTCTCTACCTCTCTCTCTCTCTCTACCCTTAACCCTAAACCCTAAACACTTAAAACCCTCTACCCTATACCCTCTATCTCTCTCCCACTCCCTCTTCCTCTCTCTCTCTCTCAATTCTCTCCCTACTACCCCCTCTCCCTCTCTCAAGTCTCTCTCACTCACTCACTCACTCCTTCTATGTCTCTCCCCTCTACCCTTATCCCTCTACCCTTAACCCTTAAACCCTCTACCCTCAACCCTTAACCATCTACCCTTAACCCTCTACCCTTTATCTCTCTCCCACTCCCTCCCTCACTCTCTCTCAAGACTCTCCCTCCTACCCTCTCTCCCTCTCTCAGGTCTCTCTCTCTCTCTCACTCACTCACTCACTCACTCCGTCTATCTCTCTCCCCTCTCCCCTAAACCCTAAAACCTTAACCCTTAAACCCTAAACCCTTAAACCCTCTACCCTCTACCCTTAACCGTTTAACCTCTATCTCTCTCCTACTTCATCCCTCTCTCTCTCAAGACTCTCCCTCCATCTCTCCCTCCCTCCATCCCACCTTCTCTTCCCTAATCCCTCAACTCTTAAAACCTTCAACCCTCAACCCTTAAATCCTAAACCTCTAAACCCTCTACCCTCTACCCTCAACCCAATACCATCAAACATAATCCCTCAACCCTTAAACCCTTAAACCCAAATAAACTCTCTACACTAATACCTAAACCCTTAACCCTTAAACCCTCATCCCTCAACCCTCTACCTTCAATCCTAAACCCTTAACCCTAAAACCTCAACCCCTATACCTTGTACCCTATATGTTGGGCCTTGAACCCTAATCCATCAACCCTATACCCTCAACCATCTACCCTCATCCTTAAACTCTTGACCCTCAACCCTTAAACCCTAAACCATTAAACCCTTAACCATCAATCCTCAACCTTGAACCCTTAATCCCTTAATCCTCAACCCTTAAACCCTAAACCCTGAACCCTTATACCCTCTACCTTATACATTAGACCCTCAATGCTAATCCTTCAACCATATACCCTTAAACCTATACCCTAAACCCTCTACCCTCAACCCTAAACCCTGTACCCTATACCCTCTACCATTAACTCTTAACCCTCTACCCTCTATCGCTTTTCCACTCCCTCCCTCTCTCTCTCTCACTAACTCCCTATATCTCTCTCTCCTTTACCCTTAACTCTAAACCCTAAACCCTTAGACCTTAAACCCTTAAGCACTCTATCCTCTACCCTTAAAACTCTACCCTTTACCTCTTTATCTCCTCCCACCTCTATCTATCTAGACCTCTCTTTGTTTTTTCTCACTTCTCTGTCCATCCCTACCTCTCCCTCTATCTTTTCTTTCATATCTACTTCTCTCTACCTATTTTCCCCTCTATACCTATTTCTCTCTCCCTCCTTGCCTCCTCACTCTCAATATCTCTACCTTCTTTCCCTCTCTCCCTCTCCCCTCTCCCCTCTCCCCTAAACCCTTAACTCTTAAACCCTAAACCATTAAACCCTCTACCCTCTACCCTTAACCCTCCCCGTTTTTGTCTCTCTCCCACTCCCTCCCTCTCTCTCTCTTTCAAGTCTCTCCATACCACCCCCTCTCCCTCTCTCAGGTCTCTCTCTCACTCACTCAATCCATCTATCTCTCTCCCATCTCCCTTAAACCCTATACATTCAAACCAATACCCTGATCCAATACCCTAATCCCTCAACACTTAAACCCTTAAACCCAATTAAACTCTCTACCCTAATCCC
Organism: Sequoiadendron giganteum; assembly: GCA_007115665.2. NCBI lineage: Eukaryota > Viridiplantae > Streptophyta > Pinopsida > Cupressales > Cupressaceae > Sequoiadendron > Sequoiadendron giganteum. The sequence continues at coordinate 46,649,852 of CM021103.1, read as the reverse complement.
TTTATTAGGTATGTCACTCATTCACTCCATCTATCTATCTCCCATCCCTCTCCCACTCCCTCTCTCTCACTCTCTCCCACTATGTCTTTCTCCCTCTCTCTCTCCCTCTCTCAGATATCTCCCTCCCACTCTCTCTCTCCCTCTATCTCATGTATATCCTCCCACCCCCTCCATCTCTCTCGAATCCCTCTATCTTGAGTACTCCCTCTCCCCCAAGTACTCTCTCTCCCTCCCACCCCCTCTCTATCTCTCAAGTCTCTCTCTCTCTCTCTCACTCCTTGTATCTCTCCCATCCCTCTATCTCTCACTCCCTCTCTCTCCTACTATCTTAGGTATCTCTTTCCCACCCCCTCTCTCCCACTTTGTCTCCCTCTCCTTCTCTCTTGGGTGTCTCCCTCCCACTCCCTCTCCCTCCCTCTCTCTGTCTCTGTCTCTGTCTCTATGGATTAGGGTTTAAGGGTTGAGGGATTAAGCATCACTTATGTAACAATCCTTCTCTGTCAGGCCTCACTTACCTCCCACCCTACTTTCTTAGGTCTCTCCTTCCCACCCCCTCTCTCCCACTTTCACTCACTCTCTCTGAAGTCTCTCCTTTTCAAAGGAACATATTTGGCTAGCGCCAAATGGGTTTTACCTTGAAATGGTAAAAATAAGGGTTGATCTCATGATTTAGGCCCACATTCTCCTATGTTTGTCTGGTTCAGCACTTTATCCGAGTTAGAAACGCCTTTTTTTTTTTTTTTTTGCAGTTGACATCATATTGTACCAATCTATGCTTGATCCATCACCTTTTTACCAACAATCTACATGGTAGATAACGTAGAAGAAGATATTTTGAATTTTCTACATCATTTTACATTATCTGAGGTAATATATTCATTTTGGTAAATTGAAATGTGTGTCTTTAGTATATATATATTTTTTGACAATATTAAATTTCCTTAATGATTTTATTAATCATAACAATTGGACTTAGAATTCAACATTGAATTAGATGGGATTTGCATTAAAAAGTTCAATTTTTAGATTTGCATAAAATAGTTCAATTTTTATTAGTTTGAAGAACAAAAAAAATAAAAAACATGAGATTTACTTAACATAAATTTATTTATGAATTTTATTTGCATTGCTTATAGTAGTCCATTTCCAGCATGGCTAGTGGAATTCACTATATTTCATTCTTTTTCCAACTAATTTGGAAAACTTTTATTTTCATCTAATTTGGAAAACCTCATTGCCAAAGAAATAGTGAATAATGATTAGATATAGCATCATAGACCCTTCTTTGAATCCATATTCTTCATGACTTTGTTGACAATCAAAAATTTGGTTTTGAGAAAAATAAACACAAGAGTCTCTAGTTTTCATTTAGGTGGCAGCAATTTATACCCTAGGTTTGTGATTCTCATTGATTTGCTGTATTGAATGGTTTCCATCCCTCTCTGCATCATTTTTTTTGTAAAATGCATTACTTACTTTTGTTCTATGTGTGTTTGTGGACATGTAGCATTCAAGGTCATGCCAAGGAAACGACCGAAGCCTCTAACACTAGAAGAGCGTGCAGTTAAAAATGCAAGGAGAAGAGAATAAAAAAATGTAGCTTGTGAAGCAAAGGAATTGCAGCCCGTACAACCACAAAATTATGTGCAATCTAAGAGAGATGTTAAATTGGAAAAACAAAGGGCACAAATGAGGAAAGTTCATGGAAGGATAGGAATGAATACAAAATTTGGGGGCACATCATCAACCATAGGTGAAGCTCAATGCACATCTCCAGTTGAAGACACATTGACAACAACATGTGGTTTTCCAGATACATCGGAAATCACATCTCCAATTGAAGACACACCATCAAAAACATTGTGTTTTGAAAGTACATCAGCAAACACATCTCTATTTGAAGGAACTCCACAAATGTCATCTCAAGTTGGAGGTACAATATCGTTTACATGTCAATCTCAAGGTATGTCATCAATTGCACCTCCAATTGAAGGTACACGATCTATCCCCGATGTTGTTGACCTTCCCAATATTGACACAAATTTACATTTGAGAACTCCTCCTAGAGTTTTGCATATAAAACCTACATTTTTGATTGATATTGATTCCAATGTTTTGAAATGGATGCCTAATAAGATTCCAAAACATACATGTCAAAGATATGCAGAAAGGATATGTAGTTTGTTTTTTGCGAAGCTAAGTGAGGGTGGAAGATGCCAACTATTTGTTGAAATGATGAGGCAACTCAAATTTAGGCCCACCATGAAGGCTCTTGGGCTAAGAGTTTTTAATGACTCAAGTGAAAATTTCATTGTAAGGAACTTGATGAGTGCATACGAGAGTGTGGGTTCCACCTCACGCATGAAGGATAGTTGTGCCACACGATGTGTGATGACAACACTGCTAAGTAGTCAAACAAGGAACAAGGTGAACCTTAGAAAGGAAAGTAAATCTTTGAAAATAAGTAGATCATCTCTAATGAGAGCCAAAGGAAGGAGTGAAAGAGTGGAGGATCCAAATAGCAATGAGTTATGGGCATTTTCAGGTAGAGTGCCACGAAAAGACACAAGAATTGCTCAAGGCTTGAGATCTTTAATTGTGAATTATTGGAAGGATAACACAAGGACCTCTCCTAATCAAAGAGATGTTGTATGAAGGAGAATTGGTAGTATAAACCGTGAGCCACATCCAATGCATTATTTGGATACCACTCAAACCCAATTTTTTGTTGATTTTGTACAAAAGTTTCCTAAAATTAAAATATGTCAAAGGTATTTTGAAATGCTAAATCCTTTTTATGTCAAAATAAATCACACACGCACTACTTGTTGTTGTAGGGTTCATTTTGAGTTTTCTAATCATTATGATGTTTATCGATGTATATGTGTAGATATGCATACTGACAATGTTTTGTAGGAATGTAACATAATGCCTCCACCTAAATCGTCAAGGAAATTTTTGTCTTCAATTTTATGTGAAAGAGAGGATGGTCAATTATTTTACAAAAAATCATGTTTGGATGGCACATGTGATCATTGTGGTGGCACGCAACATTTTCCAATTTGCCAACACATGGCTAGTACACAGAAAATTGGAGACAAAATTGTGGAATTTGGCAAATATACGACAATGGCATATAGTCTAAAAGATGGGAAAGAAGCAAAGAAGTGTGAATTGGTTAGTGATAAGATTCCGGTGTATCAGTTTATGGGCATTTTTCGTGATTGAGTGGTTTATGATTATGCAATGCATACACACAAAGCACACTGGTTGGACTCATAGTTCAAGTTATGCAAGGACACATTTCCACTTCGTCATATCATTTCAGTTGTCGACTTCGCTGAGAACTACACACTACAACCACAGAATGAGGTGCAATAATAGTACTACAACTCTGTGCAGGTTTCTATATTTGTACATATAGCATTCATTCATGCAAATGATAGTACAGAGGAAAATAGGAAATTATTGAGGGAGTATCACTTTTACATCCGTGATGATCGCACACATTCTGTAGAGTTTGTTCAAGGTTGCTTTCATATGTTCTATGCCGATCTAGCTAGTAGGGGCATACCATTTAGTCAACATATCATATGGTCAGATAGTTGTACATCACAATTCAACAACGCCAGAATGTTTTACTAGTTGAGCAGGATACATAGGATTAGTGGTGTTCAACATATGTGGAACTTCTCAGAGGCTAGGCATGGAAAGGGGGAGCATGATGGAGCAGGTGCATGTATCAAAAGAGCCCTAGCACGAGAAGAGTTAAAGTACACAAACAGTGTAAATTTGATAGATGCAAGATCAATTGTCCAGTGGTGCAATGGTTCAATGGGTCTAGGTAGTGAAGGCAATTCTTTAGTTCGTAGATTTTTTCATTTGTTAGATGATACTAACATTGCAAGATATGAGGATTGTTGTACACTAACAGGCGTGTATGAGAAAATGCGTCAATTAAATTGAATCTAATCTAATACACCAATGCAACATTAGATTGAAGAAAACTAAACTAATAAAGTAAATGCAAACTCTAAACAACAGCTTCTTCAAATTCATTTCATTGTCCTCTATCTCCAAGGATTCGCTTCAATATGTTTGCTCTCAGTTGTGCAAACATAGCTTATAGAATGGCACTTGAGAGAATGATATTATTAAAATGCATATGCATCTACAAGATTGAGCTTATTGAATTGAAATGCTATGAAATGCTTAATATGCGACTATAATAACTACGCATGAAAGTATGAGATTTGAGGTCCTTTTTAGTTCATGAAAGAGCTGTATTTATAGATTTTTGAAGGTAGGAATTCGATTGGCCAAGATCGACGGTCGAGTTCAAACCTATTGAAATGAACGGTGAGAGATCGAGAATTCGAAAAGATAGAATTCTGAGAGACAAAAAATGAAGAGACAAATTGAAAGGTGTCTCTCATAATTAAATAAATAAATATTTAATTATGTGTGAGAGAAATGTGAAAAGGCTTTAATTAAATATTGTAAATATTTAATTATGAGAAAAGGAAAAAGCCTTTTAATTAAATATTAAAAATATTTAATTTTTGTGAGAGAAGTGGGAATTAAATATCAAAAGTATTTAATTAAATGTGGAGGGAAGAAAATCATTTAAATTTAGAATTTAAACTTTGATAATTAATGTAAATAAATTGTAAAATTTATTTAATTAATTAAGAGGAAGATAGCATTAATTAAATAAATGAATTTATTTAATTAAATTAGAAGAATTTAGAAAAATGAACAATATAAATAAATAGTTAAATTTATTTATATGTAGAAGACTTATTAATTAAATAATTCATATTTAATTAATTAACAGGTTCGATCGATCGTGACCATTTTTAGATGTGTACAACAGGATCGAGTGAGCTGCACTCTTTTAGAAGCTCCAATGGAGGTACATGGACTATCCATATAAGGAAGATGGCATGCTTTTGTTATGCATGTACACTTCAATCATGGAATGATTGCGAGTCAATAGAATGGGTTGATGAATGGTCTGTAAGAAGTCTAACCCCACTTGACACTTATCAGCTCCTGACGGCTTTACAAATCACAGAGATGCAATCATCCATTGACTTTGATCATGTATCAGACTTACTAGAACCAGGTAATATATCTTGCTTACAAGTTTTATTATGTTGCTCAGTAAATAAATCTAACAAGATGAACATATCAATGCAGGGCACATTTATGTGGTAATTGCAAATGAACACAATGAAGAGGGTACATATTATTACCTGTGTCATTGTATCGAGGCCAAAAAAAAAATTGGAGTCCCCAGTTATAGATGGAGAAAACATAGAATATCCTATAGGTTCAGTGGTTGTTACTAGAACATGGCTTTGAAGGTATCCAGTTAAGAATGTTGCAGTTTGGTTGTTTGAGGACTTCGACACGCATCAAAAAATTCTTCAGTATTCGAACCTTGTCGTCGCCACCAATGTTCATTTGATCAAATATAAGGGTAAACTTGCAAACAAGAACTTGTGGAAAGTGTGTGAGTCTGACCACGAGGCAATACTCAACACAATAAAGACTAGAGCAGACCCAGATGGTTCCCTGGATTGATTTGTAAGTATGCACATTGAATTTGTAAAGCCATGTTATTGATCACTCTTTTGGACCAACACCTTGCAATAAGGCTTTTTCACGATTACTGTTTGATGTTATATGCATTTATGACTATCATTGATCCTTTTTTGATTGTGACTGTAGGTAATACTAAAGTTTTTCAAAGTCTATAAGAAAAGAACAACATCGATTGCTGGTGCAAGTGTTCAATGGTATGAGAAACATTGGTTGCTGGTGCATTTTCTGGTTGTCAATCTTCTCTTTCTTTTCCATCTCCTAGATTTATCGGATTGTTATATGCTACACATTTTATGTTAAGCCTCTTAGTGAGAAATCGATGCAACTTAGGTCATCTCTAACATACCTTAGGGTATGACATTCAACAAAACAACTGCTATGGTTCAACCGACTTGATCCCTTAAGGGTGTAAAGTGCAAAAGGGCAACAATATTTAATAGGGTATTACTCATAAATAGTGGTGATTACGAAATATCTATCTGAACCTACAAGTTCATGTTGGGTCCCTTTACAATAACCTTTCTCGGTTTTCGCTATCTCGGAGGCTTTTTCCTATGGTGGCAAATTTTTACTCGAGGAAAAAGTTGTCAAATGAAAGTAGTTGAAAGTTGCAAAGTGGTGCAACTTTCATTCTGCAGCTCGTGTGACCAAAAAAACTATTCCAACGCATCTAGGTGGGTACATTTATGCTAGGAATGGTCCTGTTTCACACCTAAACACGTGGAATCACTCCGAGCTATGTTCAACCGGATCGATCCCTTAAGGGTCCAAAGTGCAAAATGGCTGCGAAATTCAGCATGCTATTACTCAGACACCGTGACGCTTAGAAAATTATAGTCTAAACCTATGAGTTCACATTGGGCCCATCTACAATAACCTCTCTCATTTTTTTCTATCTCGGAGGTTTTTTCCTATGGTGGCAAATTTTCACTCGAACAAAAGTTGTCAAATGCAAGTAGTTGAAAGTTGCAAAGTGGTGCAACTTTTGTTTTACAACTTGTGTGACCAAAAAAACTATTCCAACACGTCCAGGTGGGTACGTTTATGCTAGGAATGGTCCTCTTTCACACCTAAACACGCGGAATCACTCTGAGCTATGTTCAACTGGATCGATCCCTTAAGGGTCCAAAGTGCAAAATGGCTGCAAAATTCAGCATGCTATTACTCAGACACTGTGATGCTTAGAAACTTCTCATCTAAACCTATGAGTTCATTTTGGGCCCATCTACAATAACCTCTCTCGGTTTTCAATATCTCAAAGGCTTTTTCCTATGGTGGCGAATTTTCACTCGAAGAAAAAATTGTCAAATGCAAGTAGTTGAAAGTTGCAAAGTGGTGCAACTTTCATTCTGCGGCTCGTGTGACCAAACAAACTATTCCAATGCATCCGAGTGGGTATGTTTACGCTAGGAATGGTCCTCTTTCACACCTAAACACGCGGAATCGCTCCGAGCTACGTTCAGCCGGATTGATCCCTTAAGGGTCCAAAGTGCAAAATGGCTGTGAAATTCAACATGCTATTACTTGGACACCGTGATGCTTATAAAATTCTTTTCTAAACCTATGAGTTCAAATTGGGCCCATCTACAATAGCCTCTCTCGGTTTTCGCTATCTCAGAGGCTTTTTCCTATGGTGGTGAATTTTCACTCGAGGAAAAAGTTGTCAAATGCAAGTAGTTGAAAGTTACAAAGTGGTGCAACTTTCATTCTGCAACTTGTGTGACCAAAAAAACTATTCCAACACATCTGGGTGGGTACGTTTATGCTAGGAATGGTCCTCTTTCACACCTAAACACACAGAATCGCTCTGAGCTATGTTCAATCGGATCGATCCCTTAAGGGTCCAAAGTGCAAAATGGCTGCAAACTTCAGCATGCTATTATGCAGATACCGTGACACTTAGAAAATTCTCGTCTAATCCTACAAGATCACGTTAGGCCCATCTACAGTAACCTCTCTCAGTTTTCGCTATCTCGGAGGCCTTTTCCTGTGCTGGCGAATTTTCACTCGGGGAGAAAGTTGTCAAATGCAAGTAGTTGAAAGTTGCAAAGTGGTACAACTTTTATTCTGCAGCTCGTGTGACCAAATAGACTATTCCAATGTGTCTAGGTGGGTATTTTTATGCTAGGAATGGTCCTCTTTTGCACCTAAACATGCGGAATTGCTTTGAGCTACATTCAACCGGATCGATCCCTTAAGGGTCCAAAGTGCAAAATAGTTGCAAACTTCAACATGCTGTTACTCAGACATTGTGATGCTTAGAAACTTCTCATTTGATCCTATGGGATCATGTTGGGCCCCCCTACAATAACCTTGCTCGGTTTTCACTATCTCAGAGGCTTTTTCCTATGGTGGCGAATTTTCACTCGAGGAAAAAGTTGTCAAATGCAAGTAGTTGAAAGTTGCAAAGTGGTGCAAGTTTCATTCTACAGCTTGTGTGACCAAATAGATTGTTCCAACGCGTTCGGGTGGGTACATTTACACTAGGAATGGTCCTCTTTTGTACCTAAACATGCGGAATCGCTCCGAGCTACATTCAACCAGATCGATCCCTTAAGGGTCCAAAGTACAAAATGGCTGCAAACTTCAACATGTTATTACTCGGACATCGTGATGCTTAGAAATTTCTCATTTGATCCTATGAGATCATGTTGGGCCTGTCTACAATAACCTTTCTCAGTTTTCACTTTCTCAGAGGCTTTTTCCTATGGTGGCGAATTTTCACTCGAGGAAAAAGTTGTCAAATGCAAGTAGTTGAGGCATATTATCAAACAATTCACTACCTTGTCTATGGATTGTCATGGCATTCCATCACCATGAGACCACTTTTCTTTGAGGCATTTTTTGAAAAAGTTCAATGGCTTGTCTATGCTATTGCTTACTATTATGCTTTCCTAGATTTTTTCCAAGCATCCATAGCTTATTCGAAAGCATCTGTTTTAGGCTTTTAGCCATAGCAAGAAGGCAATGAACTATTTGATAAAATGCTTTGGTAGACATATATGAAAAATGTCATAGCATAGACAAGGGAATGAACTATTTGAAAAAATGCCTTCAAGAAATGTGGTCTCATGGAATGCCATGACAAGCTAAAGCAATTGGTAGCTGCTCCTAGTTATTAGTTATGCAATGTGAAGTAATTGCATAACTGCTTAGGTTGACTTTGTCAAAAGCTATATTGTAATTGAAATTTTGTCATCTATCATCATCTAGTTATTTGTTATGCAATGTGAAGTGATGCTTTGAGTTTGAAAGATGTGCAATGCATGAATAAAAACTACAAAAATCTATTTTTTACATTTCATGAGTTAAACTCTTTATTTTATTTTCTCTCTATATCTCTATGCTATGGAAATGCCTTTCGATTTCAAAAAAGATAGTTTTTATCTCTTGTTATACAAATTTTTATGTTTTTTTAATCTCTTGTTATAAAAAGGAGTAGATATACAATGTTAAAGAAGAGTGAAAGCACAACTAAATTTATCATTTCAAAGCAATTTTTTTGATGCATTTTTTCAAATAGTTCACTGCCTTCTCTATGCTATTGCTTACTATTATGCTTTTGATATATTTTTTGAAGCATCCATAGCTTGTTCAAAATCACCTGTTTTAGGATTTTATCCATAGAAACAAGGCATTGAAGTATTTGAGAAGATGCTTTGGTAGAAATGTATGAAAAATGTGGTAACATAGACAAGGCAAGGAACTATTGGAAAAAATATCTCAAAGAAATTTGGTCTCATAGAATGCCATGATAAGAAAATGCAATTGGCAGCTGCTCCTAGTTATTAGTTATGCAATGTGAAGAAATTGCATAACTACTTAGGTTGACTTTGTTCAAACTATATTGTAATTAAATTTTTGACATCTATCAACATCTACTTATTAGTTATGCAAAGCGAAGTAATGCTTTGACTTTGAAAGATGTGCAATGCAATGTAATCAATGACATGAATATAAAATACAAAAGTCCATTTTTTACAATTCATTAGTTAAAATATTTATTGTATTTGCTCTCTATATTTCTATATGCTATGTAAATACCTTTCAATTGTATTTAAAAGGCTTAATAGGCCAGTTAGGCTGTATTTGCAAAATCAAGTTGTGAATGAATGGTAATTAAGAGAAAAATTGGCAAATTGCCATCTTAGAATTCTAACAAAGGGTGGTTATGGTGGTTGATCGTCTCAAGGGGTAGTTGGAAGGTGTTATCAAGATATATTTTTGTAATACCCCGAGTTGAGGGTTGATTTTGTTTAGTTTCTAATAACAAAATATACTTGAAAATGTTGATCACTGGTTTCTTTGTTTTCCTGAATTTTCTTTGCCTTGCACAGGCCCATACAAGTCTATCATGGCTTGAGGCTTTATATAATTGATTGCATATGATTTTACTCTCTTTGCATCTATTCTGAAGGTTTAAATCCACCATTGGTGTGTGTGGGATCAGCAAACTTGGTTACTGCTTTGTTTTCTATGTTAGGGGTTTTGAGGGCAACACCATGAAACATTAGCCAATCCACCTATTGTTCTGACCCCATTGCTCATTGGATTGGCTTGTACCATGATTATTTTGGTGTATGAATACTTTGGAGGCCAAGAGAATGGATAAACTCAGTGGGGTGTGAAGTTCTAATGTTGTTTAGGGGTGTTTCCACCATGAAAGTAAGGAACTCAAGTACTGAATCTGAGAAATACTGAAAGGAATGGGATTGTGAGTGTCCTTTAAGTTAGGGCAGAGGTATTGTGGGGTGTTTGCACCTTTGGAAGGATTGGGGGAGGTATGGAGTTATGAGTTTCTTTAAAACCCGTCTTTTTGTGAAGGTTTAGGACGGTTTGTGAGTAGAGGAATAGAACAAGTTCTTGGGGCTCTTAAAATGGGAGAATCCTAAGTTTGGTGAGCATCCCTAAGACTTTTTCAAGTTTCCTTGGTTTGGAGGTGAGTTTGTGAGGGGGTTCCTTTGGAAATTAGGCCTAATTGTGAAGCCTAGAGCGAGGGAGGTGTATTGAAAGGTCATGTTGGTCCAAAAGAGTTACTATTGGTTTTGGCATATGTTGTGTAACCCTGAAAAGGATATCTTAATCCACCTTTAAATGGTCAAGTGTGTTGGAAAGGTCGGGATAAATTAGGCTTGGATGGGGTTTTGAGTTTGGTGCAGGAGCACCTACACCACATCATCAATTTTTTTTTATTTGAATACATCAATAGGGAAATTTTAGTGTATTTAGGTTTATTTTGTCTAATAAGCTTTGAGAGATCAAACTTAATCCAAATAAAGGGTGTTTTGTGTCTTAGAAGTCAATTAGAAATCATATAAGTTGTAAAATGCTGACAAAGCAACTTTAACACAAACAAATGTAATTAAGGGACCAACTAGTCCCAAGGTTGGTTATGGGTGTTAGGGAGAATATGGTTGTTGGAAAATTATTTAAAAATCCTTACCAAGGCTTGAATGTGAGAGTGGAAGAAGTTTTGTAATAATTTTACACAATAAACACCACAGTTTTGAGCAATTTTCTAGAAAAGTACTATTTTCTTGATCTTTTTGAGTGTTGTACGGGCACATATAGGTTCTTCATGGTTTAATAATTTTAGAGGATGTTTCTATATGTTTTATAATTCATTTATTTTTTATTTGGTGTCTTAACAATTTGTTTGTAGAGAAAACCAACACAAACAATGACTGTCCCAATGTTGCTGAATCAACGGTTTGAGGGGAAATTTGTGATGTAACAATCAATCCACCTGTTGTTTGCTACTGTATCTTAGTGGATTAATTGAAAAAATGTTATAATAAGTGTTTCAACTCATTTTGGAATAAGGAGTCATAATTATGTGGTGTTTTTGTGACTGTTCTAAGACTGAACAAGGGTTTTCCAACATGGAAGTGAGGAACCAAAGAGAGGTTTTTAAGAATTAATGCCTATAAGAGTTATGTGAGGATTTGATGAGCCTATTCATAATTATTTTGAGGTGTTTGGGGATTTTTAAGTGTTGAGAGAGGTCTGGAGTTGTATGTTTCTTCAAAACCCTTGATTTTGTGAAGGTTTTGGAGGGTTTCTTGGGTTTTGTGAGTTAGAGGCTCTGTAGACACAAACTAATGAAAAAATTTGAGGTTTGGCACCATGACCTAAGAATTTCCAAGGCATTTGGATAGATACCTAAAGTTGGAAGGGTGGTCCCTTTGGAAAAAAAGGGCTAATTGTGAAGCCAAAATTGAAGTAGGTGTGTTGAAAGTCTATGTCGGTCCAAAAGAGAGACCACTGATTCTTTGGTATGTTGTGTAGCCCTGAAAAGGGTATCTCGATCCATATTGTAATTGTCTAGTGTTTTGGAAAGGTTGGAAGAAATCTAGCTAAAATTAAGTTTTGAGTACTACAAGAATAACTAGCCACAAATGTGAGTTTTGGAAACCTTGATGAATCTGACTTAGGGATTGTTGTCAATTGACTCAATTTTCATTGTATTAATGTTTATGGTATTTGTAGGGACTTGGTGGAGTCTTTTTGTTCATTTGCAAGGTTGAGGAGTTGAGATCCTTGAGGGTGGGTTGATGCCTATTAGGCTGAATCATTATGAAGAAGAGTTCTTGATTGAGAATTGACATTTCCATTGTTGTGAGTCTTCTCCACCTTGGCTCTACATCAGAGTGCTACAAGGGTGGATTGTTGGATAAAGTGTTGAATGAAGATTTTGGTTTTATGGGGCTTTGAGGTTGTGTAGATTGCTCAAAATAGGTTGTATTAATCTTGTTAGGATCCCCTTGAAGGCAGGTTGTTAGACTGAATGAGTTTGAGCCTCCTTGCCTCTGCATCAGTGAGGCACAAGTAATTGAAGCATTCCAAAGGATACAAACCACCACGAATGGAGCTTACTTATACAATACGCTTTAGATGGGGCTTATTGAGCATTCCACGATAATTAATTAAGCATTAGATGTAAAAAAAATCCATGCCTACAACATTCAAGCATACAAATTACATAATACGCATGATAACATCATTCAAGAATGGTAGTAGCAAAATAAGAGTTTATTTAATCAAAAATCCGAAAGGCTATACAATGATATATATTGATAAAAATATATAAATATATCCAAAAAAACCATATAGGCTTAGTACAAAGGAGCCATTTGGACAAAATATCACATATATATATCAATAGTACAAAACATATGTTCCAAAATGCCACATAGGCATACAACAAACAACACTAATACATAGTCATTTCCCTCTAGGGGAAGGAAATAGATCCCATGCATCCTTTAAAATTTGGCTGGATGGAGTGACTGTTGCTTGTCTTGTCTTTCGAACACGCCCACTACTCCTCCTCTCTTCACTCTGGACCTTCAACTGATACGATTAAAAGTAAAAATGTTAAAACATAGAAATTGAATTATGGAATGGCATATAACAAAATATAATCACTTACCGCATACATATAGTCATCATGCACATTTAAAGCATCACCATGTCCATGATTTGGAGTGACAACCACCTATAGCAACAATGAAGATAGAAATTAAACTACATAAAATTATCGTGAAAATTTTCTATAATAGACCATAAAAGAGAAAATATAATGTCAAATTGACTAATCTATTCCATACCTCTCTCAATGGATCAAAAATGTCTATTGCTGCAGCAACTCCGTGGTCCATCGTGCCACCAACATCACTAGGGCTATCTCTTGTCAATAACTGCAAATGAAACAATATCTCAGGTATCATGTTGATATAGGAGAACATAATGTGACACGATCAAGGAATAATTGAATGCAATGCTTGTGTTTCTCATCAATTTTTTAGATTTGTATATACACAAAATTATGAAAACTAGCTAACATAGATTTACAACCCTATTAATGAATAAAGGCTACCTGAGTGTACGTTGTTTGAGGATATGAATCATGAGGTGTGGAGGAAGAAGGTGCACCAGGAAACTGTTTGAAATCTGAAGCATGTTATGAGACAAACATTCAAATATAACATTCAACTGTTCAAATGCAATAATAATATCTTTAATACTAGTTGCATACCTGTGGACTCATTGTCGAGAATGTATAAGGGTCTATAGGAATAGAGCATCCCTCATGAACAATGCGACCCTGAAATTTCATCATATAAAAATTCTACTAATTTAGTTATTCTTAAATTTCAAAATATATTTTAATAAACAACATTAAAATAAGTGTCAATGCCGAATGTATCATTCAAAATATCATCTGTGAAAGCCATCACCTCTGCAACTGACGTAGGCTATGTAGCTGCATCATGAGCACCCTAATAATCATGCGTGCAAACAACACCACAAGTGCCACAATGGGGGGGTGGAGCTCAGGGCCTACACGTCTCCTCCACACCAGGCTCTACTAGAGGACTCACACACTGTAAAATGGTCTGGGTGAGTGAGCCAATTGACTTCATCGTGTCCACCTCTACAATGTCTTTAACAATGGAAGGAACAATGACATGCTCCACCATGGGTCTGCCCAAGGCTCTTAGTGCCAACTATGGATTACATTGTGCAACAGGTCTATCGTGTGTGGAGCCCCCACCTCTACCCTGAAAGTCTAAGATGTCAAAATAGTTTGGCATTTTATTGATGACAAACTCGCAATAGAGTTTCCTCAAAAAGTATTGCGGCACCTCATGGTTATTACATGGAGGTTGGTCAAATACCATCCACCGCTGCTCCCAAAATTTGTTTCTAATTAAATCATGGTAGCACCAATGGATGGGGAACCTCCTGCATGCATGGGACAAAGGTTCATTGGCTTTTGGGTCTTTAAATAGGGCACACAACTCAGCTTTGCTAATTTTTAGTTTTTTGACATCTGCATATGACAAACCATTAGCATTAAATTTCCTCATCTCATCTCTTTTAGTTGACCAAAAATTCATTTGCTCGCTCATTTCTCCTACATGAGTTAAAATTGACTTCAATGATTCAGCAATCCCTCTCCTATAAGGGTGGGTTTCGGCATGCTCGGTTAATCTTGCAATTAATTGTTGAATGTCTCTTTTATTGTTTTCAATTTGATTTTGAATATTTTCTTGTGTTCCTTAAGGATGCCTATGAATTGATGGAGGGGTTTCGGGTTGTTCTTGTATAGGAGGCTCTTGATGAGGGGGTGATTGTGAATTCTCAATGTTTTGAGGTGGAGATTCATTCCATGAGAATTAGAACAAATTTTTATTATAAAAATCTATTTAAAGTTGCATTCCAAATCAAATTCGAAATAAATAGAATAAAAATACACACCTCTTTGCAATCTTCGACCTCTCCGACGTGTTGGCAGTATTCTCGTGGAAAATGGCAAGCTAAGGATGCCAATAATGGAGGAGATTTGGCGAGCACGAGTTGCAGACTTGAAATCTTCCTACTCAAGCTACGAGTTGAAGACAAAATGAGGGTTCCAAACCCGACTTTTGCATTTTATGTCTAGAAATTTGGCGTGCGTGAAAGGCCTTATTTCAGGGTTTTTTTGATCATTTTTTCAATTTGGCACCTAAATTGTGTCACAGATTGGTGCACTTACCCATGTTCAAAATTTTATTTTTTTCCTTTCATGCAATTTAATTTTAGTATTAAGTATTTCTTATTTATAGAATGAAGATGACTACTTTGAAATTCTTAGTGCGCATATTGTGCTAACCCATTTCAAGTTCATGTCCCTTGGTTGACAATTTAAGTGTACCTTCATGATGGTTAAGATGGCTATTTAGATCAAATGTCTAATCTTTGAATCATGGTTGTAAGGGCTTAGTTGTTAAAATCATTGTAGTAGGTTGACATTTTTGGGCCATTGTCGGGGATGGTGTCAAACTAGGGAGTCCTTTGGAGTCATTGATAGTTTTTCTGCTATAAAATTTTTGGAATTTGCTCTTAGTGTTAGAAGTTATGATCCAATATTTTCCCCCACCCATTCTTTGTGTGAATTGGCTCATATTGAGTTGATACCACATGCATAGAAGAAGAGATGCTTATGGGAGATTCCTTCCTAATAATCTTGAGCCATTTCAACTAGTAGAGATTCTAAATCTTCGTAGAGACTAATAAGAAGAAGAACCACAACCCTTAGTTGATATATTCCCTGACTTGACCAGTTTTGAAGTTTCCCTTGAAGATCAAAACCCTATTGAAGAACCCTTTATTTTGGAATTTCATCAAGTAGACATGGCTGATGCAAATGGAGATAGGCCTAACAGATAGAATCAACTAGCTTTCCCTTTTTCCCATTGCTGAACAAAATGAAGTAGATAACCTCAAAAATATCCTTGTTTCAGTCCTTCCTAAATTCTATGGGCTTGTCACAGAAGATCCTGATACCTTCTTGTTTGAGTTTGATATACTCTGTAGAAGCTATGACTATACCACTAATTCCCACAGGCTTAAGCTATTTCCTACTACTTTAAAATAAGTTGCATTAAAATGGTTTATGATCCTTGGGATAAACACTATGCGAACTTGGGAAGATATGAAGATAAATTTTCTTGAGAAATACAAAGAATATTGTAGGGGTAGTGACATGAGAGGAGGTGACATTTTCAGAATGCAACAAAAGGAAGATGAGAGCTTGGAAGATTTTATTTCAAAGTTTTTGTTTTGTCTGTAGAAATCTCCACATCATACACTTAATGAAGAATAAAAAAATTTGCTTTTCCTCAGAGGAATTAATGAAAGCTGCACTGATGCCTTGGAACTGATGACAGGAGGAGATATCACTCAAGTCCCTTGGAATGATATCAAGAAGATATGTCAGAACTATTCTAAGGAAGATTCAAAGAAAGGAAGAGCCTACTAATCATCTTTGGGTAATTCATCCAACAATGGAGTCTCAAGGATGGAGATTACTAATTTGTTGGTAGATTTCAAGCAGGATATAATCAACAATCTAGCTACTTAGCTGGATACACTTCAAGCTAAAAGGAAACATGAGGAGGCAGAGGCAATACTAACAGAATATTTCCCTCATTGTAGATAGATGAAGAGGGACTATAGATGCAAGGTGATAGCCAACATTGAAAACAAATAGATTCCACCTGAGTTCAAACCAATCTAGACCGAGGAAGACCAAGTCTACCGTTTTGCACAAAAAAGGCCATGGGCTTCAAGACAAGGTATGCCACCAGATCAACTATCTTTTGTTGGACCATATTTTAATTCTTATTCATCTGGCAACAAGTGGCAACCACCCTATCCATCCAACTATGAAGGATACCCACCCCAGTCTTGGAATAACCCACCCAATGCTTGGTCAAATTATCAAAATTCCTCACCTTAGTGGCAACAACCTCAGGGGAATTGGCAACAGTTTTAGGGACCTTGGCAACCACCTCTAGGAAACTGGTAGCAAACATCTTAATGGAGAGGTGGCCAACAATGGCCAAACCAAACCACCAACTATATGCAGTCAGGTAAGTGCAAGAAGTTGGGTCCACGAAGAGGGGAATTTTTGGCAAAAAATAAATATCGTAGAAAACGCGTACGCATTATTAAAAAATGCACATGCGTTATGCATCGAGTACCCAAGCCTAAAAAAATGTGTATGCGCTAAAAAATGTGTACACATTATAACACATACATGTTATATAACACGTATGCATTTTATAACATGTACAAGTCACTTATTTTAAAAAATATATTTTTAGAAACGAGTACCTATTTTAAAATGTGTACACATTTTGAAGTTTCAAAACACGTACGTGTTTTAAAATGGGTACCCATTTCTTTTCTTTTCTAAAAAAATAATCAAACAAATAAAGAACACATGCATTTTGTAACATATATGTGTTTTTAAAAACAAATATGCATTATTAAAATTTTGAATCTCCAACCCACATGTAGCCTTGGTTTTAGGCTTAGGAAAGGCTTGGTAATCTGACCCTTAGCCTTTGACCTGTAACTAAAAACTAAGGCAGATTGAAGAAGAATGCCCAACTTTGACAATATGTCTGATGGACTTTTTTTCTAAACCAATCTATAAAATTAAAACCCATTAGAGAACACGATGTCTAGTTTCCAAATATATAATTTTTATTAATATTGGATTATATTTGTTATTTTTTAATTAATCTCTAAGCAAACTAGTCCTTAAACTTGAAATATCAGGTTTTTTTTGTTTTTTAATAACTTTTTTTTGGTTAAGTTTCTTGTAAAAAATTTTATATGGCATCAATCTTCAGACAATTCTCTACACAATGAAAAAAAAAACACACAAATTTTTAGTTTAGGTCCAATTATGTTGTCCGTACACGTTGATTTTTAAAAACAACAATTAAGGCCAATAAAAATTCAATAAAAAATATATATTCAAAAAAAATTACAAAAAAAAATCCTCATCAATCTTCATGTTGTTAGCTTTCTTTCCCCAAAAAGAATTACAAAAATACTTTAATTTGGGTAAAAAAGTTGTGTTCATACACATGCATGGTATGGTAAAAAAACAGGGACTTTTAAAAAGTGTATTTTATACATCCCTATCAAAATTTAATTTCTATCATCTAGGTATTTGAATAAATTACATATTTGGAAACTAGATTCAAAATTCAAAATTTCATATTAGTAACTTTTTTAAAGATTCATTGTGTAAGCGCCTCAATTTTTTAGTCCAAGTGTGACAAATTCTAAAAAATAGCAAAAACACTTCCACTTTTTGAGCTTTTTGTGGACCCAACTTCTTGCATCAACCCAGCCATCTTGTCAACCCAACAACCTTTTATAATTCCCCCTCCTACTAATCCAAGTGCAAATGTCCCTAAACCTACCTAGTTACTAGCCCAACCCACAACCAACCCAAATAATAAACCACAATAGGGTATGTGTAGGATCATCATGGAAAAAACAGGGCCTTAAGTGGCAATGAAAATTCAAAAAATTAGAGTTAGGCGACTTGACGTAAAAATTTGAATAAGTAATTTATATTATTTCAAAAATAAGTAAGAAAAGAATCTATATCAAATTGAATGTAGTTTCTAAACTACTAGGTTTATTGAAAAACAAAAAAAATATATTTGGTGAAAATTTGAAATTTCAATACAGTAGTACTTAAATTTCAAGGAAAAAATAAGAAGTAGGTGTCTGTCTGACCACCCTAACCACAATAAAATGATAATATTTTTTTATAAGATTTTAGATATAAGTAGAGGACTCATGTCCCGGTGTGATGCATATTTTTTTGTAATTGTTTTTCAAGTAAATAATTAATTATGAATTTTTTATTACAACTTTTAAAAAATATACAAATTTGTATGTCTGACCACCTTAACTTGGTTCAAAACTTCATGAAATTCAATTTTTTTTTTTAATCCTATAATATGTAAAGCATAGAATGTGACACATATTTCATATTCAAAAAATATAATACCGTTTGAAAGATATAGATGTTTTTCAATCGGCCTATTAATCATGACTTTAGTCATAATTCAAATAGAAAATGAATAATAATTATTTATTAAATTGAAAGTAAAGCATAATTTATATTGGTGGAAATTGGAGAATCTCCTTTAAAAAACCTTTCCGTTTCATCAATTTTGGGTAAAATAAATGTCGTCAACCACATGGGTCATCATATCACTTACATATCACCACTTTTTGGACCATCATGATCCTGGACATACCCAATAACAACCTGTATATTCTGCTGATCCAAATCAATTTCTACATATGTTGTGAGTTTAAGTGACATACCTCTACATTCAGGAATAACCTTGTCAGCTCCTTCCACCCCCATTATCACTGAGCTCCATGTGGAAGAGCAAGAAGAATCTTTGACTGATCCAATGCAGCCTTGTGCAACTAGAACTCCTGAACCAACTCCAACCAAGTAGAGAACGCAAGAACCACCGTTCCCTTAGAGATTAAAAGCTACCAAGAAAAAACAAGACAAGGAGGAAACTAGTTTTAATATCCTAGATCAGCTAAAGTATATATGTGTCTAGATACCCCTGTTCCAGGCCATAAAAGATGTCCCTATCTATGGCAAAGCAATCAAGGAAGTATGCCTCAAGAAATAGGGCAGAAAAAAGAAGGACCCCACTACAATCCATGTCATAGGGTAGCTTGCTGACATCATGCTTGGAAAAGTAACTATCCCCAAGTACAGTGATCTAGTAAGCCCTGTGGTTGAAGTTGTCATCAATGGGATGAATATAAAGAATGCTTTGATTGACTTGGGTGCAAAAATCAATGTGATGACTAAAGTCTTCCTATAGCAACTGAATATTGCAAACATGAGATCCACTCCTACAGTCCTGCAGCTTCTTGATAGTTCTATTGTTAAACCTGATGGCACATTAGAAGACTTGGTGGTGATCCTAGACTCCTAGGAGTATCTAGCTGACTTCATGGTTCTTTCCCCTAAAGCCACACTGGGAGGATATCCACTTATCCTTGGTCAGCCATGGTTAGCAACTACAGATGCTTATATTGGATGTCGCTCAGGTGACATGACTATTTCTGATGGCACGGGCACTAAAAAACTTGTTCTTTATCCTCTTGCTCAACTATCCCATAATGAAGAAAATTTTGTATGGCCACATTGGTGAAGAGGCCGAAGAAGTCAACTCTGTGACACAACTCATGATGCTCCAAAGAAGTCCTTTCCTGTAGCTTCAAGATGAAGATGAAGTGTTATCTAGTATCATTCAGAACCAGTGTCAGATAGAGGAAGCATCACCCACTCATGTTTCTGGTTTTGCAAACATCGAACAAACACTTATGTCAGTTCTGCATGATCTTCCTACAACAACACTTCCAACAGAAAAAATTCCTACAACCACTCTTCCTGCAACCACTGTCTCTGAAGATAGGCTTCCTATAGCCACTCTTTCGGCAGATAAAATTCCTGCAACAACATATATGTTTCACACAATGCTACCACTTGAACTTAAGATACCTTGTATTAATGAAGCAACTATGATAGAACTAGTTACACAAGTATAGGTGTCTGAAGGACAATATCTAAACATCAATAGTAAATTGAATGAGGGACAATAGTTGACATTGGCAAACTTTTTGAAAGCATATCAAAAATAATTTTCCTGGGATTATCATGACATGAAGGGATTAGATCCAAAACTTTGCACTCATAGAATATATATCAAAGATGAGTGTATACTTGTCAGGCAACCATAACGGAGAATCAACCCTACCTTGAGATAAACTGTCAAAACAAAACTGTAAAAGCTAGTAGATGCAAGATTTATCTACCCTATTTCAAATAGTCAATGGGTGTCTCCATTGGTGATTGTGCCCAAAAAGGGAGGGAAATGGCGAGTTTGTGTTGACTATAGGAAACTCAATGCTTCCACTAAGAAGGATCATTTTCCCCTGCCTTTTGTAGATCAAGTCCTAGACTCTCTTGCAAGAAAATAGTACTTCTCTTTTCTTGATGGATTCAATGAATACAATTAGATTCAAATTGCACCAGAAGACCAAGAGAATACTACATTTACATGTCCATGAGGGACATATGTCTATTTTGTACTTCTGTTTGGGTTATACAACACACTTGCCACTTTTCAGAGAGTGGTCATCAACATATTCTCAGATATCTCCCTTGACTGAATGGAGATCTATATGGATGATTTTACTACCTATGGTGCCACCTTTGATGAAGCATTGGTTAATTTGAAGAAATTTATACAGAGATGTGAAGGCCAACATTTATCCTTAAACAGTGGAAAGTGCTTCATGATGATGCAGGAAGGTGTAGTTCTTTGCCACTACATTTCCCACCTTTGAATTCAAGTTGATCCTGCAAAAAATGAGGTAATAAATAATCTACCTATACTTACAAAAAATAAGGATGTTAGGAGTTCCTTAGAACATGCAGGCTACTATAGACATTTCATCAAGGATTTTAGCAAAATAGAAGCCCCACTGTATAGTCTTCTGACTAAAGTTGTTGAGTTCCAATGGACAAAAAATTGTGATAAAGCATTTTTTGATTTAAAGACAACTCTAACTCATGCTCTTATACTTAAAGGACCAAATTGGGAAATCCCTTTCCACATCCATACTGATGCCTCAGATTATGAAATAGGAGTAGTCCTAGGACAAAAAGCAAAAGCTATTGAAAATGCTATTTATTTTGTCAGTAAAAACTTGCAGGGAGCTGAACTCAATTACATAGTCATAGAGAAACAAATGTTGGCAATAATTTATGCCTTGAATAAATTCAAGCACTATATAATAGGTTATCATATTTTTGTACACACTAATCATTTAGCCATTAGATACCTCATGAACAAACCCCTAATTTCAAGAATATTAGCCAGATGGTTGTTATTGATGCAAGAATTTGACATAACTATTGTAGACAAACCAGGGAAGGTAAACGTGGTTGCAGATTTCCTTTCAAGGCTGGCCAAATCAGAAGATAATCAAGCCATAGATGACTCCTTTCCTAATGAGAATATATTCTCCATTAGTGTGAAGACACCTTGGTATGCTGACATAACTAATTACCTTGTGACAAGGAGATTTCCTGCTCACTTTTCCCCAAAAGAGAGAAGAGTGTTGATTGAAAAATCATTCCCTTTTTCATGCATAACTAGATGCCTATTTTATACTAGACCAGATCACATTATGAGAAGATGTGTGAGGAAAGATGAGACCTATGAAATTTTTCATGCATGCCATGATGAACCATGTGGAGGCCATTTTGTAGCTAAAAGGACAACAATGAAAATCTTGAACACAAGATACTATTGGACTACATTACACAAAGATACAGAAGATATACAAGGACATGTGATAGATGCCAAAGGATGGGCAAGCCAACAAAGTCAGATGAGATGCCATTCTATCCACAAGTGGTATTCACTCCATTTGACAAGTGGCATTTGGACTTTGTGGGACCCATTGATCCTCCATCCAATGGTAAGTCCTATATTCTAGTGTGCACTGATTATGTAACAAAGTGGGTAGAAGTCAAATCCATGAACCATGTAAGAGATAACATGGTTGCATAATTTCTTTATGAAGAATTTTTCACAAGATATGGGGTACCAAGAGAAATAGTGACCGATCAAGGAACTCAGTTTACATCAACACTTGTTACAAAATTGGTTAATGAATATAACATCAGGCACATGAAATCCACTCCTTATCACCCTCAAGAAAATGGACAAGTTGAGGTGACAAACAAAGAGATTGCGGCCATCCTCACCAAAACAATGCACATTCATAAAAAGGACTAGGAAAATAGATTATCAGAAGTAGTTTGGGGTTATAGGACAACCTGGAAGACAACTATAGGGTTCATCTCATTTGAGCTGCTATATGGGAAAACAACAATGATGCCTATCAAATTTGAGCACAAGAATCTCAAAACTGCTATGGAGTTGGGGATGGACATTTCTAAGGCACAAAAATAATGAATTATGCAACTGAATGAATTGGACGAGATGAGGAAATCTGCATTGAACCATACTAAATTTATGCAAAGTCAAAGAGTCAAATGGAATGAAAGATTTATCAAAGAAAATAAATTTCAGCCAGGTGACTAGGCATTACTTTATGATTCATGGTACAATGATAATGTAGGTAAATTGTAGACAAGGTGGCTAGGGCCATATGAACTTGTTGAGGTATTTCCCAATGGAGTTGTGCAGCTCACAACCATTGATCCTGTCAAATTCAAATTACTGGTGAATGGGCACCGTCTTAGATTATATCATAGGCCAACTTCAAAGGAAGAGTTCCTACATCTTAGTTTATCCAACATACACTGCTTGGGCATAGTATCTGTAGCCAAGGAGTTCTTGTAGCCGAAGGCAGTGGACCTAGTGTCCCTCCTTCTGACTAAATGAGGTACATACTTGTCATAATAAAAATTTATACTTTTGTAGAAATCCATTTCTTCACACATCCACCCATCTACCCATATGTACCACATTTCTCTCTCTTCCATTATTTCTTTTCACCTCGCACCATTCCACCTCATCGTCACTAATTGCTCAATTATTGCTCAACAATGCAAGTGGTATTTTCTCCCTGATCATTGCAATGAATTATCCACAATCATGTTTATACACACTTAGGTATGTGTGCATTAATTGCATTTTTAATTATCCTTTAGAGAATTTCATTTAATCACTATACAATAATATGGGCGTTCACATAATTTTCTTTAATCCCTCATCAAATCAATATTGCCATCTCGCACGTGTGGAAACATGTCCAAATTTAGGTTGAGGGGAGGGGTAAGAAAGATGCAAAAAAATTGCCACATGCCGATACATGATTGTGTTGGAAACAAGCCACACTGAGAGGGGGGGGGGGGCGCGAATCAGTGTTGTGCAAAAATTAACTTTAATAACATTTAACTTCCAAGCATTAGGAACATTCAAACATAAAGAATGAACAAGAAAATAAACACAACACCATAACACCAAGATTTTTACATGGAAACCCTATTAGGGAAAAAACCACGATGGATGGTCAATCCACAATTATAATTTTGAGTATACTCAAAATGGAGATTACAAAAGGGGAATGCACTTGCATTCAAGTGCACTGCCTAGAGCTCACTGCTCAAATAAAAGAGGTCTTTCTACCCAAGAGTTCAGATTAAAACTATCTAAAGGTTTGAACTAATATGATAGCATCTAAAATGCCTAATTATAGTTCCAGATTAAGTACAATAATAGATCTACTGCCTTACACACTGATTTTGTAACTCTGTTCTGATCTGCTAACATACACCACACAAATATTCTATAAAGCAAGTGAAAATGAACTTATTCACACTTGTACTCTACTCTAACTCGCAAATCAAACACTTACACAACATGTACATCCATCAAAATGATACAGACAGTCTTGTATATTTATCCACAACATAGGATTTATTTACACTTTGTTGGCTTCAACAAAATTACAATTGTCAGCTCACATAATGAGAAATATCCAGCGTACCCTTAATGGTCAACTACAACTTGGATAAGAACCATACAAACATATACAATGATATAGATATTCAATTAATTGATTCACATACATCCACAACTTAATACATTAATGAAGTTGGCCTTAGTACAAGAAAAATGAGAATATGCCAACCGAATCTTCTAACTCTCATGTGAATTGGTATGAGCCACTGCACTTCAATCAAAATAGAGATAATACATCAATAATCATTTCCTGATATGCGCAACACAAAATGGCAACCTAAAATGCATTCACGAATTGATGAATGATGAGTTATAGAATACCCTGTTCTGCCTTGTCAATTATCAATCTAAATGTTGGTACACTTGAATGATAGTATGCGTACCTTATTAATGCATAGGGTTTCCATCAATGACAACACCTGATGATAGTTGGAGTGTCTCTTTCCAACAATCTCCCCCTTTGGCATTGATGGCAACACTTAGTGAAAAATGACTAAGTGTCAGATTAGTACCAAGATAAAATTCACTGCAATCCAAAATTTCAAAAATGCTACTCTCCCCCTGAGCTGATTATGCATTTTTCACACCACTTCTCCCCCTTTGACATCAATGGCAAAGGTAGGGGTCACATACCAAAAAAAAGTAATCAAAATTTTGACTGTACAAGGGTGCTTCTTTACCTTACAAAAGTTGAAAGATATCTGCAAAATCCTTCTTTAACTGCTCCAAGTTTGAATCCTAAAATATTTTAAGGCTTTCCATTATGGTTATGTGTCCAAAAATCAGATAGGACAATGTTTCTATAGATTCAAACCTGGTTGGATCACTAACTACCATAATTTCTTCTCCTTCTTTTAGAGCACTTCCCATTACATCAATGTTGGGACTTATAATGCTTATGAGTTCACAGGTTTTGGAGACAACTTTATCACTTTCATACTTTAGCCATTTTATCTTGTCTAGCAGTGACATTACTTCACCTTCAATCTTTCCAACACCACCATATAGGGGATCAAATGGCTCAGAGATATTTGCTAGCTGATTTTCCAAGTCTTTCATCTTCTTTTCATTTTCTTTGGTAAACTTTGAAAAAGATAGACAGGATTTGTAAATCTTTCCCCTTCAGATAAGGCATTCTGTATGTGCTTGACACAAGTAGCCAAGGTGAATTTTTCTTGGGCGATCAATAATTTTAGTGCATTGAACCTTTTTGCATCAAATTCCTTTTGCACTTTTGCCAATGTGGAATTGTCAATGGACTCAAAATGAGTACTCATCGAGTTGATAAGCCTCTTCAGTTCTTTAGATGAATATTCAGTCAGATCTTTCACAAATTTTTCCATCAAATGAATTCTTAACAGTTCGTAGAGATCATATTCCATATTTTCTTTCACCATTTGGTAGGTGGTGTAAATTGTCGTATCGAATATAGAGTTTTCCCAGCTAGAGTGGTAAATCTTATAGCCAATTACCATAGAGGAAAATCTTACATTTATATCGGAAATATTGTCAACAGACATTGCTCTCCTTTCATATGTCAAGCCAGTGGCGTCAATGATAGTTTGATTTTTTACAAACTTCAAGACAAGTAGACCACCAGAGGAATTCAGACCAGTTACTACACTAATGGCTTCTTTAGTAATTTTTAGGTGAATAGTGAGCCACATGAATTCATCATGTACCTGACTTAGGACATAGTGGACCCATTCTGACTCCATGAACACGGGAAATTTAACCATCAAGATGAATTTATTTGTTTCAAGGATTTTGTGTTCCGATTTTACATTGAAATTTTCATCAACTATATGATGGTTGTAAAAAATCACAAGTTGATTGCTTCCCAGATCCTCAATATTTTCATGAATGTAAACCCTAATATCCTTTATATGCAAGACTCCATGCAAAATTGATGAAAATACCCCTAGTGGATCTGTCTCTAAAGACTTGTGGGGATGTAATTTAAATTCAGGATGAGGTCTGTCCTTAACTTCAACCACTAAAGGAGTATCATATTGCTCAAATCAGAAAAAAAATGAGAATTTCTTGATAAATACCTTTTTTTGGCAGATGCAAATTCGTTCGTTGAATCACCTTTACACTTAATTTTTACCTAAATTCACCTTAGGTCACCTAGATCTCTTCAAATTCTTTCACTCGAGATAGAAAAGTGAAAAATGAGGAGTAGAAGTGACCTTTTATCATTCGTATACCTAAAAATTTTGTCGCAATAAATGCACTTGCCCTAATTTATCTGGTTGCGCTATTACTGTGTACAGAGAATAGATAATTCTTTTGTGAAATTGTAATACAATATACCACTTCGATAATATTTTTTGAACATCTGTCCATCTCCAGTATGTACTGACATCCGGTGTCACTTTTCGGTTAGGGGGTTTGATGATTTTCTTGATTGTTCCCCCTAGGCCAAGGGCCTAAGACTAATTTTTGGAGGAATTACCAAAGGTAGGTTTTGGTACAGATGCAATTTCTTCGACGGAGGGACTCTTCTTCACCCATTTTTTTTGCATTTTCTGCCTGACCTCATCTGCAGTGATTTTACCTTTACCTTTCACATCCTTTTGTATATTTTTCCTTTTGTTTTTCAGACCTTTTCTATTCTGACATAAAGTAGCAATATGTCCAATTTTGTTGCAATTGTAGCATACAACATTCCTCTTACCTGATAGGTTGTTCCATTGATTTCCTCTTGATTTGCATTGATTAGTAACATGTCCAGGTCTATGCAGGCATATCATCTGATGTTTCTATGAAATTGATTCATCATAAATATGCATTCATTAGAATTATGGCCAATCTTATGACAATTGAAACACTGACATGAGAAAGATGAATCACCTTGATTTATTCTTATTTTGCACTAAGAAGCCATGTGTCCAAACTTTTTGCACTTAAATTAGTATCCATTAAATCTCTGAGCATTGGGTTGTCTTACTAGATACCTGCCAGGATTGTTCATTTGATTTATTTGCCTGAATCTCCTTTGTCCAGAATCCTTTTGTCCGGATTTTGAGTTCTCTCCTTTCTCAAATCCAACGCCTCTTTTATCACCATGAGTCCTTTGATTATCAATTAGTTCATTGAGCATGGCTGAGCTGGCTTTGAAATTTTCCTTGTACTCATTTGCATTAACAAGTTCATTTCTGACATCATCCAACTATCTTTCAAGTGCTTCTTCACTATTTCTGGATACTTCCAATTCATCATCCAATCATCTACATACTTGAGATTTTTCTTTTAGGGACTGTGCTAGGCTTTCTTCATTCTTCTTTCTATCTTCAATTTCTTTGGTCGTCCTCATCATGATGGATTCCATTTCAGCCTTCAAAACTATATTCTCTTGGGTAAGCTTTTCACATTCCTCTATCTTATCTTTCAGGGCTTTACTTGATTGTTCATCTTCAGTACTCTTGTTATCATTCTTTTGAATTTTATCACAAAGTTCCTTTCTCTTCTCTCTTGACTTATTGATTATCTTTTAGAGACTCAATGAATTTTTCTGCATCCTTGAGATTTGCTTGTAGTTTCTGGACTTCAGCTTTTGACTAATCAAGGTCATCTAGGGCCACCATAAGTTGTTGTTCAAGATTGCTTGAATCCATTTGAAATTTCTTCGAAGATCTCCCAAGCTGTTAGACTTCTTCTAAGGAACTAGCTCTGATACCAATTGTTGGAAATAACCCACACTGAGAGGGGGGGTGAATCAGTGTTGTGAAAAAAATAACTTTAATAACATTTAACATCCAAGCATTAGGAACATTCATGCATAAAGCACAAACAAGAAAATAAACACAACACCATAACACCAAGACTTTTATGTGGAAACCTTGTTAGGGGAAAATCCACGGTGGATGGCC
Organism: Sequoiadendron giganteum; assembly: GCA_007115665.2. Lineage (NCBI taxonomy): Eukaryota > Viridiplantae > Streptophyta > Pinopsida > Cupressales > Cupressaceae > Sequoiadendron > Sequoiadendron giganteum. The sequence goes on along the minus strand of CM021103.1, from coordinate 46,621,465 downwards.
AATCCACAATTATAATTCTGAGTATACTCAAAATGGAGATTACAAAAGGGGAATGCACTTGCATTTAGGTGCACTACCTAGAGCTCACTGCTCAAAGAAAAGAGGTCTTGCTGCCCAATATTTCAAATTAAAACCATCTAAATATTTGAATCGATATGATAACAACTAAAATGCCTGATTATGGTTCCAGATTAAGTACAATAATAGATATGTTGTCTTACAGTCTGGTTCTGTAACTTTGTTTTGCTCTGCTAATACACACCGCATAGATCTTCTATGCACAAGTGAAACTATGCTTATTTGAACTTCTATTCTACTCTAACTCACAAATCAAACACTTAAAAAACATGTACATCCATCAAAATGATGCAAACAGTCTTGTATATATATCCACAACATAAGATTTATTTACACTTTGTCGGCTCACATAATGAGAAATATGCAATGTGTACCCTTAATGGTTTGCCACAACTTTGCTAAGACCCATACAAACATATACAATCATATAGATATTCAATTAATTGATTCACATACATCCACGACTTAATACATTAATGAAGTCGACCTTAATACAAGAAAAATGAGAATACGCTAACTGAATCTTCTAACTCTCAAGAGAATTGGTATGAGCCACTATGATTCAATCACAATAGAGATAATACATCAATAATCATTGCCTGAGATGTGCAACACAAAATGGTAACTTGAAATGAATGCACAGATCGATGAATGCTAAGTTACTGAATACCCTATTCTACCTTGTCGATTATCAATCTAACTATTGGTAGGCTTGAATGAGAGTATGTGTACCTTATCAATGCATAGGGTTTTCATCAATGACAAAACCTGATGACAGTTGCAGTGTCTCTTGCCAACAAATTATCTATGTCAGAAAATCTTGCTGAGTTGATTCAAAATTTAAAATGAAAGACAACTCGCATGTGTGATGTGACACTAAACTATGGCCACAATTTCCTCTCATTATGATTCCCTTTTATTACCATTTCTTTCCATTTATTAACTCTATCTTAATTTTGAAATTGCAAATGGTAATTACTAAAAATAGAGTGAAGGAAATTCAGTTAACAATTCACCCAACAAGCAAGCAAAAAAGAATTTGAGAATTACAAAGGTAATTTTGTAGAGTGACAAGTTGAGTATAGACAATGGGAGGGAGATTCATTCAAAATGAGCCCTCAGCTCATGATTCTTTGTTATAGGACGCAACGTGCTTAACCAGATTTTAGAATTGTGTCTGGTTAGATTATTTTCTGAAGTTTGATAGTTTCGACGAGGGTATTGCATTGGAGTTTTCTCAGACATTTTTAGACGAAAAGGCCATAACGAAAGGACTAGAGGTCATATTGATTGAAGAACGGATTGCAAAAGTTTTAGGGTTGCCAGATGACGATGAAATTTACCCTATTTCTAAGAATACCAAGACAACCAGGGCTATATTCATAATACATGGTGACCCTCCACTCACAATTGACAAACAGGGTGCTAAAAGACTCTCTCTACCCGAGCCATGGAAGCAAGAAGCCACACACATCATCAAATATATCACCTACGAAGGTCGACTGTCGAACCTACATTCAATGCAATTCAAATTGTTGAGTCATATGAGGCATGGGAGGAAGATGAGTATGCCCAATGTCCTACTCAACCTTCTCTTCATTATGGCAGCGAAAAATCAAAAAGGCAAGGAAAAATATATATCCCACCATTGTCTCATTAAATGGCTAGTTATAAGATCTCTGCATGATACAACCCCTAGAATGGCTTGGGATGTTTTTGTGAACATTAAGAAGTATATTCCTGAGCCATCTCAGCCTAGGGTTTCACCTTAGGCACGTAGGTCTAGCAAAAAATTGAGCATGGTTGAAGGTACCCCTGGTGCTTTGACCTCTTATGTTGGTGTGGATTCCCTCACTGAAGAAAAGACTATAAATATTAGTTCTTTTGATAATGAGCATGAAAAATAAAATTCTTCATCATATTCTGATGATGATGATGTTCCACTGGAAAACTATAATAAAAAAAGAGCACAAAAGAGGGAGGCAAAGGAAAGGAAAATAAAAATGCAACCTACACAAAAAGAGGCACCGCACCCTAAGAAAAGGAAGGCTAGCACTATTCATCTTGCAGTCAAAGAGAAAGGAAAAATCCCTCTAAATAAATTGAAGCCAGTTGATATGAGCTTGGTGGGACATCGTGTGAAAAAACAGATGCTCCAATGGAGCAGGGGAATGTACAAGAAGAAGATATGTTTGAAAAGGAAACAAAAATGACCCTAGCGGATCTTGTTGCCATTGCAGAAGAATTTGAGACTCAAGATCATGAAGAAAGTCAGGAGTCCTTGAAGGAAGACCAAGAGTGGGAGTTCCTCTAGCAAAGCCCAGAAATAGATTAGGAGATCTTGTAGCCACCATGAGAAGAAGAACAAGAGGCCTTGCAGCAAAACGAGGAAAGATGAATCATACCTCAACAACCTGAATCGGTGGGACATCCTGAATCTATGCAAATGATTCTCTATGGGAAGCAACCATCTATGAGAATCCATAACCCTCTTGATTTTTTTGTACATACAACTATTTTAAATTGATGGGAAGAAATACAAAGAAGAGAAGAGGAATGGAAGGAGGAGAAGAAACAGTCGAAAAAGGAAATCTAAGAGAGGGATGAGATGATTGAAGAAAAGAATGAGGGAATTGTCTTTATAAAGGAAAGGGTAAGCGACATTGCATTTTTGGTGCCACAAATCTTGGAATGTAGAACCCCTCCAAGGTTTTATGCTTTTCACTTGAAGGAGAAATACCATTCCTTTAGAATGTCAAGAATCATCTTAGGTTTGAACCCCTCCATTGAAATTCCTACCAAATTTTTTAATGCCTATAGGATTGCTTCCCTTGAAATGAAAAATTTGTTATGTGAATTTTAGTTACACAACTTTGTTGTCCCAAAAGACCAAGATTGGAACCCACTACCTTATGTTGGAGACATACAATTGAGAGCATTTATGTCCTGGGTACAGAATGAGATCAGTTGGGTGAACAATACAATTCTTACAAGAAGAAGGAATCCAGTATTCCCCTAGCCATTAGGGCTGAATCAAAGAACCCCAAATAAATTTATACAAATTGTCCTCTAATAGATTTCTCTTTAGGCCGATCTTTGGTAATAGAATTATGCCTTGGATTGAGGCTATTTACAAAGAATATGAGGTAAAAACTACAACAAAAGAGGATACTATGAGGCGATATCTATCCTAGAGATGGAACCTATTGATTGATGAGCTAAAACAAGTTGAGCCACATTCTATCCACAACTATGCTACTGCATTGAAGAGAATTGAAAGATACATCCATCTTGGGAGAACCAAGGGGCAAGATTGAGTGATATTCAACATTTGCTTTGTTTCCTTTCATGAAATTTACTTTTAGTATTAAGTCTTTCTTAGTTATAGAATGAAGATGACTACTTTGAAATTCCTAGTGCACATACTGTGTTGACCCATTTCAAGTTCACGCCTTTGGGTTGACAATTTAAATTTACCTTCATGACGGTTAAGATGGTTGTTCAAGTCAGATGTCCAATCTCTGAATCATGGGTGTAAGGGCTTAGTTGTTAAAATCATTGTAGGAGGCCGACAATGGGCTTGCAGTTGAAATACCTCAAAGGGCGTGGCCTGAATGTTCATGCCACCCTAATCGTAGGCTATGCCAAATGTTTAGGCATGGGATAAAAATGGAGCATCTTCTTCTTGTGCTACAAAATTCTAATGCCATCTTTGATTGATGATCGACTTGCCAACACCTATTTGGCTACAAATTGCAGTAAGAGATCAAATAAAGATGGTACAAAAAATTGATGGTGAAATAAAAAAATTATAAATTTCAAACACCAAATAAAATGTAGGTGAAAATTTTTCCCGTATCTCCTCAGAAACTCTCCAAGAAGGTGAGTAGGAGGAGGAGATTTGATACCATGTAGGAGATGACAACTCCTTCCCAAGATCCTCAACCTGCAAAAACAACCACCCTCATAGATACACGATAGAAGCAAAATACTATTCTACCAAATATCAAGATGATATTCAAAATGAGATGATAAAATATATATTATACAAGCATTTTAAAGGCATGAAAAATAAGACGGGTGAAAAATTACCCGATACGGGAAAAACTAATTATCCCTAATTATCTTAAGTTAAAATTAATACTAACACCCCCCTTAAGTGCAAACTTAGGGAGATTATTATACAAAATGAAATGCAAGATGGGTCCCAGCTACAAGGCTATGTTAGGTACCCATGCACAACTACAATGCAAAAAAGAAATCTCTCACAAGTGGAGAAAAGGAGAAAAACCATGTAAGAGAAAACTCCTCTCGAAAAGCGAGAAAATGCAAACAAAGAAACATGGAGGACTACATGATAAAATTATCCCCCCTTTGAAATGATGTCTTGTCTTCAAGACATCTTGGCTCTATCTAGCTAAAGTTAAAAAATTTTGGCATCACAAAATTGTAGGAGACTTGAATGATACTTCATGGTAGAATATGCTTGTAAATTCCTTGTAAATGAATATATGTTTTGTACCATTGTATAATAAATTACTATAACAACATTATTTGACCATTGATGCTAAGTGTAAGCACCTATATTTATCAATACCTAACCATACTTCACTTTACTATATTCTATCCATTAATTAAATAAATAATCATATTATTTATTGAATTAATTAATTCATCCTTTATCTTTATCCCTCACCCTTAATTAGATACATTTATCTAATTAATTTTAACCTTATCCTTGGAATCTTCCAACTAAACCAATTAATTAATACCTACTTAATTAATCAATCTAGTCTAATTAATATCTATTACCTTTTCCTCTAATATTTAAATCCACATGATCCTTAATCTTTGTCCATTTAATCCTAGCCATTAAATCCATCTACGTGGACCAAAATATAAACTTGTCATCACCTGACAAGTGTCCTTACCTCCCTCATGCTCTCATATGTGTTAGCATTCCTACCTACCCTAATCCTTTTTCACACATGTGTAAGCATTATCCTCACACATGTGTAGCCATCCTACCTCTTACACATGTCCTAAAGTAGCCACCCTACCTCTTGCACATTTAGTGTTCACACATGTGTGAGAAAACCTACTCTTGCACCTCATGGGACACTTGTCACATGACTACAACTTCAATCCATGTATCCACCTTCCTCAAATAATATCCTTTTATTAACCAATGCATCTTGGCCCTCCATTTTTCTCATGAAAAATCTATAAATTGGAGGCCTCTCATTCTATTTTTATCATCCACTTTCATTATATTCTTATGCTTCTATTTTCTTGAGTTAAATCAATACTAATCCTAACATAATGATGATGGTCTACTAAGAAACTAAATTCCACAATCACACATCAAAAAGAGTGCATCGTGGAGTATTGGGTGCACTCCATATTTCCTCAATCAAAGGAGAAAAAAATAAAACAAAGTAAAATGTTCCATTATCATTACAAATCTTTTTATTTCATTATTTTTTATTTTAATATTATCTCTACTAAGTAAGATTTTTTATCCTTCTTCCATTATCTTTGGTATTTGTATTTAAATCATGTCTTTTTAATTTAATTGTATGAGTAGAGCTATCAAAAGAGTGAGGTAGAGGTTGAGTACTTGGACCTTTAGTTTCTTTATTTGACATCTAATTCATTTTATTTTATCTTAAAAAAAATTATATTGATTGTGAAGGGTCTAAATGAATGCTCAGTAACCCCCAAATTCATCCTTTTGTACATCAAAGGAATTTTCTTATTGCATGAATTGATTCTTAATATAATCAACTTATATTTTTAAGGCTTTTGTTTCAACAATCCATCCTAGACAAATTTGGTATAAAGAATTGACACTTGCTTGTGTTATTTGCATATAATTTATTTCCACTTCTAAATTTATGTGTGTAATAGCCTCTTTCAAATTCCCTCAATCTATTTCTACTTGATATCTTCCAATAGTTTCTCTCTCACTTCATCCTCTTTGTGTTGTAGCCTTTGCACCATATAATTTGTGAATTTATATAGCTATTTTCTTAAGGTAGGTAAGGTTTCCTTAGTGAGTTGTAAATATTTTTCTTATATTGTGTGATCAATATATCTTATAGTGTATCAAACATATATCTACTTGTTGTTTGAGTATCTCTTCCTTTATTATACATTATATATCATGTCTCCTAATTAGAATATCTATAGTGGTGTAATTTGTGCTACGTTGGTGATAAAATAAAAATTTGTATCGAAGGAGGTGGGAGTGGTTGCACTTATGTTTGTTTTACTAGAAACTATTTGATTTTATTTGTTATTTCTTGGGATGGGGAAGGTAGTGGTGGTGAGGGAGGTAGTTGTTTTGTTCTCACTTATTATAATTATTTTTATTTTTGTAGTACTTTTTGATGTGGTTTTTTCTTTTCTATTATTTCCCTTACTCTTCCTTCTCCTTTTATTGTTTATCCTCCCTTTCTTTTTGCAACTTATTTTTCTTATTTGTTTGTAATAGATTTGTGTAGGATTTTTGTGTGGCCTCATTAGTTTCTTGTTTTAATTTCTATATGGATTCATTCTCCTAGGATAAGAGTGATACTCTATGTTCTAAACTCAACTCTTCCTACTAAATAATGATCTCAATTTGGTCTTCTACTCTAGTAAAAATTTTGTACCAACTACATCTAGTGCTTTTAAAAAAAAATCTCTTCAGTCCTTCCCTTTTATACTTTATTACCTTTTCTAATTTCTCTAGAAAACTTTCAAGTATTTTTACAAGTGTTCACAATGAATCTAGGATAAATTATATCATTACCTTTACAATTGTATCTTTATTTTTTGTATTAATTAAGGAATAAATCACTGTGATGGTGAGGAAAATTCTTAGAATTATAATGACTTTAATAACTTACTTTTATATCCAATAGTTATTTTTCCTCTATTGTTTCCTTTTGTTTTCCTTTTTATCAATGCTCTACTTCTTGTTATGTTTTCTCTAGTTTTTTCTCTTCTTGTTTCTTTGCTAGGGTATTTGTCTATTGTGGAGATTCCTTGGATTCATGTTTGAAGGTGGTTTCTCTATACCTACCTATTGAAAAGTATTTTTGTACATAAAAAAATAAAGTACTAAGTATTTTATCTCTCAAAGGGAAGTCCAACCATGATGGCTCAAAAAAATACCTCAAGGCTTTGTTTGTTAGGTCTTGAATTTACAAAAATGAATCAATAGTTTAATGTACTTTTTTTCAACAAAGGGAACTTACAATTAATTCACTAGGGCTTGAAGACAAGGGTTTTGAATGATTTGAGCTTAATATATAAAAAAATCACTGAAATGTGAAATTGCCACTCCCAAACACAAGCATCACATGCCAAGTCTTCCTTAGCTTGACAATTTCCTTATGTTTCTACATGGAGATACATATTTAATGCTTTAAGAAAAAAATATTGCTCCTAGGATAGGGTAAGGAGAAAGTAAATCAAGAAGTCTTAAGGACAATGACCATAATGATATGATGCTTCAAATAGATGGATCCCTCATAAACCACTTCTTACTTAATCAAAGATAAATTCATAATGTTATAGGAATAGTGAAATATTCAATGGTAAATTGGTAATGAAAGATTTCAAATTATAAACATTCATCCAAGTACCCAAATTCTAGTGTAACTCAAATAAATATTCACAATTGAACTAATATTAAAAAAGGTTTAGACTAACCATGCAAAGAAACTTACAAAATCAACAAGCTAAAAATGGTATGAACTCTGATGTGGGGAAAATGGATCTAAGATATAAATCACACTTTCTCCTATATAATGTATTAAAAAAGGAACCAAAATTGATCACATACACCCACTTGGCTACTAACATTAATGGAAGAGCCAGAATGGTGGATCGATTGGGGCTTTTGGTCTATTATTTTAGAAATGGTGGTGTTGAATTGATTAAAATTTCACTTGATTTGATTATGCAAATGTACGCGTCCTAGGAAAAATATGAAGCTAAAACAAATCAATGTGGATATAAAAAATTGCAAAACTAAAAGATAGAAATTGATAATGTATAAAAATATAGAGTAGAGACAAATGAACCTGACATTTAAATTAGGGTTTAGAATGCTTGGATAGGGGTGCTACTACCATAGTCTTGAGAATGAATATCTTAGGAGTTAGTGAATAGATATCAGAGGGTCCCATTCTATAGGTTCTTCCTTCCTAGACTTAGCTTTGAAACTTTATTTTGTTGGTCGATTAATTCCACTTTCCCTAATTCGTTGAAAAAGGAATCTTGAATACATGATCTTGCAATTGAGACTTCAATTTTCTCTCAAATCCACTTCAGATTTTCCACCTACACACAAGAGTGGGGAGAAAGAGTTGTGCTATATAGGGGCTTTCCTAAGGGCTGATGCAAGAAGTTGGGTCCACAAAAAGCTCAAAATTGGAAGTATTTTTCTTTATTTTTTAGAATTTGTCATAGTTGGACTAAAAATTTGAAGCGGTTACACATTGAATCTTGTGAACCCCTAAACCTGCAATTGCACAAAGAAGTCAAACATTGTTAGTGTTAGTTCAAGAATGCATGGAAACAATGAGGGATTCCCCATAAAAATCCATTTATTCAAACTTAACTAAGAAATGAAGAACACAAGTAAATTTCAAATGAAAGAAACTCAATCCTAATTAAGCTAATAACATGATGATTCCATGGGGGAATTGGTGCCAATGGAGTGTTGCAATTGGCCCTTTCCCAATTCCTAATTGCAAATGCTTGATTGAATGATAGAAATGGTCGAATCTCCAAAGAGATTTGAGCATAACCTTGTTACAAAATCTCAAATATGGTGGATGATTGGATGAAATTGGCAAAATTAGTTCTCAATTGTAGAGAGTAACTTTGCATATGAGTTGTGGACGTAGATTGAGGAGAAGAGTCTTCAATTTATAGATTTTAAAAATTGGAAGAAGAGTGAGTTTGAGCAATGTGGGATCATTCAACATCCAATGGCCAAGTGCCACTTGTCAAGATGTGAATGGTTGATGGTTGTGCACATTTTGATCAATGTGCATGATAAATGCCATGAGATTCAAATTTGAATTTGAAAGTTGGCAAGTTTAGAGGGAAGGGAAATGGAGTTAATGTCACTTGGCTCAAGGCTAAGGACATGTAAGAGGCATTAAATGCCTTGTTGGAAGTACCCATTGAATTTGAATTCAAATTAAGGGAATATTCCCTTTTGATGCCATGTGAGGGAAAATAGATGAATTAATAAATCAAAGTAATTGATTTATTGTGCAACTTGCAAAATCTAGAGGATTTTAGTGAGAGGGATTAACTTAATCAAGGTTTTGATTAATTTAATGAAGAATTAGATTATTTGACCATTTTGACTCAAATAGATGAATTAATTTAAATCAGAATTGAGGGGAAATGATTTGATTTATTTAACTAAGGAGGAATATGTTAGATTAAATCCAATAAGGTTTTAATTTATTTAATTTAAGAGGACTTTAGAGAATTTAATCAAATAAAGAGATTTATTTAATTAAATAGAGATGTAAGGTCAATTAAATTAAATTGATTAATTTAATTACTGAAAGAGGAAGACTTAATCAAATAAACAATGATTTATTAAATTAAGAGATGAAATGTTGAGAGTATGATTTAGGAGGAAATGTCGTTAGTAATCTGGATCAAATGTGCCAGATCAAGAATGTACATTTTTCATGTCTACAAATCTTTAAAAAAATAGTAATATGAAATTTAGTATTTTGAGTTTAGTTTCCAAATATGTAATTTATTCTAATACCTAGATCATAAAAAATATTTTTTAATAGGCATGAATAAAAATCACTTTTTAAAAGTCACGTTTTTAGGATTGTACCATGCACGTGTACGAACACCATAACTTGACCTAAATAATATATTATTTTGATTCCTTTTGGGAAAATATGTGTAACAAACTAAATATTGAGGAGGGTATTTTTAGAAAAAAATTCTAAACATCTTTTATTAATTTTTATTGACCCTAATTATTGTTTTTAAAAACCTATGTGTACGAACACCATAAGTTGATCTAAACTAATATTTTTTGAATTCTTTTTCATTATGTAGAGAATTTTTTATATATTGATGTTATTTACTTTTTTACAAAAAAATAGATTAAAAATTAAATAATTAAAAAACCCGATATTTCAAGTTTATGGACCAGTTTGCTTAGAAATTAATTAAAAAATAGAAAACAAAATCCAATCATAAAAAATACATATTTGAAAACTAGACAACGTGATTTATAATGGGATTTAATTTCATAAATTAATTCTAAAAAAAACCCATTAGTTATATTGCCAAATTTAGACATTTCTCTCGACATTGACTTAGTTTTTAATTGTAGGTCAGAGGCTAAGGGTCAAGTTACCAAAGATTTCTAGAGCCTAAAACCCAAGAAAAAAGTGGTTTGGGGATTCTAACTTTAAAGAATGGGTACTCGTTCATATTTTAGAATGGGTACCCGTTTCAAAACGAGTACCTTTTCCTAATTTTCCCATTTGAAACTAAGAATGGGTACCCATTTTAAAATGGTTACCCAATTTAATTTAGAATAGGCACTCATTTCAAAATGAGTACCTATTTCTATTATACTTATTTTTTCCAAATTTGGCAAAAAATGACTTACCATTTTTTTTGCAACATTATCTTTTTGTAGTACGAACCAACAATGCCATTTTTTGTGAACTTTTTTTCAATTTTTTCTTTTGCAATCTCTTAATAGGTCATTTTATATTCAATTTTTGAAGGATACAATCACAAGTTGATTATTTTGAAGTGGAATCAAGTACAAGGACTTCTCTCAAGAGGAATTAAAAAAGAGGGCTTTTTATATATTCATATTATTTGTACTTTAAATTTTATAGAACAAAGGATCTGCATATATAGTTTTATTTCAAAATTTCAAGGAGGTAGAAAATTGAAAATAGGTTAAAAATCATTTGTGTTTTATCAAGAGGGTTTGGTAATCATGGGATCAAATCAAGGGAAAAGAAAAAATATAGGAAGTTAGTGACACTTGAACAAATTGAAGCAAACAGAGAGATGGGGGAAAAATGACAAAGAGATAGAAGAACAAGGATACATCGAATAAAAAATATTGAAGCATCTAGTTCCATGAATCTTGAAGAGGAGACCATGAAGGATGGGATGAATTTAGATGATAATAATAAGGAAATTATGATTATGGAAGAACATGCGATTATAGAGACAAACACAACTATGTCTTCAAATTCAACTTTGAATGATATGGAAGTATTGACTATGCAAAAAACTTCAAGTATGTCTTCAACTGCACATTAGAATAGGATTGCATTATCTTTTAGATTTCCTAGTCTTAGACACACTTAAGGCTAGGGTTTATATTCACATTTACATTCAAGTTTCATCATTTTCATCAAGGTTTAATTACTAAACTAGGGGTTTGATTGAGGCAAAACCCCCATAAGAAAATCAAGTCTATAATTTATTTTGCAGGTATTTTCTCAAATTCAGATCCAAAAATCAGTTTGGAATGGAAGGGAAAAGACAAGAGCATAGATCTGAACTTTGAATTCCCAAATAAGAGAAACGAGACTGATTCACCAGAAGTGGAGAATGAGTCCCACTACAGGCATTTTCTAGAACTATTTGCATATTTAGATACCCTTTTCCCCAAAATCGATTCTTATGCAGAAATCTAGATCTGGGACTAATTCACCTAGATTGGCGAACGAGTCCCAGTAGGTCAAAAATTCATATTTCCCATCATTTCAGAGCTCCATTCAACCATCTTCAGATTTCCAAGTGCATACATTCCATTTTGTAGCTTTTTGTTTTCTCTCATTTGCATTTCTAGGTCATTTAGTGAAGGTTTGCATTTAATTACGGTTTTTCATTTCATCTTGCAATATAACTTGCATTGGATTTGTCTTTCCAAGTTCTTACTCAGCAGTGAACCCCTTATTAGCTTACAATCAACCCCTAGGACAACACTATTTCAAGATCTCTTCCTCCTTTGCATTGAGATCTCTAGGGTTATCCTTGAATGAAATTGGAAAAGTGGGTGTGCTCTATGTCCTAAAACCATATGCTAGCACTGAAGCACATTTTCATCATTTCAGTTAGGATGAGGGACTAGGTCAAATAGTACTATGGGGAGATAAATTTGAAGTAGAAAAACAACTCTAAACCTAGATCCACAAAGTCCAATGAAAAGACATATCACAAAACAAAAGGAAAAAGTGAACTTTCTAGAAAAACTAAGGGTAATAAATGTTGTGCACCTATTAAAAATTGTTGTTTCTGCAACCCTAATAGGGACTCATTCACCCTATGGTGAATGGGTCCTAGTAGTCTTTCCTTGGAGGCTCTGAATCAAAAACTGTAGCTTATGAACAGTGAAAACCTGCGATCCTTGTAACCCTAATAGGGACTCATTCTCCCTCATTCACCCTATGGAGAATGAGTCCTAGTAGGCTCTTCCAAAAAACTTTGAATCTAAATTTGAAGTTCTAGACATGCAATTCCTTCTTGTAACTTGAGATCCTTGCTTTTGAATTTGAATCTGCCAATAATCTACAAAAAAAATCTGGATGTTTGTTGGTGGATAAGGGTTTTCCTCAGTCAAACCCCAAGTTTGGTAGTTAAAACTTGATGATAAATTGAAATCTGAAACATGAAATGTGTGTGCAATCCTAACCTTAAGTGGCTCTAAGATTAAGATCTCTAATAATGAAAAGAAACCCTACTCAAGTGTGTTAGAATGGGATCCTAAAATGAAACATGAAAAATGTAAAAAACCTACTTTAGGAGATCCTAAATCCCCTTAATAAGTCACAAATTTGAATATACCTCTATTTAGGCTGAAAATTTAGTGATCATAGAGGATGGAATCACTTAGGAAACAAGTGTTGGAAAAACAAGGATAGACAATTGAGAGGGGGGGTGTTCATTAGTTGTCACATAATTTAAAACTTGTTTAACCTTATCAACCTTTAATCTCATATATGATAATTAACAATGAAAGCATGAATCAACAACACATCATAAACAAAGAACACTAGGATTTTTGTGTGGAAACCTTGTTAGGGGAAAAACCACGGTGGAGGTTAATCCAAAATTTATACCCTATTAAAATTATAAGACAAATGAATAAGGAATGCACATGCATTCAAGCACACAGCCTAGAGCTCACTACTCAAAAGGGAAGGCTCACTGCCTTACATACACATTCCAATTAAATCCATCTGATGAGGTTGAACTGAGAAATTAGATTCTTCGAAAGCCTGATGATAGTTTCGATTAGGCTCATAAATACTTCTTCACACTTCGCTCAAACTCCTTCACACTCTTCTCTTCAATCGAATGATGTGACATTTATTCACACATATTTCACACACACATCACATTACATTCATCTCAAATGAAGTAAATAATCGCCCTTGTATATCCGATTCATGAAATTACAGTAACAACTCCGTCGGTCAAAAATGAAGAATAGATAAATACAAACTATTGGCCTAATTCATGAACAAATCTCAATGCGCACCAACCTAAGTCGGTCACAACATAATGAAGACCTAAAAAAACATCCTCGAATGCACCAAGCATTCAAAAATTAATCCAAAAGGATCCGCAACATGTTACAACCATCATGTTGGCCAAGGACATGAAAACTCAAACACAAAATAAAAATGTTTGATCATGAACACGCCGATCAATGTAGACATACCACAATGATAGAGTACAATCTAGAAACATCAATGAACATTATAGGAGCATACACAAAATTTCAAATTCCCAGAATTACATTCTCTTCTTCCAGAAATACTTGCTACAGTAACATAATAACTATAGGAACACAAAAAATCATAACTTGCTCCAAACTTGATGCACACCTCTAAAAATTCTGGAGGATGTACTATATAGGCTTAGAAACAAACCCTTTAATGTGTGACTTCTAAATACCAACTTACTGAAATTTCCACCACTCTGATCTTCACAGCTTCACAGACTATCTACAACATATTTATTATAATTTTCTCAATATCCTTGACATATACAACCTTGAAGGCACCAATGATAATAGTGTTGACATCAATGAAAACCACATATCAACAACACAACCACAACATCCAACAATCTCTCCCTTTTTCATTGATGGCAACACATGATGTGAAAAATACCATCAACACAAATAGCTATTCTCCAACAGTTTCCCCCTTGGATATTGCACTCTTCTCCTCTTTTCTTCACTTGAATTTTCTCCCCATTTCTTCCTCAAAGGTTTTTCACATTACTCTTCTCCCCCTTTGGTGTAGGAGCACCAAGTTGCTTTCAAGCCTCCATGAGGCCATTTGTAAATAATTTATCTACTTTATGTATTGGGTCCTATAATAAGGTTTATCAAACCATTTTATAGGTGTTTGAGTCTTAGTAAGTCATTTGTCAAATAATGTTTAAAGTTGTTCCATATTGTAAAAATTGTAAAAGTTGCTCAAAAAAATGTTGTCAAGCAACTTGTCAAAAGTGTCATTAAGGTGTTTTGTCAACAAACTAATTAAAAGTTGGTTGAAAATAGTTGGTTTTGGTTGGGAATCTATAATTACACCCTTCAAAACTTGAATTGGAGAGGTTGGAGAGGTGGGAGACATTATTTGTGGAGTTTGATGAATGGCAACCTCAAGTTTGGTGTGTATTTTATGATTTCTACATTGTTTTCAGGTTGAAGTTGTGATTTGTACGGACTGGTATAGATTAAAATAATGGAGTATCATATATTTATGGAAAGATCTCTATTTCTAGTTTCCAATTATTTTGTCTCATTGAATTTCATTGAGTTTTGTGGAAGTTATGACTATTTTGGTGAGGGAAGGTTTGAACACTGCCTAGGGTTTGCAGTTTTGGTTAAAATGCAATAACTTTAGTTTCGACCATTGGATCTTCATGAAAATTTGAAGGAAGGTCTGTAATTATTTTTTCTTACATATCACCGAAGGGATTGGCTTCATTAGCTGTTTTATGGAAGTTATTAATGACTGTTTGTTGCATTGAATTGTGGGTTGTTGTGAGAATGATTACACTATGATCTAGAATGCACTTAATCATTGTTTGAGATGAATAATTTTATGAAAGTTGTCAAGTAAATGGAATGTTGAGTTGTGAATCCTCTTTTCTCTACATCACCCTTTGACATCAATGGAAAAGGTACACAAGCTTTGAACCACATATCTGAATCATCTGACTACTCCCCTTGAGTAGCAATCACTATAACATCAATCTAAAATAAAATCTGACTGTAAATGCACGGATTGATGCAAAGAATTGCATCTTAGTTTAGATTAGGAGGGGAAATCAACCCTAACTTTCCTCAGAGATACTCAAAAGTATCCTTAGGAAATGAATTAGTAAAGATATCTAGAATTTGTTCCTTCGTAGGAACATACTCCAATCTGACTTCTTTATCATTCACTTTGTCTCTCAAAAAGTGATAATTGATAGATATATGCTTTGTCTTTGAATGCAACACTGCATTCTTGGAAATGTTTATGGCACTTGAATTATCACAAAATATAGCAATAGGCTCATCATACTCAATTATGATATCTCTTAACATTTGTTTCATCCATATTACTTGAGTACAATTGTTTGTAGTAGCAATATATTTTGCCTCGACAGTAGATAAGGAAATGGAATTTTTCTTTTTACTTAGCCAAGACACCAACTTCTCCCCCAAGAAGAATGCACCACTAGTAGTACTTTTCCTGTCATCCACATCTCCTTCCCAATCTGCATCTATAAAGGAATTCAAAGTAAGATCATCATCCTTAGGATACAAAATCAAAATCAATTGTCCCTTTCAAGTATCTAAAAATTCTCTTTACTGTAGTCACATGTGATTCCTTCGGATTAGCTTGATATCTAGAAACCATACATACAAAATTCATGATGTCTGGTCTGGTCTGAGTCAAATAGAGCAATCCACCAATCATTGACTTGTACTTTGTTTGAGTAGCCTTAGGAGAATGATCATTATGTGTTAACTTGCATCCGATTATCATGGGTGTACCTATAAGCTTTGAGTCTTCCATGCCAAAAAAATTTAGTAACTCTCTTACATACTTAGACTGAGATATAAAGACTCCATAATCTAACTGAGTAATTTTCAATCCCAAAAATAATTTTAGTTCTCCAATCATTAACATCTCAAACTCACTTTTCATTTCATCATCAAACTTCATGCATAAGTCATCATCACCTTCAAAGATAATGTCATCAAGAAAGACTTCAATAATTAACTCTTTATCCTGATCCATCTTGAAATATATATTACTGTTAGTAGTACCTTTATTGAATCCAAGCTTCAACAAGTATTTATCTAGTCTAGCATACCAAGCTTTAGGGGCTTTCTTAAGTCCATATAGTGATTTCTCCAATCATCAAACCATGTCTTTTTCATCAGTCAGTTGAAATCCATCTGGCTGCTCAACATATACTTCTTCTAACTCACTATTCAGAAATGTTGACTTTACATCCATTTGATAGACTTTGTAGTTCTTGAAAGCAACATAAGCAAGAAACAACCTTAAAACTTCAATTCTAGCAATAGGGGCAATGTTTTCTTCAAAATCAATACCTTCCATCTATGAGTACCCTTTACATACCAGTCTTGCTTTATTTTTGACCACTTCACCTTGTCCATTCAACTTATTCTGAAAGACCCATTTGGTTCCAATCATATTTTTATCCTTAGGTTCGAGAACAAGAATCCATGTATCATTTTTCTCTATTTGCATCAGTTCTTCCTTCATTGCTTACATCCAATATTCATCTTTACATGCTTCATTGACATTTCTAGGCTTAGTCTTGGAAATTAAACAACACTCTTCTACAATTCTTCTTCTGGTTTGCACACCTTTGTTCTTATCTCCTATAATCTAAGCTTTAGAATGATTTAGCTTTACATACCTTGGTGCTTTGGGATTCTCTCAAACTTCTGGTTCTTTTGTTCTTTCTTCTGCACTTCCACTAGCTTCTCCTTCTTGATTTTCTTGATTCACCAGAACAATTTGAACTTGATTATGTGTCTGAGTAGTCTTTCCTTTCTCAGTACTATCATGTTGGTCATCTAAATCATATCCACAATATCTAGATGATCTGTCAGTATCCTCATCAACTATGACATTTGCAATTTCAACCATTTTCTTCAATCTTCTATTGTTGCACTAGTAGGCTTTGCTCTTTGTAGAGTAACCCAAAAAGATTCCTTCATCACTCCTAACATCAAAGTTGCCTATATGTTCATAGATTTTGATATAACATCTACTTCCAAAGATTTTGAAATATTTAATAGTAGGCTTATGACCAAACCATAGCTCAAAAGGATTCTTCCGAGAATTACTATTGAAATTTACTCGTTTGATAGTATATACAACAGTGCTTACAACTTCTCTCTAGTAGATATGAGGAAAATTACCTTCCAACATCATAGTTATAGCAATATCTAGAATTGTTTTGTTCTTTCTTTCAACAACTTCGTTCTATTGAGGAGTCCGGGGAGCAGATAATTGTCTTTTGATTCCATTCTCTTCATAGAATGAATTGAATTCTCAGGAAGTGAACTCACCACCTATGTCTAATCTTAAGCATCTAATCTTCAAACCTGTCTCATTCTCTACCAAAGCTTTGAATTTTTTTAACTTTTCTAGTGCTTCCTTTTTTTCTCTCAAGAAAGCAACCCATATCATCCTAGAGTAATCATCAATAAGCAACATAAAGCACCTTTCTCCTTGTAGACTTTTGATTCTGGAGGGATCACATAGATCTATATTTACCAATTCCAGTACTCCATTAGAATGGTGTTGTTTTCTTCGAAAATAAATTGTGGTCTACTTTCCCATCTGACATTCCTTGCATATGGTGTTAGTAGGATTTACTAACTTAGGTAGATCTCTTATTGCTTGTGTGGAGATTACTTTGAAAATGTTATCAAAATTCACATGACACAACCTCCTATGCCATAACTAGCTTACATCAACTTGAGCAATTAAACAACTTTCACTAGTAGCACTTAGGTGGAAAATATTACCTCTTGTCTTTGTACCTGAAGAAATTACATTTCCAAAGCTTCCCAATATCCTGATTTTTCCATTTTTGAACTAAAGAATGTATCCCTTGTCGACTATCTATCCAACACAATAAATTATGCTTCAATCCTTCAACATATAGGACATCATCAGTATTATATTTACCACTAAGAGAAATAGTTCCTTTTCTCACAAATCACACCAACATTGTTATCTCCAAATCTTAAAACACCACCGTCATATTTTTCCAAGCTTACAAATTTTCTTTTGTCACCAACCATATGATGTGAGCATCCTCTGTCAATCACCCACTCATCATTTTCATCAATTCTAGCAGCATGAGCTTTCTCAATATTCTGATTACTAGCAGATTCAACAAACATAGGACCATTTTCCTTGATAGCAATGAATACCCATTCATCTTCATTTCCATTTTCTTTATCAGATTCATCATTAGTAACACATTCTTCAACATAATAACATTTATTTTGAAATTTAGACTTTTCAGGTTTGTACTTAGAAACTCTTTCAAGACACCATAATACAAAATTACCTATCTTACTGCAAGAGAAACATTTAATAGGAAACTTTCCTTTAAACTTACCTTGTCCTCTAGCTTCTCTTTTCATAATCAATGCTTCCAGCTCTTCTAGCTCTCTTTCTTCATCTTCAATCTATTTCATCTCATCTTCATATTTGAATATCTTTCTAGAACTTTCTCTCAAATCATAGATCTCTGTTGGATTTTTCTAGATACAGTAGCTCTAAATGCAAATTTTATCTTAGGAGTAGACTCACCAAATTCACTCAACTCAAAGGCAACAAGTTTTCCAATCAACATATCTCTTGTCACATTTTTTATTGTCCCAAGCTCTTCAATAACATGAGCTTTCATTTTGTAAGAAGAAGGCACTGATCTAAGCACTTTAGCCACAATCTCATCTTCTTCCAAAGTTCCACCGATACATCTAATACCCATCACTAGTTCATTTACCTTTTGCATCAAAGAAATAATTTTTTCATCTTCACTCATCTTCATGTTTTCCCACTTTCCTTTCAGACTTTGCAACTTAGCAACTTTCACTTGTGCATCTCCTTCATATAATGTTTCCAGCTTCTTCTAGATCTCATGTGTTGTTTTCAGACCTATCACATTTTTCATCTCTGAATCTATCAAAGCACTCAATAATGCTTCTATAGCATTGATATTTGCTTCAACTTCTTTGATTTGATCAAGAGTAGAGGGACCATTCTAAGGAATAGTATATATGTTCTTTGTAATCTTGCAGAGGGGTTCACTAATGCAATTTAAATGACACTCCATTTTAACCTTCCACAGAGAGTAATTTGTACCATCGAATCTATGACTATCCTTCTTGTATGATGCCATCTTAGATCGCCTCAAGCTATTAAACTTCTTTAGAAGAACCTGCTCTGATATTGATTGTTGGAAAAACAAGGATAGACAACTGAGATGGGGGGTGAATCAGGTGTCACATAATTTAAAAATTATTTAACCTTATCAACCTTTCATCTTAGATCTGATAATTAACAGTAAAATCATGAATCAACAACACAGACAACACCAATATTTTGCATGGAAACCCTATTAGGGAAAAAATGATAGTGGAGGTTAATCCACAATCTATACCATGTTAAAAAGTATAAGAGAAATGAATAAGGAATGCACATGCATTCATGCACACTACCTAAAGCTCACTACTCAAAAGGGAAGGCTCACTACCTTACATAAAAATTTAGATTAAATCCATTTGGTGAGGTTGAACTGAGAAATTAGCTTCTTCAAAATCCTGATGATAGTTCTAGTTAGGCACATAAATACTTCTTCACACTTCACTCAAAATCCTTCACAATCTACTCTGCAATCGAATGATCTGATATTTACTCACACATATTTCACACACACTTTGCATTACATTCATCTCAAATTAAGAAAACAATCACTCTTATATATCTGCTTCATGAAATTACATTAACTCTGTCGGCCAAAAATAAATAATAGATAAGTACAAATTGTCAGCTCAATTCATGAATAAATCTCAATGTGCACCAACCTAAGTCAATCAGAACATAATAAAGACCTAAAAAAACATCCTCAAATGTGCCAAGCATTCAAAAATTAATCCACAAGAATCCACAACATGCTACAACCATCATGTCGGCCAAGAACATGAAAACTCGAACACAAAAGAAAAATCTTTGATCACGAACACACCGATCAATGCAAATTTACCACAATGATAGAGTACAATCTAGAAACATAAATGAACATCACAGGAGCATACACAAGAACTCAAATTGCCAGAATTACATTCTCTTCTTCTAGAAACACTTGCTATAGTAACAGAATAATTGTAGGAACACAAAAACTCATAACTTTCTCCAAACATGATGCACACCTCTGAAACTTCTGAGGGATGTACTAGATAGGATTAGAAACAAACCCTTTAATGTGTGACTTCTTAATACCAACTTACTAAAATTTCCACCACTTTGATCTTCATAGCTTCACAAACTGCTTGCAACGTATTTATTATAATTTTATCAATATCCTCGACATATACAACCTTGAAGGAACCAATGCTAATAGTGTTGATATCAATGAAAACCACATATTGGCAACACAACCACAACATCCAACAATAAGTCATTAGTCTTGGTTGAATCTCATGGTGCTTCTCCCAAAATTTATAATCCATCATGATTCTCCATAGGCATCTATCATCACTTCTTCAATAATGCTTGATCTTTGACAACAAAATGAGCTTGACGACCTGAGAAAACACTATAATGTTGCTTGAAGACTTTACTCTTTCTTTCTCCTTGAATATGAATGCTTGATCTCATGAAAATTTACTTAGATTATTCTCTCTTGAAAACTCTCTACTTTAAACATAATGAAAATAACCTTGTATTTATACATAACTTAAGATTAATTCTCGAAATTCAAATATCACAAGCCAACATTGAATTATAGATTTGAAATCATTAAAATCCCACCAAAATCATATCCAAAAGAGGGATCCTAGGTCTAATTGAGGACCCATTCGCCATAGGGCGAATGAGTCCTAGCTCACTTACCTAGGACACACTTTGGGCAATGTTAAATGTTATGTGAAAATAGGGTCCTAGGACCTAGTGAGGACCCATTCGTCATGTGGAAAATGGTTTCTAGTTCACCTACCTAGGACACACACATTCTAAAATTAAGTGATGTGTAATGGAATTTATTAATGTCAGGTTTTATCCCTCAAAATTTGCAATTAATTAGGCTTGGATTTGAATATAAGGGGACAATTAAGGAAAATTAACCTCAATTAATTAGTAAAGCCATAGATTATTTTGAAAGTATAAAGATACATTTTACAACACCCTAAATAAGGCACAATTAAGTCCATTTATTTTAAAGAGGACCTTGTTAGGTCTCAGAAATGTAGGTTTGAACCACGAGAAGTTGTCAAGATCTCACAACGTTTTAGGCTAACGTACAAGACCAAACAATGAATTTGAACCTTCTTCTCTTTAGGCTCTACTAGACCTAGGTGGGTAAACCTATATGAATTCAGTAGATTTGAACTGTGTGTTTCCCCCTTAAGCAATCAATCCACAATGGAAATTGGAAGTGGAAATATATAATCCAAATTTGGTATAAATTGTATAAGCAATATCAAGGTAAAATCTAATACATTCAGTTAACAGATGTCAAATAAAATGGATAAAACTAAATGATGAAATGGGGAAGACCAATGCCTTGTTGGGTAAATGGAGTCTAATGAAGATCCAGAAAATGCAACCTGTAGTGGCAATAATTCAAACTGCTTGGAACACTGATAAGGGTTTATAACTTGTATAAACGTGCAAATTTGATAGTTGGAAAACTCTACTTGAGACTAATTGCACACCCTAATTCTATGGTTCTTCTTACTTCTCCAATTAACACTTCTAAATTACTTTGATTGAATAGAAGGATTTAATCTTTACTTGAAAGAACCGATTAATCACATCACATATATACAACAAATGTGCATCAACAAACTGAAGATATAGTTGATATTTCAATTTGAATAATAGAGAAGCATTAAAATGGAGACAACCACACAATTGAATAATTACAACAAACAATCGATACCAAAATTAGGCAACAAAATCAATTATCTCCATTTTTCTCTTCAAGGTTTTTACATGCAATCTAGTCTTCGCTCTCACAGGAAAAAATCCTTTTTTACAATTATCATACATCTGATTTTTATATTTTTTCCTTGAAAATATCCCATGCCTCTTGATCTATGTCCTCTCGTATTCTCATGAGAGGCTGCCCACCTTAGATCAATGGTTGTGCCATTTGATAAAAATTTAGGAGATACAACTCGTGGGTTTTAACTAGTGAGCACTTTTGGGGTGTGAACTAGCGAGCAAGAGTGGGAATCGAGCTAAATGTTCAACTTTACTTGTGAGCCTTTTGATCTTGTCCAACCTCCTTTAGTTAAATCCTTTGTTCTACACCTTGACCACATTCACTCATGTATCGGGAAGACATATTTTATCTCACATCGATATCAGAGAGTCTCTCTGATGCAAATTGTTGTAGGAATATTGTATCCCCAGGACATCAAACCGCTCTTGCCAATCAGTGTGACATATGAAGTCGGAAAGACATTTGGAACTCATTCTGATAACTCATGTCTCCCCGATATGTTTCCTTTTGATCCATCAATGAGACAAAGTGAATTTCTTGCTGATAAAATTCCATCAACATGACCAACATGTTAGGGCTGACATGAAGATCTCACTTTGATAGCTATTCTCTTGCCGATGAAGTTTCTTGCTGGGCTGTCGGTGAGACCAAGTGAATGTCTTGCCGATAAAATTCCATCGGCGTGACTAATATTTTTGGGTTGACATGAAGATCTCACTCTGATAGCATATGACTCCTTGATGAAGTTCCTTCATTCCACAACTACAAAGTGTATGTCAGAGCTTCTCATGATGTCGCGATCCATAAAGTGTGCCCATCTTCCATTCACAATATGGCAGGGAACAGTCTAGATCAAATCCTATGATATGTAAGATGCCTAACCTACACATGAAGCAAAGTTGTTCATAACAAAAGGGGACTGACTAGGTAGACAGGAAAATGACCCTTAGGGCATAAAATTTAGACATTTATCAATTTGACACGTAGATAAAATTTAAACACTGTCCCAAAAAATAAATACCGATACGGCAGGTAAAAAGGGGCTAGTAATGAATGTATCTGAATGGCTCAGAAGGTGACT
Source organism: Sequoiadendron giganteum (assembly GCA_007115665.2). Lineage (NCBI taxonomy): Eukaryota > Viridiplantae > Streptophyta > Pinopsida > Cupressales > Cupressaceae > Sequoiadendron > Sequoiadendron giganteum. Next base: position 46,597,992 of record CM021103.1, on the reverse strand, counting down.
AATGAGACCAAAAATTGGGACAAACAGTAAACACATAATTAGAATGTTTAGGGCAATCAGAGGACCCAAGACCAACTTTGGCTTAAAACCCAAAACCCCAAGACCAAAACGAGCAAGTATAGAAAATGGTAAAAGCTCCAATAGTGGCTTCGACTAGGGATGTATTTCCCCCATAGGCATAGAAAGAATCTAGGCTTCTCGGAGAGCATACCAAGACCACAAAGGATATGAAAATGAAGCACTGGACACCAGAAGTGGAAAATGGAGGATATGGAAGTGACCCTATACTACTGTACATGGAAAAAATTATTTTTCATGAGGGAATTTTGGGATTGTCCATGTACTAGCAAGTCCCAGCCCCTTTTGAATTCCTAGACTACTATGCATGGAAAATAATGTTTCAAAAGGCTTGTTAAGAATTGTCCATGCACTGGCAATCCTTAATCCTATGGTACTCCTCAAGAGAAGAAATACTTTAAGAACTGCCCATGTATTGACAATTCCTTCTCCTCTCCAGACATGTTCTACAAATAATAAGAATCCTCCCCTCTTTTTCCAATAATCAACAAGATCATCTTGGTAAACCTCCATTATAGCATTAATCAAATCTATAAATGCCACATCCGTGGCCCTTTGAAAAGTTGCCCCTGCATTTGTGAGACCGAATGGAATTCTCACATAGACATATGTCCTGCATGGTGTAGTAAATGTTGTCTTATATTTCTCAAACTCTTTGACTCTAACTTGGTTATATCCAAAAAATCCATCCATCATTGATAGTAACTCACATCTTGTTACTTTGTGCAATATTGCCTCCATATTTAGGAGAGGATAATTATCTTTAAGGGAGGCCACATTCAGATTTATGAAATCTACACACAATCTAATATCCCCATTTTTCTTTCTTACTGGAACCAGGTTTTAGACCCATGTTGAATGTCTAATGGGTTTAATAATACCTCCATCTCTGATATTTTCCAGTTCCTCCTGCATCTTCGATTCAAAAGTTGGGTTAATGGGCCTCTACTTTTGTCTGAATGGATTCTTATCTAGTTTAAGTGGAATCTCATGCTAGAAAATATCTTCTATGTATGCCTTGAGATCCTCATAAGACCAAAAAAACACATGTTTGTATTTTCTCAATAATGCAATTAGCATTCCCCTAATGGTTGGACTTATTTTCTTTCCAATGTAGATCTTTTTTGGTGCTAACTCAATTCCTATATTTATTTCTTCAATATCCTCTCTCTTGACTGATGCCTACTTCATGAGAGAGTGATCATTCCCATCGTACACTCTTTCTAGTGCCACAAGCCCTTTGGGGAGCTTGTTGGTTTTAAGCTGCAAGATGTCCTTCCCAAATACAGTCTGTTTCCCATCCACTTTGTTGGTTATTTTTTTAACTATAACTAGGCTGATCTTCTAATCTACCTATGGAATTTCTAACTCCAATCAAGGGTAGCTCGAAGGAATTGGACCAACTGATCCTTGTTTACTAAGATCGATTTCATCCTGAATCATACTCTCAGCTCATCATCACTTTTCGTCTGTTAATTAGATAAATCATTATTTATTTAAGTCTTTCTCCTTTATTGATTAAATTAATCAATTTAATTTAACTAACCCTAAAATCCCCTTTTAAATAAATAATTCATTTTATTTAAATCCCTAAAGTCTTCTCATTAAATTAAATAAATTAAACCTTATTTGATTTAATCTAACATTATCCCCTTTAGTTAAATAAATCAAAAAAAATTATTTAATTAACATTTCTCCTCAATTCTTGATTTAAATCAACTCATAAATTTGAGTCAAGATTGTGAAATCACCTAATCTCTCATTAAATTGATCAAATCTTGATTAATTTAATCTCAAAGACTAAACCCCTCTAGAGAATGCAACTTGCACAATAAATCAATTACTTTGATTTATTTAATTGCCTATTTTCTCTCAACAAGGAATAAGGAAGGGGAATATTCCCTCAAATTTGAATTCAAAATCCAAGTGGACTTGTATATCCAACAAGGCATTAAATCCTCTTATATGTCCTTGTACATTGAGTCAAGTGACATTAACTCCATTTCTTTCTCCCTCCAACATGTCACATTCAAATTTTAAATTTGAATCTCATAGCATTTATCATGCACATTGACCAAAATGTGCTCATTCCTCCTCCAATCACATGTGGACAAGTGGCACAATGCCATTGGATTATCCTTTATCCCATATTGCTCAATTTCACTCTCTCTTCCATTTTGGAAATATATAAATGAGAAACTCTTCCTCTCATTTTAACATCCACAACTTGAGTAAACTTACTCTACTCAACTTCATCCCCAATGCAAGATCTTAGCTAGGTTATTGCAGGTTTTCTCAAGAAATCATCTTTTTCTTCACCAACAAAGTGGATCAATCACTCATCAAATCACAAAGCTTACAAAGGAGTTGGGAAAAGGGATAATTTTGACATATCAATTGGCACCAACTCCCCCATGGGATCAAGAGTTTGCATTGCTTAGATAGATTTGATTTGGTTTATTGTAACGTTCTTCATTTTCTTTCTCTTTAAGTTTTGTAAATGGATTTCATGGGGAATCCTTGTTTCACCTTGCATATTGATCTAATATTATGTTTATCTATTGTTTATGTGTAGGTTTGAAATTATGGTTCACAGTTTTGCGCTAGAAGGAGGGCTTGAGCAATTTTCAATCACGTTTTCTAAAAAATTATGCTGTTTTCCCGTTCATTTCGCAGGTTATAGGTCTGTGGCTCTCTATTGTGCCGCATTTATAGGCGCGGCACTATATTGAACCACATGTTTTCCAAGCTCCGCTGCATCTATTTCCCGTGCCTTGTTTTTGAATTTACAAACTTTGTCGTGGATCCACAGTTCCAAACTCTGCCACACCCAGTTCTGCAGCTTTGTATTGCACAACATTTGCAAGCGCAACACTATATCACACCACTATTTTTCCAAACTATGTCATACCCGCGTTCCCACTCAAAAAATTTCATATTTGGCCAACTCTATCGTGGACTTTAGTTACAAACTACACCGCCTACATAACTGTGCTGCACTCGTAGTCTCTATTTCTACAAAGTGCCACACCCAGTCAAATGCGTGGCTCTATATAAGGCCACATCTATTCCAAACTGTGCCGCACCTGCTAATGTGTCGCTAACAACAGTCAGATTTTAAATTTTAACATGTGCTTTTTGATTTTTTAGAGTTTCTAACTATTGACCTTTTTGTACTCTCTGGTTTTTTTAATCATTTTGCATACTAGAACAAGGGAGAAGGCAAAATAGGAGGTTTCATCATGACATGATTTTCATCATGCATAAAGTGTTTTTAAACACTATAGTGTTGTTCAACACTTTTTACAGGATTTTTAATAATGTATTTAAAAGGAATTTGTTTACTTTCATGAATTAGAAACACTAAATTTCTTTTGGGCTTTAAAAAGAACACAAATTTCTTTTCTCAAAAGTTTGCAAAAAAGCTTAAAAAGAACCTTAGAAACAATCTACTAGATTTGGTTTAAGGTTTAAAAATTGAACAAGACAACTTCCACACTTAAATTTGGAGCTCTAAAAAGAATTCATTTTTCTTTGTGAGATTAAAATGAACAAATGGTATTTTTTTTTGTAATTATCTATTCAAGTTAATATCATCAAAATGGTGTATATGCTTCTCTCGTGCCTCATGACGATCTTAAGTTGAATAAAATAATTGCCTCCATATTTCATTTTGGGAATTAAAATTGAACCAAACATGCGAGTGTGAGCACGGTATATTGTGAGTGTTATCCCTTTGTTTTTCAATGAAGGTTGATTGAACTACAGGATATGCTAGCTTGCTATTATTTATTTTAGAGGGCCTACCTTGTGGGAAAAAGTAATCACCCAAGGGAATGACCCAACTGGGAACACGCTAAAGCCAAGCGACTTCCAACTGGTATATAAGTGTGGATTCTTGAGGAAATTTCAAAAATCACGAGGATTATTCCGACAAGAAGGGTAGTAATGGTCTCTCGCTGCATGGATAGTCCCCCACAAATGAAATGCTCGAATTAAAACCCCTTGTTTAGAAAAGGCCAAAATCCTATCTATTTGTTGGTGCAAAAGGTCATGTCCTTTGAAGCCGCCGCATGTTATACATGCGGTTCTATTGTAGAGATGAAAATTATGCCATGGGAGATTCATGGGTACTGATGCTTGATTGACCTGAGAAGTGAGTGCACTATAAGTGGGATCCTATGTGGTCAAGCATCTAATCATCCACACTGAATATGCGCAACTAGATTCATCCAAGTGGGAACCCAACAAATATTGCCTCATCATCCTAGGATTGTACATGTTGTTGAAATCAAAACACCTTGCTTAGTTCTAAAACATTGAGAAAAAAAAATTCACAAAAGCTTTGAAATTTCAAACCCTTTGAGGAAACAAATATCCTTTGATGAATCTAAGTGCTCTTGCTTGCCCTAGGGATTATATCCTTAGAGGTTTCTAAGTACATAGGTTTAATCATCATTTGTTTTCACCAAAATCAACACTAGGAAACCTTTGCCTTGATTTCCTTGATTTCCACATAATGCACTTTGTGGGATGAAAGAAAATTAGGACATTGGACATTTAGTTTGAAAAGCATAATCAAGAAAGTTTTTGTGATAAAAAGAACCAAACCTAATCAAGATAAATGACAATTGAACCACACATGTGCTTGGTCCCTTTTGAGTCATTTGGTTTTCATGCAAACATTGGTCTTTTGGTTTGAACCACTTTTAGGGAAAAGCATGTTCTTCATTACCTTGGTCTTGTAAGCAGGTCCTCTTAGGTACATCTAGGATCAAGTCAAACACTTCACCCATCCCTCAAACATTAATCAAATCCCATCTCACCAACAACTTTTGAAACCTTGGAAACATCACTTATGCTAGACATTTAGGAAAGATCAGCATCACCTTGTTTGACTTAACGCACCTAGTCAAATTATCAATCCTCTTGAAAAAATTTGCCTCTAGGACAACAAAACTTCCTGAGGTCTACTAGTTCATGATCACTTCGATTTTCTTAACACACTTAGCCAATTCATTCCCTTATGCAATTTTTCCCTAGGATAAAACAACTTCCTAGGGTTTACAAAGTTCACCATCATCTTTGTTTGACTTAACACACTTAGTCAAACTATGATCAATCAAAATAAAAATCAAACCAAGTCCTAAAGTCTAGCATTGATCCAAAGTTCCTAAAAATTTAAACACCCATATCATTCAGCCCTTTCATCCTCCATTTCATCATTGGTCCTAAACCCCTTAGAGGTCAACAAGGTAAAAACACAAAAGGAGCATGGAATATAAACTTGATTCATACATCATGAGTAATCTAAGTCAACCAAACTATCAAAGCCTTACAATGCCAGTTGATTTTAAAAACTTGCATTTGTACAATCCATACATAGGATCATTATCTCCTACAAACCTTAATGGTACAACAAATGTGATTTTTCCCAATCTAAATTTTGGAACACCTTTCCCTTTGGTAGATTTAAATGAAAGTCAAAACTTACAAATCTATCAACCAAAAAATCAAGGCATGAGCCTTCCCCCTTTACCAGCCATCAATCAATCAAATCTGAGCAACACTCCAATCATAAACCAAAGAATCATATCAAATCCTCCCATTTTTCCATCGATATCGCAACAACGGATGGCAACCATCCAAGAAACACCACGAATCAACACCATTCCCAATCCATCGCCACCACCGCCAAAACACAATATGAAAAATTCATTCTCCATTGTGTTGCAAGCCGCTCGAGAAGCTTCCCACCAAAGGGCAGTCCAAAACCAACAAGTTGCTCAACTAGCTACTCAACAAGCATAGCTCAAGCTCAAGCCCAGCACTAGGCTCAATAGACACAAGCACAATTTCGGGCACTATTGCAAGCAATCCATCAAAAAGTGTATCAAAAAGTAGCACAAAAATAAGACCAACAACAAGCTTTGTTGGAACAACAACAACACGACCAACAACAAGCGTTATTGGCTCAACAATAAATGCATGAATTATTCCCTTAGCAAAGCTTGAAACAGATTCCAACCATAATCGTTGAAAATGATGATCAAGATATTTCGACCAATGATCATGTTGAAAATGTCTCTACATCACCTAATGAGTTAGAGGACATATCTCAAGAATTTATTCCAAAGCATGATCAACATCTTTCACCAAAGTCTAGCAATGGACCTTTCTAATACATATTGACATCCTTTGACCTCATGGTTACAGATATCGAAGAAATCCTCAACTCACCATTTGATCCAAGTCCACTCAAAGATCAAGAGGATATTGAGCCACTTCCCATGCATTATGACAATGTCCAAGAACCCTTTGAAAGAAATCCATCCTTTGAAATTGACCCATGTCAAGAACTTGATCCAAAGCATGTTGAAAGCAATTCCGACATTAACCAAGATCAAGAATTTTTGTATCCAAGATACTAGAATGAGGTAATGGAAACTCTCCTATCTATACAAGATGTCTCAAAAAAGGATCATATCCATATAAAACATACCCCTCTGTCTACCTGTGAGATGCTTTCTTTAGACGGACATATAGATGATCTTCATTTAAACAAGAGTCTCATACTCTTGATATCATTATCAAGGAACAAGAGTCTCCTACTCTTAACATTTGTACACATGATCAAGATATAGAGAAATCCAGAGACATATCAGAAATAGGTCATGAAGAGGGCTCCTATAGAAGTTGTGAATCAGAAAAATCTTCTAAAATGAATCATGAGGAAGAGTTTTATGAAGACAATGAATCATCAACACCTCTTAAAGAAGAAATACAATCTGATATCTCACAAGATCAATCTAAAGATATCAATTAGGAAGTCATCTCACATATGGAGGATCCTATCACTTATAAACTTGGATCACTTACCTTTCTTAGAGCAAGCTATCTCATCAATAAAGCAACTGTCACTTTTGAAGATCCACCATAGAGCAGATAAGGATTAGCACCTTGTTTCCAAGGTAAATCATATCCTATTGTAGATAAATTTTTTGAGTGGATGAATTATCAAGGCAAAGGATTAGGCCTACATGAATAGGATATCCTGGAATTAGTGTAGATTATTGGCAATCCTAAGCATCAAGGTCTTGGTTATTCAACAATCAAGGGATATAAACATATTAATGATACCTCTATAAAAATGGGGGAAAATTCATCTCAAGCAAATGCCAACATAGGGGGCACGAAGAATCCTTATGATGAAACCAATTCCAATACTACAACCCGCCACATCATGAATCTTCATCCACCCATCACCCCATCCACGAATTGGGACCAAAATCAAAAGAAATATTTGAATCAAAGTACAATGAACATTATCAAAGAAAAAGAAGCTAAGAAGCATATCATAAAAATCAAATATAAGTGGATGCCAAAAAACACAAAGAAAGATGATCCCTATCATACTCGATTAGTCAAAGAGACTATGGGGAAAAATTAAAAAGGGGAAATAATCTATCGAAGATGTCCACAAAGGAAAAAGAAAGCTTCTCAAGCAATGTACAAAATGTATCAAGCTGTTTGTCCTAATTCCATGCACAATTTTGTATCCATCCATTATTGCTCATCTTCCCAAGTTTGGACGGTCAAATTTTCCAACCTATCAACCAATCCATATTTTATTCCTAAACACACTCCATCCATGCCTCCACACATGATATCCAATTCTTGCATTGACCATGTGTTGGCAATGACCCTTCATCATAAGGATTCGGAAGGCACTCTATTGCGATGTGCATACAAAGACAGAGTTAACTCGGGTATCAACAAAAAAAATCAGGAAGCTCAAAAGTTGCTTTCAAGTGCATGTATCTTGGCAAAGTAGCTTCTTCAAGCAGGATATTGATGGCATGTTATGAAAGAAGCATCAATTTCAGTAGTACCAGGTGATTCAATATCAACTTAAAATCTCTCAGAAAATACAAAAAAATCAAAAAAATCAAAAATCAAAAAAAGGATTGAAAACAGTAAAGCAAAAAATCATCCTCTAGCGAAAACCACTTCAGTGGCACTTTGGATAGGTACCATAATGAAAACCTGGCAAACAGGAGTCATGTGTAGAATCGAGCATCTGCATGTGCTAGTTTAGGAGAAAGCATCTTATCACATCCACAATAAATCCAACATTCCATCCATATCATCTGTTCATCCATGAACCGTTTATCCAATCCATTTTCATCCATTTGCATCCATACTCTAAGGTATCTTAATCTTGATGAAATTTTGGTGCACACTTTACACTTGCTTATGGTAGTCATCTTGACATGGGTAATTTTCATTGATCCTATCCAATCCAACATTATCTGAGCCATGAAGCACTATTCATATACGCATCCATTACCTGAACAACTTATCTTATCGCAAGATGAACCATACCTATCCGTTCATCCATTTTTCTATCCAAGAATCTACCCATGGCCTTTCATACATTGCTAGACATTGGGGGCAGATGTTTACATCTTGCTTCGAGAATAAATCTTGATCTATATCCTCCAACTTATGTGGTGATCCGAACATTGGCAAATGTGAAATCAAATTCGTCAAAGCATTTGTGAGCCAAGAAACCAAATCACTATCCCATGGCATATTTTGACAAAAAGATGTTCCTTATCGAGCTTTATCTTTTGTCGAACATCAATATGAACAATCAATATCAGTTGCATCTAACTTGCACATCAACGCCACATTAAATCATCAAAATTTTTTTGTTCCAAATGAAGCTTCATCAATCTTGATCAATTGAATCCAATCAATTAAAACCTTGTTTGACTTAACACACTTAGTCAAACCACCCTCTTGTGTATGATTTTACTCTAGGATAACACAACTTCCTAGAGTTTACAAGTGCATTATCATCTTATTTGACTTAACACACTTAGTCAAATTATCCAATCCATCATCAACTTATTTGACTTAACACACTTAGTCAAACTACCCTCTCGTGTATGAGTTTACTCTAGGATAACACAACTTCCTAGAGTTTACGAGTGCATTATCACTTTTGTTTGACTTAACACACGTAATCAAACTATCAATCCATCAATCTGATCAATCAAATCCTAGCTTGGTTTTCAAAAAAATCCCAAAATAGAACACCGATTTCATATCCACATCCAAATCGTCAAAATCATGCAAAAATCCAAAAACATCCAAATCATTCAAAATCTAAAAAATGTCAAAAATCTAAAAAATCAAAAATAGAGTCATCTTGCCAAACTACGTCATCTCTAAGCTTGAACGTATGAAAGGTTGATCTTTGATCATCCCCGAGACATTTTAGGTCAGTCCTTTAGGTGTCCATCGCAATGACAATCTGTTTTTCCATTTATTTCATATTTTAGGATTTTAGGCGTCTGTCGTAATGGCAATTCGTTTACCCATTTATTTCACATTTTAGGTTAGTCCTTTGGGAATTTGTCATAATGGAAATTCATTTTAACATCTATTTAACACCCTAGGTTATTCCTTTAGGCATCTGTCACAATCTGACAATCTGTTTGCCCATCTATTTCACATTTTAGGTTAGTCCTTTAGACGTTCCTCGCAATGGCAATCCATTTTCCCATCTTTCTCATCAGCAATCAAGTCAATTTTCATCTGAACTATGTCATCTCTAAGCTTAAATGTAGGCAAGGCCATCTTTGATTGGCCCCTGATACACAAAATCCAAAAACATTCATAAATCTCAAAAACAAAAAAATTGAAATTTTTTAAAAATACCAAAAAACAACCTCAAAACATTTGAATAACCCAAAATGGTGCATCCATCTCATCTCTCTTTCACCTGTGATTGTCTCACTCCTAATAAATCAATCATCACCTTCATCCTTTGGTGAGTCAGTCGAAAGCAAGTCTAGCAAGTTCCAAAGTGAACACCCTAATTGTCAAAGTCTCAAGTCTAGGCCAGTAAGCAAGCAAGTTGCTCAACTCGGAGTATCAATAGCTTATCACCCAATTATACCCACCAAAACCCTGATCACAACATGTCCTAGGATGATTCCTTCCCATGATGGACATAAGCATCAGGTATCTCGCAGTAGTTTAGCCTTGGCTAGCGGTATGAAGAACATTAGATTGTTTATTTACTTTGTTTGGTCTTTTTGACTTATCTTATTTTGTGCTCATTCCAAGGACCTCTCGATGATGCCTAAACAAAAAAGGTTTAGAGAGAAAGGAATGGGGCAATGTGTTATATCTCAAAAATGCAGGTCTGAACCATGAAAGGTTGCCAAGCTTTCACAACGTTTTAGGGTAACAGAACAATGTTTGAAACAATTAAACCTTCTACTCTTTAGGTGCTGCTAGACCTAGGCGAGTGTACCTAACTAAATTAAACAGACTTAAATTTTGATCTTTTTCTATCGCCCTAATTTGTCCACGATGGCAAGTTGAAATGGACAAAATACAACAAATTTGGTACAAAATGTATATCAATATTCAAAACTAAACCCTAATATGCTCAGTTAAAAGATGTAAAAATATGAGTGAAACTAAAGAATGAAAAACGAAAAGACCAGTGCCTTATACGGTTCACGGAGTCAAGAGAAATCTGAAACAAGTTTATTTGTGTTGGCAGACATTCAAGTTATTTAGCATTTTATTTGGTTTATAACTTGTATAAACATGCAAGAATATGATTATTGAGTTCTTCTTAATAATCCAATTGATATTCCCAGATTACTATGATCAATTCAGAGAATTTAATCTTTACTTGAAAGAAGCAATTAATTGACCATACAAATGCAGCAAATGTGCATTGACGAACAAGGTATAAACTTGTTTACACCAATTTGAATAACCAGAAAACACCATTGCAGAGACAACTTCAATAATACTTTTCAGCAAATATCATAAACAACCGATACCAAAAAACATTGCACCATCGTATTATATTTTCATTGATATCTCCATGATTTTATATTGTTTTCAAAATGAACATTTATACATTGAGAAGACGAAAGGACGCGTCCTTTTGAAAATAGGAAAAAACAAAACTCAAAACAAAGATAGAGAATAATTAGGCTCTAGTTAGCCACAAGTGAGTCTTAGTGAGGTGGTCCACAGAATCCCGGTGCTCATGTGTATCCACATCTTTGACAACATTCTGGATCGTGATTTCCATCTTGACCATTTCCTCATTTTGCTCGCTCACTTCCTCTAATGTTGTATCCTCTGCAGAAGCTGTCTTCATGATTCCATTCAGTCTTGTGTCACATTCATTCTTCCATCTGGTGACATCTTTCAATTCCTCTTCATTATCAGAAAATGTGATCACAGTTTTCTTGGTAGCTTCAATTAATCCCCTTTTACCCCCCTGCAATTCCTCATAGAATTCTCGATGGCGGCTGACAATATGATTTGCAGCTTCAAGTGCAGTACCATTAGCCTCATCACTCTGGGCCAATTCATGAAACTTTCCCATAATTCGTCCATCCATCCTTTCATGCTCTTTTAATGCAGTCAGAGTACTAGAATATTTTCCCCACAATTTATTCAACCAGGATGTGAAATTATCCTGCCTCCTCTTAACAATTGCTACAATTACATCATACTTTCCTTGATTATAAGCACTTGACCCTATCCAATGATCTTTTGCCTGAGAGCTTTCTCCTTGAGTGAGCATTTTGGCTGGATCTATTGAAATAGCAACCAAGTCTTTCAATCTATCATTTTCTCTCAGCATTTTTTCATTACTTGCTTTATACATTTCTCTTTCTTTTATCAATGTTTGGATCTGTGCTTTATTCAATTTTGCAATATTTATCCCAATCTCTGCAGTAACCATAGGATCAGCCTCTCCAACCTTTAGGGTCATAACATGGCCAAATGCCTTCTCAGTATCAATTACCATTGATTTCCTATGGGGTGGGTACAAAGCCCATATCATCAATGATCCCTCATCAGTATTATACTTAGAGCCTGTGTACACCTCTGTTACCCTTTCCTTATCAAGTTTGTGTGTAACATTACTATCTCTTAAGAAACTATCAAAAACTAATGCAGAGTTCAAATCAAGTCCAGGAAAAATCATAACACCAGCATTCTCAAACATTTTCCTCCCCTTTTCAGGAGTCATATTTGTCATTTCATCATCCACACATTTTCTCAATTGACCCAATAATTACTCTTCATTCCCAGAAGTGACAACACCAACATTTTCTCTTATTTCCTTCCCCTTCTATTTGTACAAGAATGCTTTCATCTCTGGAGAATTTATAAACTCATCATCTGAAACAAATGATCTATATTCCATATGCCTTGCATCAATATCACCACTTTCAATACTCTGTTCTCTAGTTGGGAAAACATACCTCTGAGTCCTTAACCTAGATATTCTCTCTGCTTTGCTCTGTGGCACTTTATCCATTGGGGTTTCCTCACCTCCAGAAGACAATATATCTATATCCTGTAACCCTTTGTTATAATTTTCAACCACCACCTCTGCTTCCTCTTCATCCAAATTCCTGATCATATCATCAAAAGGATAAGGTACATGCTGATACCTCCCAAAGTTAATCCTTTCTTTGGCTAAATTGATATATCCTTCTAGGTCAAAGTTTTTCCTGGGTGGTCCCCTTTTCATATTATAATGCAACAATCTCTCATGGATTGAATTATATCCCTCCTTAGCCAACACAGTGAAATCACCAAAGCATAATGTACTAGGCATAAAAGGCTGCTTCCCATAAGAACTGAAAAGCATCGCACTATTGTAATCCATTTGTCTGACAATTTCTAAATATGCAACTTTGTTTGGAACTCTCCTTGGTAGAATAAAAGGGGCACCTTCAAATCCATACACTCTGATCATTGTAGCTCCTTCCAAACAATACCAGACACCCCAATTATGATCAATTGGCCCATTGAAATCTTTTGGCCGAAGAAACCTTTTAATCTCATCAGTCAATGAATAGTTACAAGGATACTTATACAATTTGTACAAAGTTTTCACAAAATATTCTTCAAAGTGGATGAAACTAGAATTAGCAAACCTGTTGTCCCAAATAGCAGTCCACAACTGAATAGGCAATATTTCACCCTCCTTACCAATTTGAGAAACTCTCATTTCTGGAGGCGATACTCCCAACTCCTGTCCAAAATATAGCACCAAGTGCATTAACAATGAATAATGTCTGAGATGAACAATAGAAGCTCCACCCTTTATAGCCACCAATCCTGAATAAAGCTCCATAAAAATATATGAAGCATAGTCGAATGGCCTAGAGTTGTGATACTGAATATCTGCTGTGATAATCATTGGCACAATTGACATGAGTTCCGGGGCATCCATCCCCAATACTTGACACACTGAGAAATATGTGTACTTCATATAATGCTCAAACAAATCTACATGATAAGGAGGCCCCTCACTATCTTGCAGAGGTTCTGACTTGTTACCCTACTTAATTCTATGAATAGGCAACCTCCAACCCTTATAGATTTTATCCATTCTTGAAAATTAATTTTCCAACTCTTCACAATTGATCTCCTCATTGCAAAACCCTTCCAATTTGAAAACCTCACCCATTGCTTCTTTCGACACATATAGCTATGGTTTTCCAGATGGGTCACATATAGCCTTATGCTTTGGATCATAATTATCTGCAAGCAATTTTACTAATTTTGCATTTACAAAAATATTAGGGCACACCAGTTTCCCTACATTTAACTTCCATGGGTTACAAACTGGTTCAAAGCGATTTCTTCTGTTGTAATGGAAACTGAATAATTCATATGCTCTTACGACAGTCCAGACATCACCTATGAACTTGCACTTGTCATCTAGTTTATCAACTTCTGCCCTAAGTTGTGCGGACCTTCTAAATTTAGGCCCTGAGCTAGGTAGTTGATCAATAAGGTCTTGGTTCAACCTCCTTTCAGTGCCCTCATGCTCTGTATCAACCTTTTGTTTCTTTCCTTTTGACAGACTACTCTCACTAGGATTTCTACCCTTACCCTTTCCAAAACCAGAAGACCCCTTTCTCAAGCTTACAGAATCAAAATGTAAAAAACCCAAAAACAATCACTTATAGTATTATGCTCGAGCTCCTCAGACTGAAAAATGTCCTGATTCTCTGTTCAGCATGCCAATTTACTTGTAATCAATTCAAAACTAAAGAATTGATACAAACTTTACTGTTATATCCCGTCGCACGATTAATAAAGCGTGAAAGGAAACCTATTTGAAACTGGCACTGTCACATCAAATGTCCTTTCGATGAGAGACTTTCAAATCTAGGGCGAAGTCTTTTGCAATGTCTATTACACCTCTCGCCAAGACATAATGTGGTCTTATCAACACTTGGGATCCAAAAAATGATGACTGTCACTCCTATTTTTTATGTTGCTATAACAATTCCGAGTCGGGGAGATATTACATAGGCTTCATTGTGTCATGTCAATATGCTTTCTTCAAGTCATAGTCACTAAGACAAAATCACCCTTTCATCAATGAACTCTCATTTCGACGTGTTCACCAAGTTTTCTCACCGAAGAAATAAACCCCACAAATGAAATAATACCTTCGGTAAGATAGTAAACCTTCGGGAAGACTTATATCGATGCCAAATGTCTTACCGAAATCACTCCTCCAGATTACTCCTATTCGGTGAAACTCACCCCAAACTACTTGTCGGTATAACATTCAAACTTCGGTGAAACTTATGTCGAAAAGATCTTCTCCTGGAAATGCATATCTCTATCGGCATATCTTTTAAATCGGCAAGACCCCAATACTCTCTCCGATAGCTTTTTGAATCCCCTTGTATTTAGTTCGGCAAAACAAGAGTCACTTCGCCAAGACCTTCCCCGATGCACATAAGACTTACCGAGACATTTGCTTGCAAGCCAATCGGTAAAACGAAATGGTTTCATTATGACTTCCTACCGATACTAATCAGTTTGGCTGAAATGACCCTTCCACATGCTAGTCGGTAAGACAAATTGAATTCGCTGTGACATTATAACAACGCTCCAACATATGTCGATATATTTTTTCTATATGCCGGTCGGCAAGAAAAAATACTTCGCTATAATGTTACCCTGAAATACCTATTCTGCTGATATGAATCTTTTCAGTCACCGAAACAAAAGAAAAGTCTTGTCGCTTGTCTACAACAAATACATGTTAGTTAAAAATATAGGTCGGGGAGACTTTTACTATTTCTTGCCGATATGGGAATTTCAATGAAATATGAAGAGCTAGATGGATTCTAATGGGTCACATGACAAAAAAGAATGAGCAAGACAATGCAAAGAGGGAATTTTATGCTTATGATGAGGAATTAATGCTGGAAACTCTTGAATGCAATAGATTACAAAATAAAAAATTTACAGTTCTAACAATGGCTCTGTCTAGGGATGAATGATAGCAAGATCATTGCAAGGATTTAGATTTCTGGGTGAGCAGACCAAACTCAAGGTGATGGAACACATGAGCATGATGGAAAAGAATGACACCCTAAACTATCGTACATGGAAAAAATAATATTGAAAAAAGGAAAATCAGGATTGTCCATGTACTTGCAAATCCTGTTCCTTTTATATCCTAGACTATTGTGCATGGAAAAGAATTTTAAAGAGAATCATCTAGAGTTGTCCATGCACTAGCAACCCTCAATCCTCTGTGTTACCTCAATAGAAAAATGTTTTTCAGAAATTGCCCATGTACAGGCAATTCCTGATCCTCACCAGCCATATTCTATAGGTAGTATGAGTCTTCGCCTTTCTTTCCAACCAACACAAAAGGCCCTAGCCACAAAGCTTCAAACTTCCCATGTTTTCCCTTCTCCTGGCACCTTGCATTCCACATCAGTACCAGATCACTTTCTCCAAATTTCCTATCCTTTGCTCTTTTGTCAAATAAATATTTCATCTGGGTCTACAACTTTATATTCTGATTTTGAGTCACTCTCCTTATTTCATCCAGTTCAGCTAGCTGCTCCATCCTTTCCTCCATGGGTTAAGGAATATCCAAATCTTCCTGAAGAACAAACTTGTAGACTGGTAACAAGTTCTGCAAAGGCATCTTGGCTTGTGCTCCATATACTAACTCAAATGGCGACTTCCCAATTGCCCTTTTCACCGTAATTCTATCAGCCCATACAGCTAGTCTTAATTTCACATCCCAAGCTTTCTTGTTATGACCTAACATCCTTCTTATAATCTTTAGAAGACTCTTATTGCTAGATTTTGCTTGTCCATTAGCCTGTGGATGATATGAAGCTACATAAGAAATGACAATACCATATGTGCTGCAGAAGCCTCTGAACTCATCTGATCTGAAACACATTCCATTGTTAGTGATCAACCTCATTGGTGTACCAAATCTAGAAATGACATTATCCATGAGAAACTATGTCACCACCCTACTTGTAGCCTATTTAGTTGGAATGGCCTCTACCCATTTGGTAAAATAATCAGTGGCTACCAATATCCACCTATGTCCACCACTTGATTTTTCTTATATCTCCCCGATGAAATCAATTCCCCATTGATGAAAAGGGGCATTAGCTTGCAAGGGTCGAAGTGGAAAAGCTCCCTGATACTTCAGTTTTCCAGAGAACTTCTGGCAAGCTTCACATTTTCTCACATGTGCAAAAGAGTCATTAAAGACCTTTGGCCAATAATATCCTGCCCTGAGAATTTTTTGAGCAGTCATTTTTGCTTAGTAATTTCCTCCACAAACCCCTTCGTGCATTTCACTCAAGACATATTTAGATTGAAATTCATCCAGACATAACAATAATATGCCATCCTTGTTTTTCCAAAATAAATCTCGATCCATAAAAACATATTTAGACGCCTGTAACTTCAGTGTTCTTCTCTGGTTGTTATTCATTCGCTCTAGACACTTCATGTATTTAAGATAATACATGATATCTTTATACCATTGAGTATGTTCAATTCTTGCAATTACATTTTGTTTTTCTACATTGCAAATCTGATTTGCTTCAATATTGGCCTTTGCCATTAGTTTAGCCAAACCCTCACCTTTAACCAATTTAGTAATCTGTATCTCCATGTCAAATTCTTGGATTTTGTTGATCCATTTACATCTTTTACCTGTTACTTCAGACTGTGTCAGAATATCCTTGACTGTTGCATGAGGAACATAAGCAACTACCTTAGCTCCAACAAGATATGGTCTGAAAGCTTTTACAACTTTCACTAGTGCAAATGCTTTCTTCTCCATTATATCATACTTTAATTCAGATCCCTGTAATGACTTGCTGAAGAAAGATATAGGCTGTTCATGACCATCTTCATTCTTTTGTAGCATAACAGCTGCAACAGTGTGCATTGAGGCAAATGAAAAAATCTGAAAAGGCTTTGAAAAATTAGGAGATTTAAGAATAGGAGCCTCCTTGATGGCTCGTTTAATAGATATAAAAGAGTCCAAAGCCTCTGCAGTCCATTCTATCTTCTGTCCTTTTCTCAACATTCTTGCTATGGGTTTAACAATCTCAGCAAAGTTAGAGACAAATCTCCTAACAAAATTTATCTGTCCAAAAAATGATTGTATTGCCTTAACATTTTTAGGGACAAGAATTTTATCAATGGCTTCAACCCTTTCGGGATCTATCCTAACCCCTTCCTTTGAAACAATATGTCCCAAAAGTTTACCCTCTATAAATACAAAATTACACTTCTTGGGGTTTAAGCTAATACCATATTCAAGAGCTTTTATAAATACCTTTTCCAAATCATGAACATGATCTTCAACCTTCTTGGAATAAGTAGTGAGGTCATCCTGATACACCACCATGAGGATATTGATCAAATCAGCAAACACCACATCCATGGCTCTTTGAAAAGTCGCCCTTGCATTAGTGAGACCAAATGGCATTCTCAGATAAACATACATTCCCCAAGGAGTCGTGAATGTTGTTTTGTATTGTTCAAATTCTTTAACCTTGACCTGATTATACCCTAAAAATCCGTCCATCATAGACAACAATTCGTAGCCTGTCACCTTATGTAATATGGCCTCCATATTTGGCATAGGATAATTGGACCTTTAAGGGATGCTATGTTTAGATTTCTAAAATCTACACATAATCTGATATCTCCATTTTTCTTTCTGATAGGGACCAAATTTGAAACCCACGTTGAATGTCTGATAGGCTTAATAATTTCACCATCTCTGAGCTTCACCAATTCCTCCTGCATTTTAGGCTCTAGAGTTGGATTTATAGGCCTTTGCTTTTGTCTGAATGGTTTAGCATTTGTTTTCAATGGTATTTCATGCTGAAACAAGTCTTCTCTATATGCTTTTAGATCTTCATAAGACCAAGCAAATACATGTTTATACTTTCTCAACAATTCAATCAGCATTTTTCTAATTGCAGGACTTATCCTTTTACCAATGTACACCTTTTTTGGTGCCATCTCAGTTCCCAAATTAATTTCTTCAATATCATCCTTTCCAATTGGTGTTTGCTTCATTAAAGACCGATCATTTCCATCATATACCCTCTCAAGTGCCACCAACCCTTTAGGAAGTTTATTTGTCTTAAGCTACAAAATCTCCTTCCCAAATACTGTTTCTTTTCCATTGACTCCCTCAACAAAGGCATTGAAGTCGATCTCTTAGGCTTCATACTGATCTATACAATGAAGGAATTTCAAAAGATCAGTGTCATCGTTAAAAACTTGCCATCTATATACATTATCAGGCACAGCAGGCCTTGTCTTGAGTTCAATTTGTGACACTCCAGCCAACGTAATATCATCTCTTTTCAATGCTACACTAGCTAGAAAATCTGCCATTATATTCTTCGACCTATCTATCCACTCAATTGAGAAGGCGTCAAGCAACTCAATTGTATCCCACACAACATTTCTATATTGTTTTAGTCTTTTATTTTTTGCTGCATACTTTGACCTAATTTGCGAGACAACTAACTCTGAATCTCCTAGAATAGCTAGCAACTTGATTTCATGCTTCACCGCTATATTCAACCTAGTTAATAGAGTTTCATATTCCGCCAAATTATTTGTACATTCAAAGGTTAACATGAATGAATACTTAAATGTAATACCTTCAGGTGAAACAAACACTATCCCCACACCATTGCCTTCTTGGCTACAGTCTCCATCAAAATACATTTTCCACACACTATTGTGGTTCTGTGCAACATGTTTTTCAATAGGGTCACTATTAGTCAATTCTAGTTGTGCTGGTTCTATCTTGAAACTCCCAAGATCAACATCACAAATACAGTTGATTTGGTCTTGTGGCACATAGTCAATAAGTTGATTCATCCTCGACTCCCTGTACAACTTCACCTCTTGGCCATTTACCGGAATTGTTGCATACCATAGATCGAACTGGACATTTCCACCAATAGCTGTTGTCCACTGTCTTGACAAAAGCATACTGAATTGGGGAGGGGTGTCTATCATTGTTATATCAATATTATAAGCTACTTGAGGATAAGTAGCTAACTTGACTTCTACATCTTTCATTATACCCACCACAGGAATAGGTCGGTTATCCATTGCATAATATTTTCTTTCATATGTATCCACCCACATGCCTAGTTGTTTCATCACTCCTACTAGCATAATATTCATGGCAACACCAGAATCTATCATGCAATTCCTCAATAATTTGTTATTTATGAGTAATGTAATAAAGAAAGGATCAACTTGTGGCGGACTTGTCAATACATTACTCAAGCAAATTTCTGGGATGTTTACTTTATCTTGCTTATTTTTAGCAATCATTTTATTTTAAGAACTTACATGTTTTTCACCTTCATTTGTTATCAATTGCACTGCACTGTCCCTGTACTCTTTAATTTTCATCATTTCAAGAAGTGGGACATACATCTTTACCTGAGACAAGGCTTGAGTGAAATCAAAAGAAGAACCTTCTGCCTTAGTCACTTTCTTTTGTTATGAGGTTTCTCCTTTATTCTCTTCTTTTTCTCTTCCACCTAACTGATCTTTCTTTTGAATTTCTTTGGGTAATTCTTTTATCGCATCCTTTTGGATAGGATTTTGTTTGCTTTCTTCACATTGTTTGTTTTCAGTCCTCTTTGAAACCCCTTGTACAATTTTCTGATCTTTCATAAAGATACCCCTAGGGACACCTTCCTTCTCATTTATTGTCCTATTTCTCAACCAGTACTTATTCTTTGCTTCTTCAACTGCAGCAACAGTTAATCTCTCTATTTCCTCATCAATAAGTCTCCTCACATTACTGTGAGTAGGAACCTCAATAGGTTGTGGTTCTACATAATCGTCCTCAGAGTCAGAAAAGACATGCTGCTCAACCATATGGACATTGTACCTTTGTTCTGCAACATCATATTCATAACCTCCTTCCTCCGAAGAGGAGTACCTCTCCTCAACATGGTGAAGAGAATTTGAAGTTAAGTAGATCTTGTGATCTTCTCCACCATCTCCCATTAACACTCCCTCCTCTTGCATCCTCTGGGCTACAACACAATACTCAGGGGAATGTGGTTTATCACAAGCTTCACAAAAATAATTGTTATTCACCATATACGTTCCCTTCTTTCTCAATGGATTAGGAGTATCCTTGTCTCTAGGCCTATCTATCATAGGTTTTCCATCTTTCCAGTTTGTGTTATAAGGCATATCATGCAGCCTAGGCCTATCCTTCCTATATGTGTTCTCCTGCTTATATTGATAATTATTTTTTTGTTGAAGAGCTCTAGGGTTGTCTCTCTTATTCATTATCCCAGCAACCTTTCTATTGTTCTCAATTGTTAATGCTATCTTTTGTGCTTCAACTAAGTCCCTTGGGAACCTATTTCTCAACTCATACCTTGTTTTAGGGTCGAATGCATTCAAGCAAACACTTAATGCTACAAAGTTCGATAACTTTGATCCGAGAGGTATTCTATTATGCAGTTTATTGAATCTTTTGTTAAAATCAAAGATTGAATCATTTTGACCCTTCTGAATTCACATTAGTTCATGGAGAGCAGTGTCTGGTGCACTTAGATTCCCAAATTGTTCAAGAAATTGATCTTGAAATATCTGGAAAGAATAAATAGAAGCTATTGCCAGGCTATTGAACCAATCCCTAGCTTCCTCAATAAGGGACATCATGAATAACCTCATATGCAAATCTTCATAAGGTACATCCAAATCTTGAATAAAAGCCTTGAAACTCCTTAAATGATCCTCGACAGTGATTGCATTACTCCCTGTGAATTTAGGCACCAAATTTCTCCAAGAACCATCCATAGGATAAGGGTACAACTAAAACCCTGCCAAATCAAATTGTCTAATCATAGTAGTATACTGATACTGGTACATAGGGTTATTATATTGTAGATTTTGCTGTGGCACATGATGCTGACCAGGAGGTGGATAATTATTTATATGTTGTGTGGGAATATGTGGTGGATGATTTGGCTATCTATATTGATTCCCAATTTGATGGTGAGGGAACCTTGGTGGTTCAGAATACCCAGCACCATGATTACTTTGTTTATGGGGTGGTATATACTTTAGGGGAAAACCGGATGTGTGAGGAATGTTCTGAGCTTTCTGCAATTTGAATTCTCTTATTGCTTGAATCATTTAGGCTTTTTCTTGCTCTTCCCTCTCCCTTTTCTGAGATTCAAACCATGATTTAACTTCATCATAAGTTAAAGATTCATAATCCTCTTGATGAATTTCTTGATTAGTAAGTCCATTCTGATTACCCTGCATTTTTTGGTCATATTCATATTGAATTCTAAGTCATTCAGATTCGAGTCCAGCTTCAAATTCGGCTTGTTTCTGAGGGTTGTAAAAAGGATTTTTCTGATCTTCTAGGGTACAAGGCTCTTCAATTGAACTATCTTTCCATGTGTCAAAACAATTCTCACCATAAGGTATTGATGATTTGTCTTTGTTTGTCAAGAACATGTCCTCACATTTCCCTTTACCCTTGTCAACCTTATCATCTTTATGCATGCACCTACTAGTGCCAGGAGGAGCTCCAGAATGACCCCCCCTCAATTAAGATCTTCTTCCATCCATATTTCAATGTTCAAATCAGAGTCGCCACTCACTTTTTTGAAAGTGAGAAAAAGATTGTTACTTATTATTCCCAACAGAGTCTGCATATAGGACTTTTGACTCTATGATTAAGGCATAGATTCTTTGTTGTTCCCCAGTAGAGTCGCCAATTTGTTATCTCTCAAAAACGTAGGTCTGAACCATGAAAGGTTGCCAAGCTTTCACAACATTTTATGGTAACAGAATAAGGTTTGAAACAATTAAACCTTCTACTCTTTAGGTGCTGCTAAACCTAGGCAGGTGTACCTAACTAAATTAAGCAAACTTAACTTTTGATCTTTTCCTATTGCCCTAATTTTTCCACGATGGCAAGTTGAAATGGACAAAATACAACAAATTTGGTACAAAATGTATATCAATATTCAAAACTAAACCCTAATATGCTTAGTTAACAGATGTAAAAATGTGAGTGAAACTAAAGAATGAAAAACAAAAAGACCAGTGCCTTATAGGATTCACGGAGTCAAGAGAAATCTGAAACAAGTTTATTTGTGCTGGCAGACATTCAAGTTATTTAGCATTTTATTTGGTTTATAGCTTGTATAAACATGCAAGATTATGATTATTGAGTTCTTCTTAATAATCCAATTAATATTCCCTAATTACTATGATCAATTCAGAGAATTTAATCTTTACTGGAAAGAAGTAATTAATTGACCATACAGATGCAGCAAATGTGCATTGACGAACTAGGTATAAACTTGTTTACACCAATTCGAATAACCAGAAAACACCATTACGGAGACAACTTCAATAATACTTTTCAACAAATATCATAAACAACCGATACTAGAAAACATTGCACCATCGTATTAGATTTTCATTGATATCTCCATGATTTTACATATGCAACCAGTCTCATCTTTTCCCAAAAATTGTATTATGCTATCTCTTCTCTATCCTCTATCTAATTCTACCTTGCCCTTATATTATTTTCAAAAGTAACATTTATACATTGAGAAGATGAAAGGATGCGTCCTTTCAAAAATAGGAAAAAAATAAATCAAAACAAAGATAGAGAATAATTAGGCTCTAGTTAGCCACAAGTGAGTCTTAGCGAGGTGGTCCAAATAATCCCGTCCCTAATGCGTATCCGCATCTTCGACAACATTCTAGATCGTGATTTCCATCTTGACCATTTCCTCACTTTGCTCGCTCACTTCCTCTAATGCTGTATCCTCTACAGAAGTTGTCTTCATGATTCCATTCAATATTGTGTCCCATTCATTCTTCCATCTGGTGACATCTTTCAATTCCTCTTCATTATCAAAAAATGTGATCACAGTTTTCTTGCCAGCTTCAATTAATGCCCTTTTATCCCCCTGCAATTCCTCATAGAATTCTCGATGGCGACTGACAATATGATTTACAGCTTCGAGTGCAGTACCGTTAGCTTAATCACTCTGGGCCAATTCATGAAACTTTCCCATAATTCATCCATCCATCCTTTCATGCTCTTTTAATGCAGTCAGAGTACTAGAATATTTTCTCCACAATTTATTCAACTAGGATGTCAAATTATCCTGCCTCCTCTTAACAATTGCGACTATTGCATCATACTTTCCCTGATTATAAGCACTTGACCCTATCCAATGATCTTTTGCTTGAGAGATTTCTCCTTGAGTGAGTATTTTGGCTTGATCTATTGAAATGCCAACCAAGTCTTTCAATCTATCATTTTCTCTCAGCATTCTTTCATTACTTGCTTTATACATTTCTCTTTCTTTTATCAGTGTCTGGATTTGTGCTTTATTCAATTTCGCAATATTTATCCCAATCTCTGCAGTAACCATAGGATCAACCTCTCCAACCTTTGGGGTCATAACATGGCCAAATGCCTTCTCTGTATCAATTACCACTGATTTCCTGTGGGGTGGATACAAAGCCCATATCATCAATGATCCCTCATCAGTATTATACTTAGAGCCTGCATACACCTTTGTTACCCTTTCCTTATCAAGTTTGTGTGTAACATTACTATCTCTTAAGAAACTATCAAAAACTAATGCAGAGTTCAAATCAAGTCCAGGAAAAATCATAACACCAGCATTCTCAAACATTTTCCTCCCCTTTTCAGGAGTCATATTTGTCATTTCATCATCCACACATTTTCTCAATTGACCCAATAATTGCTCTTCATTCCCAGAAGTGACAACACCAACATTTTCTCTTATTTCCTTCCCCTTCTATTTGTACAAGAATGCTTTGAACTCTTGAGAATTTATAAACTCGTCATCTGAAACAAAAGATCTATATTCCATATGCCTTGCATCAATATCACCACTTTCAATAATTTGTTCTCTAGTTGGGCAAACATACCTCTGAGTCCTTAACCTAGATATTCTCTCTGTTTTGCTCTGTGGCACTTTATCCATTGGGGTTTCCTCACCTCGAGAAGACAATATCCCCGTATCCTGTAACCCTTGGTTATAATTTTCAACCACCACCTCTACTTCCTCTTCATCCAAATTCCTGATCATATCATGAAAAGGATAAGGTACATGCTGATACCTCCCAAAGTTAATCCTTTCTTTGGCTAAATTGATATATCCTTCTAGGTCAAAGTTTTTCCTGGGTGGTCCCCTTTTCATATTATAATGCAACAATCTATCATGGATTGAATTATATCCCTCCTTAGCCAACACAATGAAATCACCAAAGCATAATGTACTAGGCATAAAAGCTTGCTTCCCATAAGAAATGAAAAGCATCACACTGTTGTAATCCATTTGTCTGACAATTTCTAAATATGCAACTTTGTTTGGAACTCTCCTTGGTAGAATAAAAGGGGCACCTTCAAATCCATACACTCTAATCATTGTAGCTCCTTCCAAACAATACCAGTCACCCCAATTATGAACAATTGGCCCATTGAAATCTTTTGTCCAGTGAAACCTTTTAATCTCATCAATCAATGAATAGTTACAAGGATACTTACACAATTTGTACAAAGTTTTCACAAAATATTCTTCAAAGTGGATGAAACTAGAATTAGCAAACCTGCTGTCCCAAATAGTAGTCCAAAGCTGAACAGGCAATACTTCACCCTCCTTACCAATTTGAGAAACTCTCATTTCTAGAGGCCATACTCCCAACTCCTATCCAAAATAAAACACCAAGTGCATTAAAAATGAATAATGTCTGAGATAAACAATAGAAGCTCCACCCTTTATAGCCACCAATCCTGAATCAAGCTCCCTAGAAATATATGAAGCATAGTCGAATGGCCTGGAGATGTGATACTGAATATTTACTATGATAATCATTGGCATAATTGACATGAGTTCTGGGGAATCCATCCCCAATACTTGACACACTGAGAAATATGTGTACTTCATATAAGGCTCAAACAAATCTACATGATAAGGAGGCCCCTCACTATCTTGCAGAGGTTCTGACTTGTTACCCTGCTTAATTCTATGAATAGGCAACCTCCAACCCTTATAGATTGTATCCATTCTTGAAAATTAATTTTCCAACTCTTCACAATTGATCTCCTCATTGCAAAACCCTTCCAATTTGAAAACCTCACCCATTGCTTCTTTAGACACATATATCTGTGGTTTTCCAGATGGGTCACATATAGCCTTATGCTTTGGATCATAATTATTTGCAAGCAATTTTACTAATTTTGCATTTACAAAAATATTAGGGCACACCAGTTTCCCTACATTTAACTTCCATGGGTTACAAACTGGTTCAAAGCGATTTCTTCTGTTCTAATGGAAACTGAATAATTCATATCCTCTTACGACAGTCCAGACATCACCTATGAACTTGCACTTGTCATCTAGTTTATCAACTTCTACCCTAAGTTGTGTGGACCTTCTACCCTTAGGCCCTGAAGCAGGTAGTTGATCAATAAGGTCTTGGTTCAACCTCCTTTCAGTTCCCTCATGCTCTATATCAACCTTTTGTTTCTTTCCTTTTGACAGACTACTCTCACCAGGCTTTCTACCCTTACCCTTTCCAGAACCAGAAGACTCCATTCTCAAGCTTACAGAATCAAAATGTTAAAAACCCATAAATAATCACTTACAGTATTCTGCTCGAGCTCCTCAGACTGAAAAATGTCTCGGTTCTCTTTTCAGCATGCCAATTCACCTGCAATCAATTCTAAATTGAAGAATTGATACAAACTTTACTGTTATATCCCATCGCACCATTAATGAAGCATGAATGAAAACCCATTTGAAACTGGCACTGTCGCATCAAATGTCCTTCCGATGAGAGACTTTCAAATCTGGGGCAAAGTCTTTTGCAATGTCTATTACACCTCTCACCAAGACATAATGTGGTCTTATTGACACTTTGGATCCAAAAAATGATGACTGTCACTCCTATTTTTTATGTTGCTATAACAATTCTAAGTCGGGGAGATGTTACATAGACTTCATTGTGTCATGTTGATATGCATTCTTCAAGTCATAGTCGCTGAGACAAAATCACCCTTTCATCGATGAACTCTCATTTCGACGTGTTCACCAAGTTTTCTCACTGAAGAAATAAACCCCACGAATGAAATAATACCTTCAGTAAGACAGTAAACCTTCGGGAAGTCTTATATTGATGCCAAATGTCTTACCAAAATCACTCCTCTAGATTACTCCTATTCAGTGAAACTCACCCTGAACTACTTGTCGGTATAACATTCAAACTTCGGTGAAACTTATGTTGAAAAGATCTTTTCCTGGTGATGCATATCTCTATCCGCATATCTTTTAAATCTACAAGACCCTAATACTCTCTCCAATAGTGTTTTGAATCCCCTTGCATTTAGTTCAGCAAGACAAGAGTCACTTCGCCAATACCTTCCTCGATGCACATAAGACTTATTGAGACATTTTCCTGCAAGCCAATCGATAAAGTGAAATGGTTTTGTTATGACTTCCTGCCAATACCAATCGGTTTGGCCGAAATGACCCTTCCACATGCTATTCGGTAAGACAAATTGAATTCTCCATGACATTATAATGACGCTCCAGCATATGCCAATATATTTTTTCTATATGCCAATCAGCAAGAAAAAATACTTCGCTATAACGTTACCCCGAAATACCTATTATGCCGATATGAATCTTTTCATTCGCTGAAACAAAAGAAAATTCTTACCGATTGTCTGCAACAAATACATGTTAGTTAAAAATATAGGTCGGGGAGACTTTTACTATGTCTTGCCGATATGGGACTTTCAATGAAATATGAAGAGATAGATGGATTCTAATGGGTCACATGACAAAAAAGAATAAGCAAGACAATGCAAAGAGGGAATTTTAGGCTTATGATGAGGACTTAATTTTGGAAACTCTTGAATGCAATAGACTGCAAAATAAAATTTTTACAATTCTAACACAATGATCATTATCTTTTTTATCTATTGTGCTTGTTGGATACTCTTGTAAAATAACTTGGTGAATACTTGCTTTGTTAGGTCCGTCCTAGCAAGGTTTCCATATGTCAAGTGTGAACAAGAATACTCCTATCTGATTGATGAGTCAAAGTCCATCACACCAGGTACAACACCATCCTAGTCCTTTATACCTTGATTCATCATACCTATGTGTGTTATCAAAGATAAAGTAATTGGCCCTTTGAAAATCCCAACTCTTGGTAAGAAAATAATCATCATCATCATTCATAACATAGCCTTGTTGAATCCTCCTTCCATCCATCTTATTCTTCTTATTGTTCTATCTTTACTAAAATTTCTATCTAAAGTAGGTGTGAGATCTCAAAATATACACGAGGCTACCCATGGCTGATAATTGTCTATACATCATCAGAATTGTCTACATAAAAGAATTATCTTTCATCCCCTGATCAATAGAACCACTCCTCTTGCATTTTATCGTGATCTGAGTCAAAAATTTAGCATTTTCGCTTGATCTCTCGAGGTGTCAATATACCAGCATAATCCTTCCATTGGGGCAATAGTGGGGCATTCGGAAAATTGAGAAATTTTGAACTTTGATCACAACAATTTATTCTTTGAACCAATGCAACAAGTACATTTCTTCAAAGAGGGGCAAAATGTACAAATGAAAAATGTACAATTTGATCCAACACTCCTGATCCTTGTTTACTAAGATCGTTTTCATCTTGAATCATACTCTCAGCTCATCATCACTTTTTGTCTCTTAATTAGATAAATCATTATTTATTTAAGTCTTTCTCCTTTATTGATTAAATTAATTTATTTAATTTAATTAATCCTAAAATCCCCTTTTAAATAAATAATTCATTTTATTTAAATCCCTAAAGTCTTCTCATTAAATTAAATAAATTAAACCTTATTTGATTTAATCTAACATTATCCCCTTTAGTTAAATAAATTAAAAACATCTATTTAATTAATCTTTCTCCTCAATTCTTGATTTAAATCAACTCACAAATTTGAGTCAAGATTGTGAAATCACCAAATCTCTCATTAAATTGATCAAATCTTGATTAATTTAATCTCAAAGACTAAAATCCTCTAGAGAATGCAACTTGCACAATAAATCAATTACTTTGATTTATTTAATTGCCTATTTTCTCTCCACAAGGAATAAGGAAGGGGAATATTCCCTCAAATTTGAATTCAAAATCCAAGTGGACTTGTACATCCAACAAGGCATTCACTCCTCTTACATGTCCTTGTGGATTGAGCCAAGTGACATTAACTCCATTTCTTTCTCCCTCCAACATGTCACATTCAAATTTCAAATTTGAATCTCATAGCATCTATCATGCATATTGACCAAAATGTGTTCATTCCTCCTCCAATCACATGTGGACAAGTGGAACAATGCCATTGGATTATCTTTTATGCCACATTGCTCAGTTTCACTCTCTCTTCCATTTTGGAAATCTATAAATGAGAGACTCTTCCTCTCATTCTAACATCCACAACTTGAGTAAACTTACTCTACTCAACTTCATCCCCAATGCAAGATCTTAGCTAGGTTATTGTAGGTTTCCTCAAGAAATCATCTTGTTCTTCATCAACAAAGTGAATCAATCACTCATCAAATCACAAAGCTTACAAAGGAGTTGGGAAAGGGCTAATTTCGACATATCAATTGGCACCAACTCCCCCATGGGATCAAGAGTTTGCATTGCTTAGATAGATTTGATTTGGTTTATTTCATTGTTCTTCATTTTCTTTCTATTTAAGTTTTGTAAATGGATTTCATGGGGAATCCTTGTTTCACCTTGCATATTGATCTAATATTATGTTTATTTGTTGTTTATGTGCAGGTTTGAAATTAGGGTTCACATTTTGGCGCTAGAAGGAGGGCTTGAGCAATTTTCAATCACATTTTCTAAAAAATTATGTGGTTTTCCTATTTGTTTTGTAGGTTATAGATCCGCGACTCTATATTGCACCACATTTATAGGCACAATGCTATATTGCATCGCATCTTTTCCAAACTCCGCTGCATATGTTTCCCACACCTGGTTTTTGAATTTACAAACTCTGCCATGGATCCACAGTTCCAAACTTTGCCACACCTAGTCCTACAGCTTTGTATTGCACCGCATTTGCAAGTGCAATGCTATATCACACCATTGTTTTTCCAAACTGTGTTGCACTCACGTTCCCGCTCAAAAAAATTCAAATTTGGCCAACTCTGTCATAGACTTTAGTTACAAAGTGTGTCGCCTACAAAACTATGCCGCACTTGCGATCTTTGTTTCTACAAAGCGTCGCTCCCAGTCAAACGCGTGGCTCTATATAGTGTCGCATTTGTTCCAATCTGACCTCACCCGCTAACTGCACCGCTGACAATAGTCAAATTTTAAATTTTAACATATGTTTTTTGATTGTTTAGATTTTCTAACTATTGACCTATTTGCTATTTTTGTACTCTCTGGTTTTTTTTGTTATTTTGCAAATTAGAACAAGGGAGAAGGTAAAATAGGAGGTTTCATCATGGCATCATGTTCATCATGCACAAAGTGTTTTTAAACACTATAGTGTTGTTCACCACTTTTTAAAGGATTTTTAATTCTTTTTTTAAAAGGAATTTGTTTACTTTC
Source organism: Sequoiadendron giganteum (assembly GCA_007115665.2). NCBI lineage: Eukaryota > Viridiplantae > Streptophyta > Pinopsida > Cupressales > Cupressaceae > Sequoiadendron > Sequoiadendron giganteum. The sequence goes on along the minus strand of CM021103.1, from coordinate 46,567,836 downwards.
ATGCCTTAGAAACACTAAATTTCTTTTGGGCTTTAAAAAGAACAACACAAATTTCTTTTTTCAAAATTTGCAAAAGGGCTTAAAAAGAACCTTAGAAACAATCTACTGGATCTAGTTTAAGGTTCAAAAATTGAACAAGGCAACTTCCACACTTAAATTTGGTGCTCTAAAAAGAACTCATTTTGATTTGTGGGATTAAACTGAACAAATGCTATTTTGTTTTATAATTATCTATTCAAGTTAATCTCAACAATGAATCTTTTGACCCCCAATTGCCTGATTTCTTCTTCATTTGAGAAAATATTTTACATCATGTGGGCCTCAACACTCTCAATGCTTCCACATTTTCTATACGCCAAATGCTTGCACATTTGCATACATGTTCAAAAGGGGCTTAAACAAATCTGAATATATTCAAATGCCAAAATCAGTCACCCCTACTATGGATATAACAACCCATAATATCCCCCACATTCTATTCAATGATGCCACTACTCATAAAACATATGAGTTTGTATCCATTTTAAGTGCATCTCATATTAGTTCCAAGCTTACATAATTCAGAAACCTAAAAACTTCATCTTGTATTTGCCTTTTAGTATCATGTAACTGTTTAAACAACTATAATGTCCTCTTTTGATAAAACCATAATGTTGTCCTAAGCTGATTTTCCCTCTTAGTGTATATAGCTTTTCAAAAAACTAAGCAAAATAAAAAAGTGTTATGACATTATCTTGTAGTAACTCGAACGAAACACTGTCTTCCTCCACTATTGTGCTTTATGACAATGCTACCCTTAGAGTCAATCAATCAAAGGTGTTACATACCTCACATATGCCTCCACAATTCACTTGCCTATACTGCCTTTGATGTAGGAAAACATTGAACAAGTATTTTTCATCTATTTGGGGCACTTTATCAGTTACAATTGCACAATGATGCAAAGCATGTCAGGTCCCATGTGGGCCCAACTAAAGTTTTTTCGTTTTCAAACAAGTTTATGCTCAATTGACCCAACACTTCCTTTTGAATGCATCTGAAGTGAAAATACGAATTGGGTTGCCATTAAAAATATGCTTTCTGACATGTTTGCAAAATGAGAAAAATAGGCCAGGTGGGCTCTGGAATCGATCTAGGAAACTAGTCAAACGACAACCTGGGGCTATAAAAACTTACAAGAATGCATAAATTTGACCTGAGAATACAATGAAAAAGATGGATTAGATAAATCAACCATGAGGAAAAATTTATTAACGGTCAAAGTGCTTAGTTGAACTTTTTTGAAACTGCACTTGTTTTGAACCAATTAAAACTCACCCAATTGCTGATTTGAAAAAATAGAAAATTAGCTCTTGGTAGAATGCCATCGGACACACACATTCATTTAGATACCCTGAACACATGTGCAAAAGGAATTTTATTGAACCATCATTGATTGAATGATATTGATGCTCAAAGTTGGCATCTTAGAAAGGTTTTCAAAAATACAGGTGTAAAATAGGAGAAATTGCAATTGGTTTCAATCTGCTAAAAATAAAAAATCAAATCATGAGACTCTGAAAACTGACACATGAGATCATTTAGGTGGGGAGAAATCAAAACAACACTCATTCTGGCATGATGATCAACCAATTACAAAATGCAAGATCAAATAGGAGGCTACTTTGCAAAACAAAAAGTTTGCAAACAGGAGAACAATGCAAACCCTTCAGCTTCGCTTTTTGAAACCTTGACAATACTCTTCGTGGGAAGCTGAAAATTGACATGCACAATCACATATGTCAATTGAATTTTTCTACCAAGGGGTTTTGCATGAAAATCATCCGACTCCAAATTATGACCCTCCAAAATAGGTCACTCAGACTGATTCTTCAAGTGCACTTCTGAAAGTGCAAAGGAATTTTTTTTGAAATGGGCACTTGAAATTTGAAAAATTTGAGAGGGCCATCACACTTCTTCCACAAAAGCATTGAAGTCAATCTCCCGAGCTTCATATTGATTTATGCAATGAAGAAACTTTAGAAGATCAGTATCATCATTGAAAACTTGCCAACTGTATATGTTGTCAGGGATAACAGGTCTTGTTTTGAATTCAACCTAAGATATTCCAACCAAGGTGATATCATCTCTTTTTCAGGTCTACATTAGCTAGAAAATCTGCCATCAATTTTTTTGATTTGTCTATCAAATCAATTGAGAAAGCATCAAATAACTCAATCGTATCCCACACAACATTTCTATATTGTTTCAAATCTTTTATTCTTTGCAACATATCTTGATCTGATTTGTGCTCGACAACCAGTTCAAAGTCTCCTAGGATAGTTATCAATTTGATCTTATGCTTGACAACCTTATTTAAACCAATCAACAAGGCCTCATATTCTGCCACAATGTTTGTACACTCAAAGGTTAGCAAAAATGAATATTTGAATGTGACACCTTTAGGTGATATAAATACCACTCCAGCTCCATCGCCTTCTTGACTACATGCTCCATCGAAATACATTTTCCACACACCCTGCTGATCTTTGGATCCATGTTTTTCAGTTGGGTCAGTATTTGCTAATTCAGGTTGAGACAGTTCCACTCTGAAGCTCCCTAAATCCACATCACAAAAAAAATTGATCTGTTCTTGAGGAATAAAATCAATGATCCAATTCACCCTTGGTTCTCTATACAACTTGAATTCTTCACCATTGATTGGTATTGTGGCATATGATAAATCAAACTGTACATTGCCTCCAACTGCTATAGTCCATTGTCTTGACAAAAGCATTCCAAACTGAGGAGGTGTGTCAATCACAGTTATATCAATATTATAAGTTTCCTATGGGTAAGTAGCCAATTTCACTTCCACATCTTTCATGATTCCCACCACTGGGATAGGTCTACCATCCATGGCATAAAATTTACCACCTTCAACATCCACCCACATACTAAGTTGCTTCATCATCCCTACTGGCATGATGTTAATAGAAGCACCCGAATCTATCATGCAATTTCTTACTAGCTTGTTATTTATGAGTAAGGTAGTAAAGCATGGATCAATTTATGGTGGATTCATCAATGCATTACTTAGACAAACCTTTGGAACTTTTATCTTTTCCTTCTTATTACTAATTTTAGGAATGTCCTCATTTTCAAGGTCTGTACTTTTATTACTTCCACTAGACATTAATTGAATAGCACTTTCCCTATACTCTTTAATCTTCATCATTTCAAGTAATGAGACAAACATCTTTACCTGAGACAAAGCTTGCATGAAATCAAAAGAGGCACCTTCTATTCTGATACTCTTCTTTTGCTCCATTGAATCTTCTATGTTCTCCTCTTTCTCCTTTTTGTTTGCTTGTTCTGACTTTTGTTTGTCCTTGGGCAATTATTTTTTTTCCTCCTTATGAACATACTTTTGTTATTTTTTATCATGCTGCTTATCATCTATCCTTTTTGAAGCTTCCTGATGCATTTTCTTATCCTTCAAAAATATTCCTCTTGGAACACCTTCACTCTCATTTATTTTTCTATTTCTCAACCAGTATCTGCTCTTGGCCTGCTCAACTACTGCAATGGTTGGCCTTTCAATTTATTCTTCGGTTGGTCTCCTTATATTGCACTTATTTTTTTGATATGATGTACTAGGAGAACACTATTCATCATCACTTTATCCATGATCATAAAAAACTTGTTGTTCTACCATATGGACATTGTATTTTTGGTGATCAACATCATATTCATACCCTCCTACTAGAGATGAATATCCCTACTCAACAGGGTGAAGAGTATGGGAAGTTAAATAGATGTTATGGTTCTCTTCAATACTATCTTTTGGCATGAATTTTCATGATATTGTCTGAGCTACAATACAATGATTAGGGGAATGTGGAAAGTCACAAACTAAAAACCAAGGACTGTTATTTACCATGTACGCTCCTCTTTTCTTTAAAGGATCAAGTGTCTCCTTATTCTTAGGCCTATCCATTACTAGCTTTCCATCCTTCCAATTTGTATTATACGACATGTCATGCAACCTTGGCCTTTCATTTCTGTATGTATTTTCTTGCCTCTTTGAAGGAGTATATTGGGGGACCCTAGGATTATCCCTCTTGCCAATCATTCTAGTAGCTTTCCTATTATTTTCAATAGTTAATGCTAGCTTTTGTGCTTCAGCTAAGCTCTTAGGACACCTATTCCTAAGCTCATATCCTATCTTAGGATCAAAAGACTTTAAATAGATACTTAATGCAGTAGGATCAACTAATTTAGATCTAGGAGGTGTCTTATTATGTAATTTAGAAAACCTCTAGTTGAATTCATAAGATGATTCATTTTGATTCTTTTGGATAGCTACCGATTCATGCAGGGAAAATTCTGGGGCACATTGATTCCCATACTGCTCAAGGAATTGTTCATAAAACTCTTGAATGGAATCAATAGAAGTTGTTGGCAGACTATTAAACCAATCTCTAGCATCTTCAATCAATGAAATCATAAACAATCTGATTTGCACATCCTCATATTGCATATCCAAGTCTTGAATAAATGCATTAAAACTTCTTAAGTGTTCCTCAGCTATGACAACACTACTTCCTATGAATTTTGGAACAAGGCTTCTCCATATGTTATCCATGGGATATGGATATATTTGAAATCCAGCCAAATCAAATTGTCTGATCAAGGTTGTGTATGGTGGAGGAGGTGGATTTTGTGGATGCTGGCACAATGGATTGTTGTGAGGTGGCGGCACATATTGTTGACCTTGTGGAGGCATGCGTTGTTTACTAGGTGGGGGCATATATTGCTGGTGAGGGGGTGGCTGAGCATTATGAGATCTATATTGATTCCTTGATTGAATTTGTTGTGATTTTGGGGGATTTGAAGGTCCTGCGTTATTATTTCCCTGCCTATGAGGTGGCACATATTTAGGTAAGTTGGCCATCTAAGTGTTGATCTGGGCTTTCTGTAACTTTAGTTCTTGAAGCTCTTTGATTTCTTAGAGTTTTTCTTCATATTCTTCTCTTTCTCTTTCCACCTCTTGCCTTTCATATTCCAATTATTCTTTTATTTCATCTCGAGTCATGTGTTCATAGTTCTCTATGACTGTTGCATGATCACCATTCAGGTTCCCCTCAAATAATTCCATCTTTGGATCATATTCAAGTTTTCTCTTGACTCTTTTGGCCTCTAATCCAGCCATGACTTCTTCCTACTTCTTTGGATCCTGTTGATAAAAAATATTCCTTCTCTCTTCTAGAGTTTGTGGCTCTCCAAATGAGCTATTTTCATTTGTCAATGTACCATAGTGATTATATGTCTGAAGATGTTGTTTTGATGCTTTGTCTTTATTTTTTCAGGCACATATCATCAGACACCCTATTTCCCTTGTCATTCTTATGTGTCCATTTACTTTTTTCATTAGGACCTCCTTGATGCAAAGACCTTCTGCCATGCATGTTGTGAGTTATTTTGATAGTCTGGACTCTAGGGTGGTTCCTTTCTAATGTATAATTCACTTTATCAATTTTAATGTACTTGTTCAATCAGAGTTGCCACTCACTTTCCAAAGGTGAGAAAATTTTGTAGTTCCTTGTTCCTAGTGGAGTCTTTTGCAAGGTATTGACTGTATAATGGATAGGTTAGAAAATTTTACTGCGTTTGTCCCCAACAGAGTCACCAAACTATTACGTCTCAAAAACACAGTTTTGAACCACGAGAGGTTGCCAAGCTCTCACAACATTTTAGGCTAACATACAAGGCCAAACAATGAATTTGAAACTTCTTATCTTTAGGCTCTGCCAGAACTAGGCAGGTAAACCTATATGAATTAAGCAAATTTGAACTATGTGTTTCCCCCTTAAGCAATCTATCCACAATGGTGATTGGGAGTGTGACATATGAAGTTGGAAAGACATTTGGAACTCATTTTGATAGCTCATGTATCCCCGATATGTTTCCTTTTGATCCATCAATGAGACAAAGTGAATGTCTTGCTGATAAAATTCCATTGACGTGACCAATATGTTTGGGCTGACTTGAAGATCTCACTTCGATAGCTATTCTCTTGCTGATGAAGTTCCTTGTTGGGCCGTCGGTGAGACCAAGTGAATGTCTTGCTAACAAAATTCAATCGGCGTGACCAATATGTTCGGGCTGAAATGAAGATCTCACTCCGATAGCATATGTCTCCCTGATGAAGTTCCTTCATTCTGCATCTACAAAGTGTATGTGGCAGCTTCTCGCGATGTCGCGATCCATTAAGTGTGCTCATCTTCCGTTCGTGATATGGCGGGGAATGGTCCAGATCAACTTGCATCATCTATAAGATGCCTAACCTACATGTGAAGAAAATTTGTTCATAACAAAAGGGGATTGACTAGGTAGATGGGAAAATGACCCTCAAGGTAGAAACCTTAGACATTTATCAACCTGATACGCAGATAAAATTTAAACATAGTCCTAGCAAATAAAAATTGATAGGACAGATAAAAAGGGGCCGATAATGAATGTATGTCGATGGTTCATATGGTGACTAATGAGACCAGAAACTGGGAAAAACAATCAACATAGAATTAGAATGTTTAGGGAAATCAAAGGACCGAAGACCAACTTTGGCTAAAAACCAAAAACCCCAAGACTAGAACGAGCAAGTATGGAAAATGGTAAAAGCTCCAACATGCCCTAAACTTAATGTGAATGTGTAAAACACATTACAATACTAAATCAAGGAAAAATTAAGCTCATTTATTAGTAATTATTCCCCAAATTAAGAGAGAAAAAGGATACTTTTTTTGACACTACACCACATTGTGCCCTCAACACACATGACCCATTCAAAATGGGGACCCTCTCTTTCTTTTTCCTTGTTAAGTCATTTTGTCACCACTCATTTTGTGTGCCCCCATTTTGGTGTTCAAGATGGTCAGCGTACCTCTAAATTTTCATCTTAGGTTGACCATGTTTCACCCCCTCAAAATTTGCTAAGTCCTGGGTTCTCCTAGAGTTCCTTGGTACTTTTCCCTTTGTAGACGGCTGTGGGACCCTCCGAGCCCAGCTCACCAGGTTTCCCTTGTCGAGTTTATTCGTTACATTCACTCTTTTGAATGGAATTTAGCTTGCATCCTTCCAGTGTCCGGGACCCATCTCCCTAATTTCCCTTTCGAACTTGTGCTGAAACTAGTCGTCTGTCGCGCTCTCTGAGCGCGACTCATCAGAGTTCCCTGGTTGGGATTCCTTTTCGTGTTCGTCATTCCAAATGGTCATAAGACCCCAGGATCCTCTTTGATGTCATCCTTTTACTTAGAGTTTTCAAATGACCACGAGCTCACATCCTTTTGGCCTTCAGGTTCTAAACCTCCCACCACCATCTTGATTTTCAAACCCACCAAAATTTTCATCCACCATACCAACATTAATTAAGTGCATTAATTGCACTTAGGGGTATAAATAATCCTCCCAACATGTCATTTGCACATGTTAGGAAGATTAGAAGATTACAATGACCCTCCAACCTTCATCGCCTTCGCATCTGAGACCTCCCCTCATCATTCCTTGTGGATTAAATGCCATTCATCGGGTTTGAGAGGTATGTTTTCTATTTGGCTTCCTATTTCATCTTTTGTGTTTTCATGCTTAAGTAACGGTATAAAGGGCTAAATTTGTATGAATCTGATAGAACGAGGATTGATTTGCAAAACCCATGTCTTGAAATGTTAACAAAATCCCTCCTGACACAAAAAAATTAAGTGCAAAACCTCATCTCCCGGGTGTCGTTCTTCGCAAAGAGCAACAGTGCCCTCCAGGATCGAGCCTTCCCATCGCCTCACGCTTAAAAAACAATCATTGAATCTTGAAATGGCAGATTGTCTCGCAGGTTCCAGCTCCTAGAACTTTTCCTTCAGAAGGCCATCTCCCATTCGTCATTTTCAACGACATTCTCACCCCGCCTTTTCAGGCCTCGGGACCCACCCTACTCTTTGCCATTGAGCAGCTACGTAAAATTGACCCATCCAAGCACCTATCAAGTCCTAATTCATGGACCTCCATCTACAGACCGTCATTGCAATTTCATCATTCCTAACGACCATCTTTAGACTGCCTCTCGGCCCCTAGGCCCCAAACTCCTCATTTTTCGCATGAGAAAAAATGAGTTAAAAATTAGATAAACAAAAAAACTCAAGACCTTACCCTCGCCAGACCTTGACTGCTAGATATCCGTTGTCGGGACTCCGTCCTACTTCGGTCGTCCAAAATGGAGAACCCAAACCATCCTTTCGGCCTCTAGGTCTCGACACTCTGGTCGCTGCCAAGAATTTAACGAAGGAAAAATGCAGGAAACTCCGACCCCAGGTTCAATATACTAGGTTGCTCCCACCGAACATCCGTTTATGGCCCATCGTTTCTCATGGCCATTCTCCAACATCTTTCCAGCCGTCGTAGCTTGAGCACCTGGACAACTTGAGAAGTTACAAGATTGACTAGACGTCCTTCAGCCTCGTGGGTTTCGGACTTTAGAACTCTGCCCTTGGAATGTTGTTTCTCCAAAGCCATTCGAAATGACTAACACTAGATGGTTTTCCCTCTTCATGGTTTTGGGTGCCCTAATAATGATCCAAGCACCTTCCAATTTGGAAACAAACATTGACCCATGTGCTGAAATTTGACCCTCTCCCACATGAAAATGTCAAATGATCTAAATCTAAGGTCGAGAGAAACCATCCGGATTGTCCTACCCTATTTTTCCTTCAATCAAAATTTTGACTAGGGAAGTCTAGCCTCTAGGGCCTAGACCATCCAAACTCCCTCCAGTGAACTAGTAATGGTAACTTTGATTAAGTGTTATATTTTTGAATGATGAATTATCCAATCTAATGATGTTTTGTAGGGATCTGGCTAACCATTTGTGTCATCATGCCTAATTATGCTTACCCTACCTCTGTTTGTAGGATATATGGAATCAAGTGTAGAGGCCTCGAGGGAAAATGAAGAAAAGGAAAAAGGAAAGAATACTGCAAAGGCTCCTTGGGGTAAAGAGGACAAAGATCAAATGAGATATCAATTCCAAGGGGCACCTTTGCGATCTAGAATCACCACCAAGTGGAAGGATATCTCTGACACCAAAATCGGACATGCAACATTGATGATTTCATATAGAGGGTCAAGGTCAACCCCAATATAGAAAGTGCAAGGTTATTCAATAGCAACACGATAGCCAAAGCTGTAGGTTTCCCTCCCTCTTTGGTTGCCCCAAAACTAGTAATGGCATGCAGGGAAGCATATCAGCTAGAAACAAGAACTATTGTTGATAGAGATGGGAAAATTTTGACTGACATGTCAGCATCAGGAATTATGAAGACCATTCATATCCCTATCTTTGGGGAGATGGAATTTCCAACCATCAAAGAATGTAAGGAAATGTGGGATGAAGACCCCATGAGATGCAAGAAACTTATAAATCAATACTGGCTTAAGGAGAAGAGGAGCAGTGCTACAAAAGTTCCTCGGGAACTCTTTCATAGTGATTTCTTTGAGAACTATAATGATTTAGTCACCTTGCTAAGTAGAGTAATGGGCCTCCCTACTGCAGCCTATTTTCAGGAGTGGATGGTCTACTTCGTCAAGTAGATTATCTACAGAGAGGATACTACATTTTATTATGGAGGAATAATCAATGACTACTCCATGAAAAATTCATGAATGTTGAAAAGACCTCCAAGTTTTATATAACTTCCTATCTAGTATATTCATTGGCTGAACAAAGGCACTAGAATGGTTTATTCAGAGCTCTGAACGAAGAGCTTGGTAGAGAACTCAAGGCTTATGACAAATACCCCCAGTTGCAATTCAGGAACTTCAAGAAAGACTACTGTAGGGTGAATGATGCTTTCATTGGTTATATCATTAGGCTACTCGGGGGTGACTTTGAGAGAAGAGTCTCCCATAGTGGTTGCACTTTTCTCAAGTAGTATGTGTTTCTATTCATCCAATATCCTAAATTCACATACATCTGTGCCCAAGGGATCTTGGAAAGATCGAACAAGCTGCCCCGGTATCCTAATGATTGGATAATATTGTTAGAGCTCTCTTGGTAGTTGTGGCACATTCGCACCCTCCTAAGAAATAAGGATATAGCGGGGATCCCTTATCCCCTTACACTTGGCCAAGGGATGTAGGAGCTTTATACTTTCCAATGTGCCCAAAATACAAAGGAGGAATTGGCCAAATATCATCTCAAATCCCACACGGCCAGACCACGAGATGATCCATATGGCCACATCAGAAAAGGAATTGTACAAGAGTATGAACATCTTCATAGAATTATAGATTTTTGTGCCAACTGTAAGGATGACTTTAAAGTGCGAATAAGGCACTATATGTGGATGAACACATACTTTGTAAAGAGGGTGAACTTGTTCCCAGTGCCAGAATAGGTGGAAGAAGAAGAGAGAAATGTGATTGAGCCCAAGTACAATGCCATTTCAAATATTCCACTACCATTGATTGATTGGGATGAGCAAGAGGTCGTTGACCTCAACATTCTCACCAAGTCCATTGAGGCTTGAACAAAAACATGGATTGATGGGCAATTTGCCTGATTGGAGTAATGATGGGTCATCCTAACATATAAGAGGCTCAAAAGTGAGCCAAGTGGATCTAATTGTGGGGAACCTGCTACATCAATAGGAGAAACATCAAAGTCCACTCCATCCACTCATTTAAGGAAGAGAAAAGAGACTGACGAGCAACACTCTAACCCAAGGGTGTACGCTAGAAAAGCCTCAAACGGTGAACCTTCCAAGAAACACAAGAAATTAGGTAGCGCCACTGAGATGCCCATAATTCAAGAAGATCCACTCCATGAGGGAGAAGATATGGAGACTGATCAACCAAAGTCTCCACCTATCCCATTTGCTACTGCAACCACTATTTTTGTTGCCACTACCCGACTTATCCCACATGCAGTAGTTGCTACCTCTCCACCCATGGTGGATATCACTATCCACCTTATCTCTACCTCTCCCATAACACGAGTCATATCAGTTGATTCATCCTCTGCCACCACATCTCAAGTTTTCTCATCATCCATGTCTCAATCATTTCCTCTTCCAACTACCATAGTTGCAACTGCAATGCTCACCCTTACCCTTCTAGATTCCTTCGTAAAAAATATGCAAAACGTACCATCTGAGCTCTTGGGGATGTTTGCAAACCTGACAGTGTAGGCTGCAATTGACCAAGTGATAACCAATATCCCTGTTCCTCCTCCTCCTATTGACCCACCCACAATGTATGCCACCATGGAGATTTATGAGGAGTTGGACCGACAACAACAAATGAAGGCAACCAAGAGCTTGGAAGAAGAGGCAGAAGACTATCATGAGCACCCCATATATGAGAATCGAGTAATTGAAAAATTTTCCTAAGAATACTCTGATGATGATGGAAAGTGTCTGGATACGAAGATTATTGAAGAAACATCTGATCCTGAGCTTGATGCGGAGTTGGTCAAGCAACTCAAAGAGATTGAGGAGAAGGAGGCTGAAAGACAACCTATCATTGAAGGGAGGGTTGGTGCCACATAAATAGAGGGTGATAAATATCCAATAGAGGAACATGATCACGATGATGGACATGATGAGGAGATGCTCCCTCATGATGAACAATAGAAAAAAGAAGAAGATAAACCTGAAGAAGAGGTTGAAATTCGTGAAAACCTAGAGATTGAAAAACTCGAGGAGCATGACCATGATGAAGAAAAGGAAGAAAAGGATGTGGAAGGGTAAGATAACCCTAAGGAATGCATGCTCAAAGTCCCCATCAAATGCAAAGTGTTCATTCGGGACTTCAATGAAGACTAGCAAGATACGAGGACAGAGCAAGAGGCTTTTTATGACAAAGAGATTGAAATAAAAATAGATGAAAAGGAGGATAAGCAGGAATCACCTAACGAAAATTCCTCGATGCCTGAATAGTTAGAAAAGAAACTAGAGAAGAAGGCTCCCACTCCAAAGGACCTGAAAACAAGATTGGAGGCAATATTGGCTTGATGCCAAAGCAGCACCATGAAGGAGAAGAAACCCAAAATAAGATCAAAGGTAACAATGGATGCCTTTGGATCTAGAATGGTGTAGGTAGCTACGCCAGTGGTGGGAGAATAGGGAATAGGTTACGACATCTCTACCATCAACTTGAGAGTAGCCACCAGGGAACAAAAGGTAGATCACCTCCAAGAATCCATTGCCACGCTGGTGCATCTGATTCAACAAGATAAAGTTTCAAAGGAAGAACTCAAAGCACAGGTGGTTGATTTGATAGCTAACATCCAACAGTGGTCATCAACAAAAGAATAACCTACCACATCCTTGGCCCCACCACAATTTTTGTCCAAAGAGCAGATAGAAAAAATGGAGAAAATAAAGAACTTGGATAAGACCACAAAGAGTTGGTTTTGGCAAGTCTTGGATATTGGAAACATGGGCATCAATCATGTTGTTTGGACAACGGACAAAGTTTCTAGATATACGAAAGTCTCTTGAGGGTACCATGAAAATTTGCACTAAATTCCCAACAAAGTATGAATCTGCCTACATGAATATTAAGGCTATCCTCATGCTGCCAAGCAAGATTTGGGAGAAAGAGTTTGCATTCAAAGAGGATGACCAATGGCTAATGGATGTCTAGAAGTGAGATTTTGAAAATCGAAAAGAAAGGCTAGAGTAGGTGCTTGAGAAGGTAAATCAAGATATCGATTGGGCCAAGGAAATTTGGGTGGATTGTCGCTGGTATTTGAAGCTAATGATAGAGTATGATGTGCCTATTGTCCAAATCAATCCAGAGAAGCTAAAGCCTCACTTCCAAAGGAGGATATAAAATGGAATGTCGGGTGAAATTACTACTGATTTCATGAGGTTTGTTTCTTGAGCCTTCACCCGGTCTGATTTGTTCAGGGACCACACTTCCAAGTATAATTAGGTCTAGGAAAATCTCATTGATAATTCAAAAGAATGGAGTTACCAAGTGCTGCGATTTGACATCATAGAGGTTGATAAGCTCCAGCCAATGATTCTAAAGTTCATGGAGTATGCTGCTTTCAAGAAGTAGGAGGGAAACCCTATTATTGATGAAGAGTTTCTAATAGAATAGCTACAACAAAAGAGGAATCAACAAGAAGACAAAATGCTACAATGCTGCCACTAAAAGACAAAATAGGGACATGAAAAAAATTATATTTTAAAATGTAATATATTGTGGGGTAGGTAGAACCCTAGTTTACAGTGAATCTTGGCCACACAAATGTAAATTAATCTTGGCCACATGTTCTACTTTTTGGATAATATAAATAGGGGGCCTCCTCTCATTTTCAAGAGAGCTTTGAGTTTTTGTAATGACACACTCCAAAAATTTTAGTAGAAATACATTGAATTTGGTGGATTTATGAGTTTCTTTGCATGTTTCATGATTCTTCTCTCATAGTTAGATGATTTAGTTAGATTTACTTTGATGTTCCTTTTCCTTTTAGCTTGCTTTGGTAGATTTAGTAATGTTGTTCCATGGTTGTGAATATTTTTGTTGTGTAGATGCCTTCCTTGTCCATACTTTTGGTTGTTTACTGCTGCTAGATGGCCATGTAAAGTTAGTTTGGCCTTAAATTCAAAGCTTCCTTTAAACCTTTATCTTTGTTCATGCATTTACATAGCGAATGAATGGTAAATTATCTGCAGTCCTTAGAAGATATCACATATTTCATGACATTGTGAAATTTTTGGTTAAGTGATTTTTTTTTAAGGAAGTTGTCCACAGTAGAGACCTCCATGATAATTGTTCATTAGTAGTTGCAGGTCCAGGTACCTCCTCTCTTTCCTGCCCTTTTTCCTTTTTTTTAATAAGTAACCTATGCTAAGGTTCATTGCACATTGTAAATCCAAATCTTAAATTAGAAATGGAGTTCAAGACTATTGTCTGAACCTACAACAAGCATACAGTAACTTTCCCACCTTAAAGACTTCATTTGTAGATCTGGTTCCCTTCCAACCTAACTTCTATAAGTTTGCCCTATGATTACCAACAAGATCACATCAAACATCAACTGAGATATTCTATGCAAGTCATGACCTGACACCTAAGAGACCTTGGGGTAATTTTCAGTAACTTTTTGAATATTTCCTTTCATGAGAGGTGATGCACCTACACATCGCCTATGTTGAGAAAGTGTGCAAAAACACCCAGCAATAGAATTGGTTCTAGAAGGAGGGCCTTTTAGGGAGCTAAGTTGGATCAAATTGGGTCTTTCTCCCTTGAGATATTTTATTGAATATTAAGGTCTACACCAAACAAAGGATAATTTCAAGAATTACCACCCCCTACCCGAGCTAAGAGAGCCAAAAAAGGGGAAGCATCCACCTCTAACTCATTCGACCAACCCATTCTTCTTTCACCTTCATCTCCTTCTATCCATTCATCTTTGTCTTCTCCCTCATCCGCTTCAAACAACCTTCCAGGCTATTGCTTCTGTCGGGCTAGATGTTGCCTTCCAACCCAACATAGTCCCACTTTCGGGTGTTGTCCCGCTGATTGTTGTTCCTTTTTAGCAACCTCGAGTCAGTCTGGTGCAACCTCTCCACCGTCACGTCCAATGGCGTGGTTGGGAAATAATCCATCCCCTTTGATCTTCAACCTGTACCATGACATGCCAAAGAATCCCGAAAGATTTTGCATGAAGTTCAACCCTTGGGATCCATAGAGGACAACAGAGGAACATATTAAGATTTTTGAGATAGCCTTGAAGACTATACAAGTTATTTATGAGGACATGGCTTTCTAGCTCTTTCCCTACTCCTTGGGGGAAGAGGCCTTTTATTGGTACATCAAATTTCTGACAAGAACTATCAATACATGGGACCTACTAAAGAATGCCTTTTTGCAAAAAATTAAGATTTTGATCAGTCCTTCGTAGTTGTACTGACAATTTATGTTCATTCGAAGAGAGGTCAACAAACTGATCATCTCCTTTAATGACCACTTTCACAAGGCATACACTCGGTTGCATGACCCTTATGCTCTTAATGATGTTGTTGTCCTGCCAGTTTATTATGCGGAATTAGACAATCTCACTTCAACATTAGTGAAAAGGATGTGGTCGCCTCCTGCCAGATTAGTAGATGCTTATGCTAAGGGCGTCATCGCTAGCACAAACTTGGGAAAAAATATTTCTGGTCCACTACCCTCTTTGGGGCAGGTTGCTCATCCTTTAAAAATTCAAGGTCTTACTCAAGCTCTGCAAAATCAAACACCCTTTATGAATTTGGTACTGCAATTGCCCATAGTGCCTTACCTGGGATATCCAATGAGACAGGCACCTATGGTTCCATAGTACTTGCTTTCACAACCGCAGTAGGTCCACTCCCAGTCGCCCCAAATGCCGACATACCTACAAGCCTCTGAATTCTTGCCCGCTCATCAAAATTAGCTAGCTGCACAACCAATTTTCCTTCATAATTCAGCCTCACAGTCGAGCAACATAGAGAAGGATCAAATTGATGAGCTAACAAAAATGATTAAGAAGATGTTTGTGGAGATGACTCACTTGAGAAATTAGAACAATTAGTTGAAGGCTTCATAGAGAAGCATCTAGGCCAACCTTAATCAGGACAATCGTGACAACCATGATGCTGGCACATCTTCTAGACAAACTTATGACAGGAGTCAAAATTTAGGGCAAAACTTTGACAAAAGGCCCTCCCAAAGATAAAATCAGACATGGAACACAAGGCCAAACAATGATGGTGTTCCTACTCCCTTGGACCAGCCCAGTAATAATGACAAGACTACAAGCAAATTCTACTTAGCCGAGGTTTCCTTGTCTGGATAGTGCCTCATCCACAAAAGAAGCTGAAATTCCAAATTGGATTGTCCAGAATTCCCGACGACAGTTGAAATTTTCCAGATTGAAGTCCAAAATGTTGTAGATAGTTCAAGATGTAGGGACATCATTCCTTCCAAACCATATGACTCCTTGGTGCTTGTGGTCAATCAATCTCCCTTCCCAAATGCCAAGAGCAACGTGCCAAAATAAGAAGATGCCACTCCAAGCAGCAATGACAAGATAGAAGAGGTAAGTACCGAAAGTACTTTGTCTCAACTTTTCGATTCAGTAGATAATGGTCCCGTAGATGAGGAAGAGTTGAGAGAGGATGAGGTCCAAATGTTTCACCAAAGAGCCACTCCATATGATTTAAGGGATGAACAAGCTAGTGGGCATGTCGGTGGTCCTTTCACGACCTCCACTCCACCTAACAATTTTAGCACCCCTCCCAACCCAAATGCTAGCAACAACCCAGGTTATCCACACGTACCTACCCAGTACTTTAAAAAGAATAGGTAGTAGAATCAAACCCAAAATCAGCCTATTGGCACCTCCCAAAACACTACTTATGATGCATAAATTGAGCAAATGGGAGAATATATTGCAGAAGAGTTTAAGAAGGTTAAGTTAAGTGTGTTCGCCTTTGAGTTGCTTAAAGTCCCAACTGTTAGAAATTATTTCTTTAGGATGATCAATGGGATCCCTTCATCCAAGCCAGCCTAGGACACACCCCCAAGGAGGGTTTGCTTTGAGGATCAACAGAGTGAACCAGTTGTGTGATAAGTTTTAAACAAGAAAGTTGATCCACCTACAAATCAGAAAGCAAATAAACAACTTGCTAAAGAAATAGATCAGACACCAGCCCATAACAAGGGAAATGACAAGGATAAGGGTCAAGTTGCCCAAGTGGATGTTTCTGGAGGATTGTTTCAAGGAAGATTCTAAACTCCTCCCTTCTTGACTACTATCAGAGTGTTTGGGAAGAATCTTCAAAATTGCTTGTTGGAATTAGGAGCTTCCACCAATGTCATGCCCCTAAGTGTGTGCAAGGCTTTGGGGATAGTTCCAACCCATTCCCAATGTAAAGTGATGCAACTTGACAAGACTGAGATCAACATAGTTGGTGAGATTATTAGAATACCCATGCAGATTGTTGCTGATCCCTGGATATAACAAATCATTGACATCCAAGTTGTGGATATCCCTAACACCTATGGCATAATTTTAGGTAGATATGTCACAAGAGCATTGAATGGATACGTTGCAACTAACTATTCTCACCTATGGATGCCATGGAAAGGGATGCCAAACCATATTCAAATAGATCAGGAGCCACGCATGAAGTTCATGATCACATAATACAACAATAGAAATGAGGTTTTGTTTGCTAAAAAAATTATGAAATTATTCTCTAGTGTCATATTCAAATGAACAAGAATACTTTGAAGAAGAAGCAATCAGGGAGGTTCTTCTTGTATTGTGTAGTCCACCTGCTAACTTAGCCCATGCCCCTCAGAGCACGGAAATGCTGATCGAGTCAGATGATGAAGAATCCTGTGAGGATGGTAACCTTGGATTGCTAGATGGTTTCCAAGATTTTATGAGAAAATATGTACAAGATCAGCTCAGTTTGGGAGCTAGAATGAATTTTTAGGAGCTCTTGCTGCCCAGTTGGTGCAGGGTGCACAATACTATCCATTCAAGAATTTGAATGCTATTTATGCCAAACAACGATTGAGCATGTCAAATGATAGATCACTCCAAGGGAGGAAACACAGAAAACACCACCAGATCAAATATGTTAGGAATCCACACAACCTCAAAAGGTTGCTGAAATGAGGCCACCATCAAAAGAAGAAATCAGATCTATTAATTCCAAGATAAAGTACTCTCCTGGGTTTTGGACGCTGTGCTTTGATGGATCCAAATCCAAGAATGAAGTTGGAGTTGGCTTGGAGCTAATCACTCCCAAAGGTAATTCATACTTCAATTCTCATAGACTTCAATTTTATTGCACCAATAACGTAGTGGAATACGAGGCATTGGTCTTGGGGCTCCTCATGGCATTAAGAAAAGGTGTTAAAATGTTACAAGTCTTTGGGGACTTGGAGTTGGTTGTAAAGCAAGTTAGAAATATCTACTCTTGCTATGACTAGGGACTCACTAATTATAGATATAGGGTATGGGACCTATTAAAAGGATTAGATGCATTCAATATTTAGCTGATCCCGTGCCCTCAAAATCATGCTGCCAATGCCCTAGCACAACAAGCTAGGACCTTGCAGCCATTGTCATTGTTTGGTCTTAAAAAGTTTACTTTTGAGCTTTCTTCCATTCCATCTGTGCCAGATAATGTTGCCAATTTCCAGGTATTTAATGATGACAAGCACATCTTGGATTTTATCACCAGATCCAATGTGTTTGCTACCCAAATAATTGACGAGATAGAGCCTGAAGAGGCTGAGCTAGATATAGAAGGGGTTATCAACCTCAAGACTAACACTATCCTAAGAGGAATGGTCCAACTCACAAATATATTTGATCTGGATCAGATCAGAGAACATGATCAACAAATAAAGATGGATTCCATCAGTGACCAGTGTGACACCTATAAGCTCAGAATGACTGAGGATGTTAAGAATGTGTTTATTGGAAAGGTGTGCACACTAGAAGAAAGAAAGGGCATAGTGGGTGCTTTGCAAAAATGCCATGACATCATTGCTTGGAGTTATCAAAACTTGAAAACCTATGATACACCAATTATCACTCACACCATCCGTCTCAGACCAGATGTGAGACCATTTCGACAATGGTAACGCCCTATCAATGCTCTACTGGAAGCAATCATATACAAAGAAGTACAAAAATTGTTGTCCACTAGGATTATTTTTTCGGTTAGGCACTCCACGTGGGTGGCCAATTTAGTTCCAGTTAGAAAAAGGAACAGGGAAATCAGGTTGTGTGTTGATTTCCACAATCTAAATAGAGCTTTAGAAAAGGATAACTATACCATGTCGTCATTGGATGAGCTACTGTAGATAGTTAATGGTTCTTAGATGATGTCATTTTTGGATAGGTATGCAGGGTACAATCAAGTTATGGTACAGTACGAAGATTTACATAAAACAATATTCACCACCAAGTGGGGCACATTTTCCTACAAATGAATGTCGTTCAGACTCATCAAGACCGACACAACATTTCAATGAGCAATGAAAATTGCCTTCAAGGATCTGATCAAAAAATGCATATTCATCTACATGGATGATTTACTATATTCTCAAAGCAACGAAGTGATCTCATGTTGCTGATTTATGCAAAGTTTTTCAAAGGTGCCAAGAATTTGGGGCGTCCCTTAATATGAAGAAGTGTATCCTCGAGGTCACTGAAGAGAAATTTCTTGGACATATCCTCTCAGAAAAGGGAATCTCCATTGACCCTGAACGCATCCAGGCTATAATGAAGATCCAGCTACCAAGAAGCAACAAAGAGTTAAAGTCCTTCTTTGGGAAAATTAACTTCATCAAAAAATTCATCATAGGCTTTGCTGAAATTGTCAAGCCACTCAATGCTATGTTAAAGCAAGATACCAAAATTGAGTGGATCCTAAAAGCAAAGCAGGATTTTGAAGAGATCAAGAAGGAAATTAATGTCATGCCTGTGTTGATCAACCCCAACTATCTGAAGCCATTCTATATTTATTCGTTTACTTCAGACCACTTGTGTGCCAGCATATTGAATTAGAAAGACGATGATGGGAATGGGAACCCAATAGCCTTCATGAGTGCCCCATTGAAGGATTTTGAGCTAAGATATCACAACATTGAGAAGCAAGCGTATGCTCTTGTTTGTGGAGTCATGAAATCCAGGTATTACATCTTGAGAAACAAAGAATTTTCCATCATGCCTGACCCCACTATCAAGACATTGCTCATGCATAACAAGTTGGGAGAATGAAGCACCAAATGGGTAACCCTATTGCAAGAACATGATATGGAAATTCAACCAATGAAATTGTTTAGTGGGGCAAGCCCTTACCAGAAAATTAGTTGAAGCAATTGTTGTTGCTAGACCTAAACTTACAGTTTAGTAGTACCAGCTAGAGGATGTTTCTCTAGAAGAATGGTATGATGACATAGTGTACTATCTACTGAACCTCAAATGTCTGCCCTGCATGCAAGGGGTACAAAAACGTGCTCTTAGACTCAAGAGCAATAGCTACGTATTGCAGGGAGCCATATTGTACAAGAGGGACCATGAAGGCATATACCTCAGATGCCTTATTCAATTAAACAATTTAGTTTGTTTCTTACTTTGCTTTACCTTAATTCAATTCAATTTTGGTAAAAGTGATGTCTTAGTCCAAGTGGGAATAATAGTCTTTTCTTCCACATGTCTATAGTGTTTTTATAAATAGAAACATCTCTAAAAAAGAGATCGGGTCTTGAAGGAGTTTCATGATAAATTTGGTACGGGTCATGGTTCTAGTCTTTCTACTGCACATCAAATCTTGAGAGGAGGATACTGCTGGCCTACGGTCTTTAGGGATGCTCATAATCATGTATGTGTGTGTCATATTTTCCAGACCATAATGAATAGAGAAAGGAATGTTTTTGTCCCACTACAACCAATCCTGGAGGTAAGACCGTTTGGGGTCTCGACTTCATTGGTCCGATAAGCCCCCCATCATCTGCGAGTCACATGTACATTCTAACTGCCTCTGATTATTGTACTAGATGGAAAAAAGCTATTGTATGTAGGAAATATACCACAAAATTAGTTATTGAATTCCTTGAAAGTTTTATTTCAAATCGATTTGGTTGCTTGTATGCATTGGTGTGTGATAATGGCCCCTCCTTCTCTTTGCTTAAGTTTTCTAGTTGGGCCTTTGACCATAGCATCGCCGTCAATTTTTCATCCAATTACTATCCTCAAGGCAATGGTCTTGCAGAGTCCACCAACAAAAACTTGATCACTGTGATAAAAAAATTGCTTGATAGGAATTCCAAGGATTGACATACCCAGCTCAGTTTTTCCCTTTGGGTGGATCGCACCCATCACAAGACTGCTCTCAATGATTCCCCATTCGATTTGGTCTATGGCTTAGAGCCTATCTTTCCAATACACCTGAAAATTCCCACCCTCTAGTTTATCAATTATTTTTACGAAGGAGGGGACTATAGAGAAGTTCGGTTAGTTGAGCTCTTACATTGAGAAGAAGTACGAGATCGTGCAATAGAAAATTTCACCAAACATCAGGGCATAGTTAAGAGGTGGTTCAATCATCGAGCCAAAATTAAGGCCTTTAGAATTGCAGATCTGGTCCTGTGTTGGGACAAGGCCCACGAAAATAAAGGGGGACACAAAAATTCGACAAGCTTTGGCTTCGCCCCTTTCAAATATCTAAAATTCTAGGAGATAATGCTTTCCATTTGAAAACTTTAATTGGTGAAGATATCTCATTCCCTATCAAAGGGCAACACCTAAATCATTACTTCCAAGTATGAGCTTGTGTAGAGCTATTCCTGTAAATATTTGTACATAGGTTAGAATAGGTTGCTTTGGTTTGCTTTCGTTCTGTTGTTTTGCGCTGCTTTATTTTTATTCTCTCGATTGTTTTGTTCTTTTGATGAGAAGCTTCTCATTCCTATTTTGGTGGCCATGCTCGTTCAACGAATGGTTCACTTTGCTGCCTACTCTTAGTGTTCATTGGATAAACATTCATTCTCGACTATTAGCCTCTGACAGCTAGCTAGAAAAGGATGATTTCCTTATTTGAACTCTGTTTTAGAACTTGATCCTTGGTTGAATCCTTTTACGTTCATCTCAGATATTTCACAGAACACGTGTTAATTATTTTCAAAGGGTCATGTAATGGTGGCTATGATAATGTGGTAAGTGAAAAATATCAAGTCCTCTCCAATCACCACTGTGGTTCTCAAGCTGATCGTAGGATTCAATTCTTACACGGTTGAAAAAAAAAAGTGCATAAAAGAAAATCTAAAAGAAATAAAAAGGAAAATTCTGAAATCAAGAAATTGTATGGGTGTGCGGGTAACACTACCGGGGTTATGCATGCCTGACCGATAGTAGAAAAATATCTGTGAGGTCACAATGAAAACTCTGTCGGGGCTATGGATGCCTAATTGGCAGTGGGGAAATGTCCAGGTTACTTTTGGTGTTGGCCGATTCATACATAGCTTTCTTGTTTGATTAGCCACTTCTCGTCACAGTTCTTGAGGGAAGCAATGAATTCACTACTCATGCACTTTTGGGATGTTTCATGGTTTGATTCAACTAAGGATCCTATTCTCCTAGTTCACTTTTGATATCAGCCCCTGGTCTATGAAGCCAAAGATTCTAGGTCTTGAATGAATACTTATCCTCCAAATGCTCGAGAGTGTTCCCCAAGAGAGTCACCATTTATTGTGCCCTCAGCACACACGCCCCATTCAGAACGAGGACTCTCTCTTTCTTTCACCTTGCCGAGTCATTTTGTCCCTGCCTCATTTTGTGTGTCCCCATTTTGGTGTCCTAGATGGTCAGCGTGCCTCTGAAGTTTCATCTTAGATTGACCATTTTTCACCCGCTCAAAATGTTTTAAGTCTTGGGTCCTCCCAGAGTTCCTTAGCACTTTGCCTTTTGCAGATGACTGTGGGACCCTGTGTGCCCGACTCACCGAGTTTCCCTTGTCAGGTTTCCTTTTTATATTCGCTCTTTTGAGTGGCCTTTGGCCTACGTCCTTCCAGTGTCTAGGACTCCACTCCCTGATTTTTGTTTCGAACTTGTGCTAAAACTAGTCATTCATCGCACTCTCCAGGCCCGACCAGCCGGAGTTCCCTGCCCGAGATTCCATTGCGTGTTCACCATTCCAAATGGTTGTTGTCCCACATCCTTCTAGTCGTCAGACCCAAGAATCCTCTTCACTGTTGGCCTTTCACTTAGTGTTTTCGAACGACCACGAGCTTGCGTCTTTTCGGCCTCCAGGTTCCAAACCTCCCGTCGTCATCTTGATTTTCAAACACACCAAACTTTTCATCCACCATACCTACATTAATTAAGTTCATTAATTGCACTTAGGGTTATAAATAATTCTCCTGACATGTCATTTTCACGTGTTAGGAAGATCAAAATACTACACCGACCCTCTAGCCTTCCCCGCCTTCATGCCCAAGACCTCCCTTCGCCGTTCTTTACAGATTCAACAATGTCATTCATCAAGTTCAAGAGGTATGTTTGTTGTCCGGTCTCCTATTTCATGTTTTGTGATTTCATGCTTAAGTAATGGGTATAAAGGGATAAATTTATATGAATCTGATAGAACGAGGATTGAGTTGCAAAACCCATGTCTTGAAATGTTAACAAAATCCCTCTGGATGCATAAAAATCAAGCGCAAAACCTCATCTCCCGAGCATTTTTCTTTGCAAAGAGCGACAGTGCCCTCTAGGCCTGAGCCTTCCCATTGCCTCGCCCTTAAAAAATAAACTTTGAATCTTGAAATGGCCGATTTTCTCGTAGATTCTGGCTCCTAGAACTCTGGCTTTAGAGGGTCATCTCCCATTTGCCATTTTGAACGACATTCTCACCCCGCCTTTCTGAGCCTCGGGGCCCGCCCTGCTCTTTGCCATCGAGCAGCTAAGTAAAATTGTTCTATCCAAGCACCTATCAGGTCCTGGTTCATAGACCTCCATCTGTGGAATGCCGTTGCGATTTAGTCATTCATAACAACCATCATTGGACCACCTCCCGGGCCTCGGCCCTTGAACTCCTCACTTTTGTGTGAGAAAAAATTAGTTAAAAATTAGATATACAAAAAAACTCAAGTCCTTACCTTCGTTGGACCTCGACCGCTAGACTTCCATGATTGGGACTCTGTCCCGCTTCGGCCGTCAAAAACTAAGAACCCAGACCATCCTTTCAGACTCTGAGCCCCGACACTTCGGTCGCCTCCAAGCATTTAATGAAGGAAAAATAAGGCGAACTCGGACCTCGGGTCCAATCTGTCAAGTTGCTCCCATCGGACTTTTGTCTGTGGCCTGTCATTTCTCATGACCATTCTCCAATAGCTTTCTGGCCCTCATGGCCCGAGCACCTGAACAACTTGAGAAGTTACAGGATTGACTAGGCATCCTTCAGCCTCGTGGGTTCTAGACTCCGGAACTCCACCCCCGAAATGTTGTTTCTCCAAAGTTGTTCCAAAATGGCTAATAGTAGACAACTTTCCCACTTCATGGTTCTGGGTGCCCTAATGATGATCCAAATGCCTTCCAATTTGGAAACAAACATTGACCCAAGTGCTGAAATTTGACCCTCTCCCACATGAACATGTCCAATCATCTAAATCTAAGGTCGGGAGAAACCATCTGGGTCGCCCTACCCTGTTTTCCCTTGAAACAAAATTTTGACCAGGGAAGTCCAGCCTTTGGGGCCCGAACCATCCAAACTCCCTCCAGTGAAGTAGTAATGGTAACTTTGATTTAGTGTTAGATTTTTGAATGATGAATTATCCAATCTAACAATGTTTTGCAGGGCTTTGGCTAACCATTTGTGTCGTCATGCTTGATTATGCTTACCTTGCATTTGTGTGTAGGATATATGAAATTAGTTGCAGAGGCCTCGGGGGGTAGTCGCAAAAAAGGACAAAGGAAGAAAACTACAAAGGCTTCTTGGGGTAAAGAGGACAAAGATCAAATGAGATATTAGTTCCAAGGGGCACCATTGCAATCCAGAATCACCACCAAGTGGAAGGATATCTTTGACACCAACATCAAACATGTCAACATTGATGATTTCATACAGAGGGTCAGTGTCAACCCCAACACAAAAAGTGAAAGGTTAATTAGAAGCAGTGGGATAGCCAAAGCTAGAGGTTTCCCTCCCTCTTTGGTTGCCCCCAAACTAGTAATGGCATGCAGGGAAGCATATAAGCCAGAAACAAGAACTATTGTTGATAGAGATGGGAACATTTTGGCCAACATGTCAGCCTCAGGAATTACGAAGACCTTCCATATCCCTGTCTTTAGGGAGATGGAATTTCCAACCATCAAAGAATTCAAGGAAATGTGGGATGAAGACCCCATGAGATAAAATAAACTTATAAATCAATATTGGCTTAAGGAGAAGAGGGGTAGTGCTTTAAAAGTTCCTTAGGAGCTCTTTTGTTGCGATTTCTTCGAGGACTATCATGATTTAGTCATCCTGCGAAGTAGACTAATGGGCCTCCCTACTGTGACCTATTTTTATGAGTGCATGGTCTACTTCATCAAGCAGATTCTCCACAGAGAGGATACAACATTTTATTGGGGAGGAATAATCAATGATTGTTTCCATGAACAATTCATGAATGTTAAAAAGACCTCCAAGTTCTATATGACTTCCTATCTAGTATATTCACTGGCCGAATGGAGGCACTACAATAGTTTATCTAGAGCTCTGAATGAAGAGCCTGGAAGAGAACTCAAGGGGGTGATCCCACAATAGTGGTTTACAATTTTTGGCCAAACTGGACACTGAAATTATTATTTTTAACTAAATCTTCATATTCAAGCACCTATAGCGGCTAAACCATGAGGAATTTGAAGATGATACAATCTAGAGTCTCATCACATTTTGTCTGTAGATTCTAATTTTATTTTTTCAAATTTTTTGGAATTAGATTGCACTTTTTTTTCCATCTCCCATGAAAAACTAGTTTTTTTTTTTTTTCTTCAGAAAACAACATTTTTAAACAGTGATGCTCACCGTATACAACATAATTTTTTTTGTATGAAGGATAAAATTCTAATTTTTTCGAATTTAGATTTTTAACTATGATATCTAGCACTTTCATTTGGTCTCATAGTTTTTTATTGAATATTTTTTCCTTAATCAAGTTTCAAAGTCAAACCAATTGCAACTCAGACATAGGCAAACTGTATACAACATAACGTTTTCTGTATGTATGGAAATTCAAATTTATTTTTTTAATGGATCAAGGGCATCAATACCCATCTTGAACATATTTTTTAAATTTTTATTTTGATAATTTGCTATTTTTCCACATGTGCAAAACAAAGATCTTGATTTTCAGTGAAAAACCTATGTTTAATAAAACTAAAAAAACACATACATAATAAAACCAAAACATATTAAAATTATATTCATTGGATAGCTCGTTCTAAGGACTACCTGATTCTAGTTGGGTTTGTGAAGATTCCTCCATTTTCATCATCAACTCGAGCTCTGAAGTGCTAATTTTTTTATTTTTTTTTGTGTCTGAGATGGGGGATGAGGGATAAGGGGGTTCGCTCGAACCCCTTTCCTATGCATTGTTTTGGGTTTTTAGGTGGCCAAGATTCAAAGGGGTTCGGTTGAACCAATGGGTTTATACGAACCCCTAAATTCACTTTTTTTGCCTTGGGGTCATTTTTAGTGGGTTTTCCTTCCTCACTTGAATTGTAAACCACTATTGTGGCTTCACCCAAGGCTTATGAAAAATACCCCCAGCTGAAATTCAAGAACTTCAAGAAAGACTACTGTAGGGTGAATGATGATTTCATTGGAAATAGCATTAGGCTTCTCAGGGGTGACTTTGAGAGAAGAGTCTCACATAGTGTTTGCGCTTTTATCAAGCAATATGTTTTTCTATTCATCTAATATCCTAAGTTCACATACATCCACACCCAAGGGTTCTCAGAAAGACCAAACAAGCTACCCCAGTATCCTAAGGACCAGATAATATTGTTAGAGCTCTCTCGGAATCTGTGGCACATTCACACCCTCCTAAGTAGCAAGCATCTAGTGGGGATCCCATACCCCCTTACACTCAGCCAAGGGATGTACAAGCTTTATACTTCCCAATGTGCCCAAAATACAGAGAAGGAATTGGTTGAATATCATCTCAAATCCCACATGGCCAGACCGCGGATGGATCTATATGGCCACATTAGAAAAGCAATTGGAAAAGAGTATGCACATCTTCATAGCATTGAAGAATTTTGGGCCACCTGTAAGGATGAATTTGAAGTGTGAATAAGGCACAATATATGGATGACAACATACTTTGTAAAGAGGGTGAACTTGTTCCTAGTTCCAGACTAGGTGGAAGAAGAGGATAGCACTGTGATTGACCCCAGGTACAATGCCATTGCAAATCTGGCACTATCATTGATTGATTGGTATGAGCAAGAGGTTGATGACCTCGACATTCTCACCAAGCCCGTTGAGACTCGAACAAAAAAATGGATTGATGGGAAAGTTGCCTGATTGAAGCAACAAGGGGTCATCCTGACATATAAGGGGCTCAAAACTGAGCCAAGTGGATATGATGGTGGAGCGGCTGCTACATCAATAGGAGA
The DNA here is from genome assembly GCA_007115665.2 of Sequoiadendron giganteum. Classification (NCBI taxonomy): domain Eukaryota; kingdom Viridiplantae; phylum Streptophyta; class Pinopsida; order Cupressales; family Cupressaceae; genus Sequoiadendron; species Sequoiadendron giganteum. The sequence continues at coordinate 46,540,643 of CM021103.1, read as the reverse complement.
AACATCAAAGTCCCCTCCATCCACTCATTCAAGGAAGAGAAGAGATTGACGAGCAACAATTTAATCCAAGGGTGTACATTAGAAAGGCCTAAGAGGGTGAACCTTCCAAGAAACACAAGAAATTAGGCAACATCATCGAGATGCCCGTAATTCAAGAAGATCCACTCCATGAGGGAGAAGTTATGGAGAATGATCAACCAAAGTCTCCACTTATCTCATCTACTGCTGCAACCACTGTTGTTGTTGCCACCACCCCACTTATCCCACGCATAGTAGTTGCCACCTCTCCGCCCACGGTGGACATCATTGTCCACCTTGTCTCTATCTCTCCCATAACATAGGTCATATCAGTTGGTTCATCCTCCACCACCACATCTACAATTTCCTCATCATCCATGTCTCCATCATTTCCTCTTCCAAGTACCACAACACCAACTACAATGCCCACCCTTACCCTTCTGGATTGCTTCATAAAATATATGCAAAACGTACCATCTGAGCTCTCAGGGATGTTTGGAAACTCGATGATGCAGGCCGCAATTTCCCAAGTGATAACCAATATCCTGGTTCCTCCTCCTCCTACTAAGCCACCCACAATGGAGCCCACCATGCAGATTTCTGAGAAGTTGGACTGACAACAACAAACGGAGGCAACCAAGAGCTTGGAAGAAGAGGCAGACGAATATCATGAGCACCTCGTATATGAGCATCGAGTAATTGATGAAGTCACCTATGAATCTTCTGGTGATGATGGTGAGGTTCTAGATATGAAGATTATTGAAGAAACATTTGATCCTAAGCTTGATGCATAGCTGGTCAAGCAACTCAAAGAGATTGAGGAGAAGGAGGTTGAAAGACAACCTATCATTGAAGAGAGGGTTGTTGCCACAAAAATAGAGGGTGATAAATCTCACGTAGAGGAATGTGATCAAGACCCTGGACATGATGAGGAGATGCTCCCTTGTGATGAAGAAGAGGAAAAAGAAGAAGATAAGCCTTAAGAAGAGGCTGAAATTCATGGAAACCTAGAGATTGAATAGCTCGAGGAGCATGAGCATGATGAAGAAAAGGAAGAAAAAGATGCTAAAGGGGGAGATAACCCCAAGGAACGCCTACTCATCAAAGTCCCCATCAAACACATAGTGTTCATCCAGGACTCTGATGAAGATGAGCAAGATACAAGGACAAATAAAGAGGCTTTGAATGACAGAGAGATTGAAATGAGAAAAGATGAAAAAAAAGATAAGAGGGAATCACCTAAGGAAAAGTCCTCGATGCCTGACTAGTTAGAAAAGAAACTAGAGAAGAAGGATCCTGCTCCAAAGGACCTAAAAACAAGATTGAAGGCTATATTGGCCCGAGCCCAAATCAACACCAACAAGGAGAAGAAACCCAAAATCAGATCAAAGTAACGATGGATGCCTTTGGATGTAGAATGGTGCAGGTAGCTACGTCGATGGTGGGAGAACATGGAATAAGTTACATCTCCACCATCGACTTGGGAGTGGCCACCAGGGAAAAAATGGTAGATCATCTCTAGGAATCTATCACCACGGTGGTGCATCTGATTCAACAAGATAAAGTTTTGAAGGAAGAACTCAAAGCATAGGTGGTTGATCTAATAGCTTACATCCAACAATGGTCATCAATGGAAGAACAACCTACCACATCCTTGGCCCCACCACAATTGTTTTCCAAAGAGCATATAGACAAACTAGAGAAAAGAAAGAACTTGGATAAGACCACGAAGGGCTGGTTCCAACAGGTCTTGGATATTGGAAACATCATGGGCATCAATCGCGTTGTTTGGACAACGAACAAGTTCTTGGATATACGAAAGTATCTTGAGGGTACCAAGAAAATTTGCATTGACTTCCCAATGAAGTAGGAGTCTGCCTAACCAAAGATTGAGGCTATCCTCAAGCTACCAAGTGAGATTTGGGAGAAAGAGTTTGCATTCAAAGAGGATGATCAATGGCTGATGGATGTCTGGAAGCGGGATTTTGGAAATAAAAAAGAAAGGCTAGAGCAGGTGCTTGAGAAGGTAAATCAAAATATCGATTGGGCCAAGGATATTTTGGTGGATTACAACTAGTATCTGAAGCTAATGATAGGGTACAATGTGCCTGTTGTCCAAATCAATCTAGAGAAGGTAAAGCCTCACTTCCAAAGGAGGATAGAAGATGGAATGTTGGGTGAAATTACTAGTAATTTCATGAGCTTTGTTGCTTGAGCCTTCACCCAATCTGAGTTGTTCAGGGACCACGTTCCCAAGTATGATGAGGACTGGTAAAATCTCATTGAAAATTCAAAAGAATGGAGTTATCAAGTGTTGCGATCCGACATCATAGAGGTTGATAAGCTCGAGCCGGTGATTCTAAAGTTCATGGAGTATGTTTCTTTGAAGAAGGAGGGCAACCCTATTATTGATGAAGAGTTTCTAACATAATAGCTGCAACAAAAGAGCAATCAACAAGAAGACAAAATCCTACAATGCTGCTACTAAAAGACAAAATAGGGACATGGACATAATTCTATTTTAAAATGTAATATATAGTGGGGTAGGTAGAACCCTAGTTTATAGTGAATCTTGGCCACATGTTCTACTTTTTGGAAACTATAAATAGGGGGTCTCCTCTCATTTTCAAGAGAGAGTTGAGTTGTTGTAATGACATGCTGCAAATTTTTTAATAGAAATACATTGACTTTGGTGGATTTATGAGTTTCTTTGCATGTTTCATGATTCTTCTCTCATAGTTAGATTTACTTTTTTGTTCCTTTTCCTTTCAACTTGCTTTGGTAGATTTAGTAATGTTGCTCCATGGTTGTCAATATTTTTGTTGTGTAGATGCCTTCCTTGTCCATACTTTTGGTTGTTTGTTGTTGGTAGATGGTTGTTTAAAGTTAGTCTAGACTTAAATTCGAAGATTCCTTTAAACCTTTATCTTTGTTCATGCATTTACATGGTGAATGAATGGCAAAATATCTATAGTCCTTAGAAGATAGCAAAAATTTCATGACACTGTGAAATTTTTGGTTACGTGAAATATTATTTTAAGGAAGTTGTCTATAGTAGAGACCTCCATGATCACTATTCATTAGTATTTGCAGGTCCACGAACCTCCTCTCTTCCCTACCCTTTTTCCTTTTCTTCAATAAGTAACCTATGCTAAGGTTCATTGCGAATTGTAAAGCCAAATCTTAAATCAGAAATGGAGTTCAAGACTGTTGTTTGAACCTGCAACAAGCATATAGTAACTTTCCCACCTTAAAGACTCCATTTGCAAATCTGATTCCCTTCTAGCCTAACTTTCGTAAGTCCACCCTATGATTACTAGCAAGATCACATCAAACATCAACTGAGATATTCTATGCAAGTCATGACTTGACACCTGAGAGACCTTGGGATAATTTTCAGCAACTTGTTGGATATTTCCTTTCAAGAGAGGTGATGCACCTACACATCGCCTGTGTTAAGAAAGTGTGCAAAAACACCCATCAACACACCAGAGTACTATTTTCTCTAAAAAAGAATTAACTTTTTAAATTTTTTAATTTAAAAAAGAAGTTAAAAACATTTAAAAGATTTTTTTTTTTTAAATATTAAAATGTGTATGTTAAGAGGGGAGTTAGGTAGGTTGAAACACAATTCAACCCATGTAAGGGGGTGCACAATCCAAGGTGTTGTCATCACTATTAAAGGGGGTGGTACCTTTGGGTAGCATGCCCTTTAATGGGGTGGTACCCAAGGGACTATCATCTTTGTTATGGTAGGGTTGTGGCGGGTTAGTACACCCCAAAAATAATAAAGAGAAAAAAATATTTTTTAAATGTTTTATTTAATTTTATTTATTTAATTAATTGTATGAGAGTCGCATTGATGGCAGTAGTAGAAAAGAAACTTAAAAACATTACATTTTATCAAAAATTGCATGGAGATCAAGATTGTCTATTGATAATAGTCATATAGTCATATAGATTCATACATCTATACATACTAGTATAGTGTCAACATAGTTCACGTAAAAAGAACTTCACAAATTTTCCATCACCAAACTCGATAATTCCTTAGGGTAAAAGCAAGAAGTTGGGTCCACAAAGAGGGGAATTTTCAACCAAAAAAATTTAGCAAAAAATGTGTATGTGTTATTAAAAGAATGTGTATGCGTTATGCTTCGGGTACCTGAACCTAGAAAAATGTGTATGCACTAAAAAACGCGTATGCATTATATAACGCGTACATGTTTTATAACACACACAAGTCATTCATTTAAAAAATTAAATACCTTTTAGAAATGCGTATGCATTTTGTAACACAAAATACGTACACGTTTCTAAAAAGTATTTAATTTTTTAAATAATCAAGCAAATAAAAAATGTGCATGTGTTTTTTAATGCGTATGCATTTTAAAAAACGCATGCACATTTTTAAAATTTTGAATCCCCAACCCACATGTTGCCTCAGTTTTAGGCTCGGGAAAGGTTTGGCAACCTGACCCTTAGTCTTTGACCTACAACTAAAAAACTAAGGCAAGTTCAAGAGAAATGTCCAACTTTGGCAATATGGCTTTTTTGAATCAATCTATAAAATTAAAACCCATTAGAGAACATGATGTCTGGTTTCCAAGTATATATATATTTTTAATATTGAATTATATTTTTTATCTTTTAATTAATTTCTAGGAAAACTAGTCCATAAACTTGAAATATCAGACTTTTTTTGTTTTTTAATAACTTTTTTTTGGTTAATTTTCTTGTAAAAAATTTATATGTGATCAATATTCAAAAAATTCACTACACAATGAAAAAAATTATTCAAAAAATGTTTAGTTTAGGTCCAATTAAATTTTGTCCGTACACATTGATTTTTAAAAACAACAATTAAGGCCGATAAAAAATCAATTAAAAATATATATTTAGAAAAAATTACAAAAAATATCCTCATCAATCTTCATGTTGTTAACTATCTTTCCCCAAAAGTAATTAGCAAAATACTTTTATTTGGGTCAAAAACTAGCGTCTGTACATGTGCATGGTATGGTAAAAAAATGACTTTAAAAAAGTGGTTTTTATACATCCCTATCAAAATTCAATTTCTATCATTTGGTTATTTGAATAAATTACATATTATTGAATTTTTTTAAGATTCATTGTGTAAGTGCCTCAAATTTTCAGTCCACTCGTGACAAATTTTGAAAAACAATAAAAACACTTCCACTTTTTGAGTTTTTTGTGGATCCAACTTCTTGCATCAACTCTTTATATAAAAACATAGGTTTTGAGCCTTCTAAGCACAATTGTGAGGTTTATTTTTCTCCATGAGACACATTGTAAAATTATCTTGTTAAAACCCTAAAAAAATGAGAAAGGATTTGCTGATTCAAAACTTTGATACCATGTTGGAAGAATGAAAAACCTCATAGGAGCAATAATCTAACTAGCAAGATCAATTACCTTTTACATGAAAGATATACAATGAAAGAATTGTTATATTACAAAAAAAAAAATGAATTTACAAAATAATAAGATGACTTGTCCATAAAGACAAGAGTCCAACCCTAAATAAAACTTTAAGAAAAACTAAGATCATGACAAGGGTCTTAATCATATGCCTTGAAATGCAAAAAAAATGCCATAAGTAAGCTTAAGTGATAAGGTGTGAATAATTCCTAAACTGAAACTAACTAGATAAAATACCTTTTCACATTAATATTTAAAACATTATGTTTACCAAAATATAAAGATAACATAAATATAGTGTAATTAAAAATTTTCATCTTATTTTTGTGGGTTCTTTAATCTAAAATCTAAACTAAAGCATAATAAAATATTAACTTATACTTGCATATTCTAAAGAGGAGAGGAGGTTGCTCATTAAAATGAGAAAAGGGAAGAATGTAGAGGGATTGTATCCTTTTTGAAGTTTAAGGTTGCCTATTATTTTGTTATGAATTGAGTTGTTTTGCATCATGACTAGGAATTGGGGATCTAGAATGTAGAGGGATTGTATCCTTTTTGAAGATTAAGGTTGTCTATTGTTTTGTTATGAAGTGAGTTGTTTTGAATCATGACTAGGAATTGGGGATCTACATGTCTCATTCAATCTCCATGTGAAGAGGATGAATCTATATAATATTTTGTCTTCTTTTACATGATGGGATTCATATGATTGCAATAATTTTTCTTTCAATTACAAAGATATCTTTTACAACCTTGCATGTCCATGTGAAGAAGATGAAGCTGTGTAATATTTTGTCTTCTTTCACATGATGTGATTCATATGATTGCAATAGTTTGTCTTTCAACTACAAAGATATCTTCTTACAAAATCGGTTCATCTTCTAAAACATGTGTTTTGTTGTAAAAATTGGCTATCTAGATGGGGTAGTTTCATAGGTATCTTTTGGGGTTCTACTAATTTTATGAAAACAAGTAGCCAATTGTCAGGATTCTACCAATATAAAATATGCTTGATTTTAAATTTAATAGATGATTATTATTGTTTTTCTACATGTACTATGTGAAAGTCTTGATTGATAGGTTGATTCAAAAACACCTATAACTTTTAAATGGTTATACATTTTTTGGATCTGAAAGATGGGTCACACACTATGCTTTCCAAATCATAGTTTTAAAAACTAAAATTGAATTTCATAAAAATTTTACCAAGTTAGGGTGGTTGGACAAATGGTTTTTAATATTTTAAAAATTCCTACTAGAAAATTCATAAATAATTATTTACTTGTAAAAAATTACAAAAAAATGTGCATCATATCCAAGCATGTGTCCTCTACTTACATTGAAAGATATTATTTTATTTTATTTTTTCTCATCATTAGGGTGGCCGGACAAACATTTGCTTTTTTATTTTTCTCCAAATTTTAATGTACTATTGCATTGAAATTTTAAAATTTCACCAAATCAAATTACTTTTTTCCAAAAAAGGTCTAGTAGCCTACAAACTACATTCAATTTTCTACAAATTCTATTCCAACATATTTTCAAAATTATGTTAATAACCTATTCAAATTCTTATGTGAACTTGCTTAAGTCTATTTTTTCTATTTTTACATTGCCACTTAAGGGCCCTGTTTGGCCCCTCGTGATCTTGCACATACCCTAAATTATTTTTTAATTTTTAAATGTAAAAAAGAATTTTAAAACATTTAAAAAGAAACTTTCTTTAAAATTATTAAAATGTGTATTTTGAGAGGGGGAGTGAGGCAAGTTGAAACCTAAGCCAACCCATGTAAAGGGGTGCAAACTCCAAGGTGTTGTCATCCCTATTACTGGGGGTGGTACCTTTGGGTAGCATGCCCTTTAATGGGGTGGTCCCCAAGGGACTATTGTCTTTGTCATGGTAGGGTTGCGGCAGGGTAGTACACCCCAAAAATTTAAAAAGAAGAGAGAAAAAAAATGTTTTTTAAATGTTTATTTATTTATTTGTATGAGAGCCGCATTGATGGCAGTAGTAGCACACAAACTTAAAAACATTACATTTTCTCATAACTTGAATGGAGATCAAGATTGTGTATTGATAGTAGTCGTATAGTCATATATAGATCCGTACGTCTATACATACTAGTATAGTGTCTACATAGAACACCCAAAACAAACTTCAAACATTTTCCATCACCAAACTCGATAATGCCTTATATAAAAAATAGAGCTTTTGAGCCTTCTAAGCACAATTGTGAGGTTTATTTCTCTCCATGATACACCTTGTAAAATTATCTTGTTAAAACCCTAAAAATAAGAGAAGGGATTTGTTGATTCAAAACTTTGATACCATGTTGGAAGAATGAGAAACCTCATAGGAGCAATAATCTAACTAGCAAGATCAATTACCTTCTACATGGAAGAGATACAATGAAAGAATTGTTATATTACGAACAAAATAATGAATACAAAATAATATGGCGACTTTTCTATAAAGACAAGAGTCCAACCCTAAATAAAACTCTAAGAAAAACTAAGATCATGACAAGTGTTTTAATCATATGACTTGAAACACAAAAAACAAATGATGCAAGTAAGCCTAAATGATAAGGTGTGAATAATTCCTAAAATGAAACTAACTAGATTAAATACCTTTTCACACTAGTATTTGAAACATTATATTTACCAAAATATAAACATAGTATAAATCTAATAAAGCTAATTTTCATATCTTATTTTTGTGAATTCTTTAATCTAAAATCTAAACCAAAGTATGATAAAATAGTAAATTATACTTTCATATTAAAAAAAGAAGAGGTTGCTCATAAAAATGACTAAAAAGAAGAATGTAGAGGGATTGTATCTTTTTTGAAGTTTAAGGTTGTCTATTATTTCATTATGAATTGAGTTGTTTTGGATCATGACTAGGAATTGGGGATCTACATGTCTCACTCAATCTCTATGTGAAGAAAATGAATCTCAAAAATATTTTTTCTTCTTTCACATGATGTGATTCATATGATGCAATAACTTGTCTTTCAACTACAAAAGTATCTTTTACAACCTTAGATCTCCATGTGGAAAAGATGAAACTCTGCAATATTTTGTCCTTCTTTCACATGATGTGATTCATATGATTTCAATAACTTATCTTTCAACTACAAAGATATCTGTTTACAAACTTGGTTCATCTTCTACAACATGTGTTTTGTTGTAAAATTGGTCATCTAGATGGGGTAGTTTCATAGGTATCTTTTTGGGTTCTACTGATTTTTATGAAAACGAGTAGCTGAACCTATACATATACCTTTATGAACAACCCAGTGTTGTCCCTAGTGTTGGGATGATATAACATGCTTCTTATCGCATTGGAAATTTAAAAAGCAAAACAATGGTGAGGTGACAAACGCGGAAAAGCTTCAATCAAGCCAACTAAGGCCGCGGGATTAGTTCAATGATAGAAACTTGGAGGCGCCTCATCGCGTCAATTATGCGTTTGCTGGACCCCCTCCATCAACTCCTTACTTCCTCATCCATTCCGCAAACTACGCATATTTATTACACTCTTTCGCTATTTATTCTTTCACTGCACTAACCACCCATTAGCTACCAATCACACCTTGCCATTATACTTTGCTTTCCCTGTACGCCAAGGTTAGTTTCCAGATATTCTATATAGAGGAGTCGGAGGAATTAACGCAGCCTGGAATTTTCAGTAATGGATGCCAAAGCTTTAACTGCAACTGCTAAATCCGGCAGGACAATCTGCAGGCTGCTGCCTCTGCAGAGAAATCTACAGAAGCCGCCCTCTGTAAACATTGCTGTAAAGAAGAACATGAGACGACTTTCAGTTAAAGCTGTCAACTCTGGGGAATCAGGTATGGATTTGCACCTTTTTTATGGTTTTGGAAAAATTCATCACTGTGACAAATTCATTTCAAGTAAAATTTACCATCAGTAATTCACTGTTGCGGAAAGTTCATGACATTAAAAATTTGTGATTAATTTTTGTGACGGTGAATTGTTCATGATGATGAATTTTCCTTAATGAATTTGTCTTGACAATGAATTGTTAACGATGATTTCGTTGATGCTGTTTATATGACTTCTTGCTGTTCAGTTTGCTGGTTCTAATAGTAAAAACAGTATATTGTGAAGAGGTTTTCTTACATTTAACTGGTCATGCAGACCATTGGAGCATGGTGGACGAGGATATGCTAGTGTTGAGAAAACGGATGCACCAGATCCGAATGGAGGAAATAAATTATATTCCTCCACAGCACTGGATGGAGTGGGAAAAAAAATGGTATCCAACTTATGACTCAGATGTTTGCTCCTCCCTCCTGTGGTTGCAGAACATGCTCCTTCATACAAGACCTGGCGTTGCCATGGCTATACTGGCTTTATTCTCTTTCAGTGTCCCAGCATCTCTCTTGCTTTTTTTAATGGAATTCGCTCAGATGCTCGGTAATTTGCATGTATAACCTTACAAAATTTGTACTGCCAAAAATTTTGCTCGTCCCTTGTACTTTTATGTAAGCCTTTATTCTGGATTATGTGGTTGGAAAGGAATGGCTAGCTTTTAACAGGATATTTTAGGAAAGTTGAGTGATAAAATGTGAGATCAATGAATAAAGTAGACAATTTGGTGTTATATTCATAGTGAAAGAGGGAAGTCACAGAAAGACTTACAACTAAAAAATATCAAAGTTTTCAGGTTATTATGGATCATTTTTTATTATTGAAAAAAAAATAATGTGTAAAAGATTTTTTTTTTTTTAAATTCATGAAAGGAGTTACATAGTAATCAACATCAACACAAATCAGTAGTAACTAGTTGCAAGAGACAAACCAGCTGTAGCTTATAAATTATCATATGATCAGTTTTCTCTAAGAGTACATAAAACTTGATCCTTTGTAACGATTTTCATAGATGAAAGAAGAGACTGTTAGTGTTTCTTAGCAATCTCTCGAACTGCACATGAGCTATTTGGATCTTGAGTTTTGAGTAGAAACCGAATTTATCTTTCAACAAGTATTGACTACTGCAAAAGTCATGCATGATAACTTCCTTAGATTGGAACACATTAAAGAAAACGACTTTAAGTCAAAGCTTTCAAATATACAAAAATATACATTGAAAAAAAATTCTAAACTATATTTTTTTTCAACAATAAAACTATTTTTTTAAATGTTCAAGTATACCCAGAAATTTGACAATTTGGATTGAGATCCCAGTAGAAATCTTCCCATATCTTTCTTATGATAGCATGTCTTATTCGAAAACTTTAAAACATGAAAGGAATATAAGCAGTTCAATGGACTTCGTAATATGTGTTTAGAATACATGTACTTACTAGGTACCTTTGTGTGAGGGGAAGCACCCGTAGAGATGCTAGTTGAGCGTGAGAGGGCCCGCCACCAAGCCGCTTGCATATGTGTTTATAGGAATCGAATTGGGCATAGGTCTTCATTTAAAGTTGATATAAAATGATTCCATTAGAAAAAAGTCCTTTTAAATTCCTTTAGATCTGCTCTAGTTGGGACGAGGGAAGGTAAGAAAATGGTGGGCTAAGGGCAAAACACAAGGTGAAATTTGTAAATTTATGTTGTAAATTTATGTTGATTGTTATGTTTATTTAAATAAATTTTTATAATGAAATTATATATATTTTGTGTTAAGTTTGATTTATATATATATATTTGTTTTTATATAATTATTATTTGTAAGTTATTTATTGTATTTGTTTTTTATTTTATTTTTTACTTCAATATTATTTAGGATTAATTTAGGTTTGATTTTATAGTATGCAAGATTGAATTTAAAATTTAAAAAATTTCATGTCTTTTCACTAGTTATTATGAGTCAATTTGATATATTTTTGTGAATATTTTTATATCTTGATATTTAAATGTATTCATTTGTGCAATCAATTCATATATTAGATAAGACAAATGCATGCAAGAACAAGGATAAATCATTAGAACACATGTAATTTTCTTAGGGACAAAGAATCATACATTTATTTGAATCATATAGGTCATTTGCACAAATGTGCATATTATCCATCATTTGCTCAAAGTTGTGAAGTCAATCTATTTAGCGGAACGATCTAGGAAAACTCAACTCTAATGATATGGAAATATCCACTAAGCTATTTATAAACACCACATTAATGTTAAGAAAATGCCTACTATGCACCTTCAATACTATAAGATTTACCAAACAAAATTTCTAATATGAGTGCAAACAAACTATGCCCAAGAAATTGAAGTAGGACACATATTCATTTCTCACATTAATCCTTAACAACAAAAAATGAAAATATGAGATCTTATAAAATTTAATAACATAATGGCATGTAAATTAACACTTAGAAAGGAATAAGAAATAAAGAGAGGAAGAAGAATAGACAAATCACACAACACAAGATGTACATGGATAAAACCCTTTAAGTATAAAATATCACTCTTTAAATAACTCAATTAATGTATTATTTAGCAACACCGACATGGTTGCATACGCTTCCAAGATCTTCCTAAACATGGAGAATATCATTCTACTCTAGAGAAAATTTGACAACATAACCATGCAATGAAAAAAATCATTTCTTATCAACCCAAGCACCCAAAAAAATAGGAAATATCCAAATGGAGAACCATAAATAATTTTAGGAAAACTATGTGAACTAGCATAAGAGCTATGCCACCCTCATCTCTATGACACAAATTCTAATTCATATGTCCAAGTTTGGGCTCTAGAATAAAAGTAAAATATTATATATAAAATTTAAGATGTTATCATAAGTTGTCATAGTCAACCTATTAACTTGGGTACCCCATTTGATCATACTCCACCTTTAGCAAGATGCATTATGACATGCATCATAGACTATTATAAACTCGGTCAATTTTATTGATCCACTTTGTAATTCCCCTCTAAATGCTCTTATGGTTATAGAATCTATTAACACACTTACAATGTCATGCATACTCTAATACATCTTACATGACATAATATTCTGACATATTACTACATGACATGTACGCATGGTATATACTAGCCAAGTCATAAGTGGGATGATTTATTTCCCAAATAAGGTACAAATAATAAATAAATATAATTAAAATGATTAATTCAAAAATTAGGACTTGCAAGGTCTATGACATACCTAATCTCAACATTCCCCCACTTGGTGTATACCTTGTGTGTGCAAGTGATTTTCTACTTTAAGCTGCAAAACAAAATGAAATACAAAAGGAAAAGGAAAAGGAAAAGGAAAAGGAAAAAAAAAAGCAAACACTCAAGATTAGCCTAAGTTGAATCCAAACAAAAACAACAAATAAATTAAACGTTATTCCTTCTACTTGGAATGATAAGTTGATTGGCCCTTTGATGATGCTTGGTTGTATGCTCCTTTGATGGAAAATGCATGCAATAATGGAAGCAAAATGTAGAGGAAATGATAAGGATTGCAATAATGGAGATCGATATTGAAATGAGAATGGTGGGTGAATGCAATAAAATATTTAAAATGGTTGCAAATGCTAAGTGTGCTAATGGATTGAATACTAAAGAGTGAATGCAATCATGATCTAACTCTTGTCTAATCTCCTTAATTTGAGACCAAGCCTTCCAATTTATAGAAAAATGGTTGGCTAAGATTTAGCCAACATGGACAAGATGAAAGACTGTGGTGAGTTGAAGACTCACAAGTCCTCAAATCTTGCCATGTGGAACGTGAGATGTGAGGAGGACAAATGATGTGGAAAAGGACATGTGAGGTGGAGGTACTTGCAAGTACCTTGGGATTAGGGGAAGATTTCCTCAAAAAGGAAGTCCTTGTCCCCATATGAGGCTAATGGTGACAAGTGAGGAATTTTAGAAAATCCTCTCTTGTCACCATGGGGATGGGAGAAGTTGTTGGAGAAATAAATGTGAATTTTAAATTCATATGACTAGAAGTACCCTATGGATAAGACAAGTTCCTCCTAAAGGAGGTCCTTGTCCATGTAACTGATGTGACTCATCACATGGGGATTATAAATGGCATTAAAAATTCCATTAAAGTTGTTGGGAGAATAAAATGGAATTAAAAATTCCACTAGGATGTGGGAAGAGCTAACTAAAGGACTGATTAGACCAGTTAATGAAAGATTAGAGGAATATTAGGTGGCTAATGATGATTATGAGCCAACTTGCAAAAGTTGGAGGATGTGACACATCCTAATCATGGATTATGGATGTGTCACATCCCTAATGATGGGATTAGGAGATGAATTAGGATTAAGTGTGGATGGGACATAAAGGAAATTAAATAAGTGGGTTATTTATTTAATTCCTTGGAAGAAAAGGGTAAAGGGGTAAGTTATTTAATTTTTTAACTAAATACCTCAGGGCCATAGAAGACTTTAGGGGTATTAATTAAATAATAGTAACATTATTTAACTAATATGGATAAAATGATATTTAGATGAAAAAAGGTAAATTTGGCCAAATATAAGTGGTCAAATTTAGATGTCTACATGTAAGAGAAAAAGGGAAGATCCTACAAAACTATGAACAATCAAGGGTACCACCATGTTGTCCCAGTTGAACTCAATTATATTCATGAGATTCACTTAAGCATCTACAATGTTCAATCAACTTTAGAGCACACTCTACAACAACTTAACTAACTCTAAAGCATGCTGAAAAATATCTCTAAAGCCACATTATACAACTCTAGATCACATTCGCTATAACCAGCCTCTACTCATTATCAAAGCGCATATCTAAATGTCCAATCTCCTTAAAAATGGGATTATGTATGCACCATATACTATAGTCCAGTTAGAATAATGACCACAACCATTCACTCGCATCTAACTAACCCCAACCAATGGCAAAATTTCTACTCATGAAATATATTATAGCTCCCATCCTAATATAATTCACCATCCTACTCAATGGTATCACTTCACATGATAAAAACCACATTAATGTGCAAAAATTTGAAAACACTTGGTATCACAATCTAGTGAAACCTATCCACCAAAGCACATACACCCTTGAAATATCATTATATGAGAAGTGTTTGGTCTAGTGTTGAACAAAGCAACAAAAAATCCACCAACAAAACTCTCATAAAAATATCTCAAATGTTGTCATGAACATGGATAATTATTTTCCCATTGCAACAAAAATGCTACAAAATAGAGGGTACTCCCTTAAATAGTTTTATGCTCACTATCTTACATCTTTGAACTCAATAACTCTTCCAAGTTATCTGTGCATAACAAAGGATAATTATTAAAGTGACCCATATTGTTGCTAATTTTTTTAAGAAGTACAACAATAATAAATTAACACAAAAAGTGATCACAAAATCTCCACACAAACCACAAAGTAGATGAGAAAATAGGTGAAAATACTACAATAAAATCTTTCCAAAATGTATACAAATTTAGAACTTTAATTTCCTAACATTTAGCATGGAATATTATGTGGGGAGTCATAAGTTAACAAATATAATAAAACTGGAAAATCATGAAGTAGCAATATATAACACAAAATTTATGTGGATCAACCCTTTCAAGGAAAATTCACCAAAGAAAGAGGACATTTTTTAATCCTCAATGAACATTATATAATAAAAAAACTCACTCTACACTCTAGTAACATTTTGGTAGCACCTATGTACCTAAAAAATATGATATCAAACTATTTTCTCACACCTCCAATATATTGGCAAAGATAGAGATAAAACCATGAATGGTTTGACCAAAATAGTGGATACTAGAACCATGGTATAATAAAAAACCTCATGTCCATCCTAGAGAACATCTTCCAAGAATAATACACATGATCCAAGAATTCACTTGGGCACAATTAATGTAGATCTTAAAATAACATATATGTACCCAAAAAGCAATATTTGACTCATAAATCCCAAATGATTTACAACCTCAAGTGTGGTGCTCTATTTTAGAGATGATAACTCATGTGGATCCCATCCATTATGAAAAAATTCTTCATTCCTCGATACTAGCACCTAGAACTGGGAAATAGCATTTAGTGAGTCCAAAGTCAAATATAACTACCACCTTAGTGATCCAACTCCTTAGTGAATGCATATGAAAATTAATATCAAGATTCTAGGAAAAACTTAGTAATTACAAATAATTTATTTAGTTACACCTTAGGCATCCATGTACACCTTCCAAGAGTGTTAAGGAGACATAAAATATACATAATATTTGTAAAATTAATAACACCAAGTAATCCTAACATTCTGACATTATATATTAAAAATACATCTACAGGACACTTAAATGAATCAAGTAAAAGATTCAATACTTGTGAAATTATTGCACCTAGAGAACTTATTTGTGATAATTAGATTCAAAAGGGAATTTACAAAAAAATCATGAGCATCAACCTTCTAAAATAGAACTTTACCATTCTCTACCATTTCCTTAAAACAAAGTGATACTAAACATCAACATGCTTATAATGAGCATGTTACACATGGAATTCTTGGCCAACCAAATAACAATTTGACTATTGCAACTAATTCTAACAAACTTTTAATAAAAATAATATATATTGAAAGTCTTTGTAACCATTCCACCTCCTTATAAGAATGCATAACAACCATATACTTTTCTTTGGTAGTGGATAAAGCAACTTTGGGTTACACTCATCCAATTCATGACACTACCAAATAAAGAAAATACATGGATACTAATGGACCTCCAACTATCCAATTCACTTACCCAATCTACATCCAAAAAGACCTAAATTTCTAATGACATATCCACACCATTAGTACATGATAAAAAAATAGTAATCAAAAGGCTCTATAAATTATTTGAAAGCCTTGTTAACATATTTTAATGATCCTTACCAAGGCTAGACATAAACCTACTCAAAACTTCCCCTATTAGGGTGATATCTATCCTAGTACAAACCATTGCATTTATTATGATACCAACAATGCTAGCATAATGCATGCTTTACATAATCCTCAAAATCATATTCCAATTTAGGACACATATTTGAATAAAACTTGGTGTTAGTATGATATAAAATACTAATAGAGGGTGTATGCAAGAAGTTGAGTCCACTTTTTGGCCAAAAATTGGAAGTTTTTTACTTGATTTTTAGAATTTCTCATTTGACCTAAAATTTTAAGCACTTAGAGATTGAACCTTTAAAAAATAATATGAAATGTAGTACTCTGAGTCTATTTTCCAAATATGTAATTTACTCTGATACCTAGATGATACAAATTTATTTTCAATAGGCATGTCTAAAAACCATTGTTTAAAAGTCACTTTTTTTACCATACCATGCACATGTATGTCATCCATATTTTGACCTAAATAATAGTATTTTTCTAAATCCTTTTGGGAAAGATTTGTAACACAATGAAGAATGTGCACAATATTTTTTTTTAATTTTGTTAATTTTTTATTGTCCGTAATTGTTGTTTTGAAAATCCCTTGTGTACATCATGCATAAGATGACCTAAACTTATCATTTTTTATTTTTTTCAAATTGAAAAGAATTATCTCAATATTATGCACATATAATTCGTTTTTCATTTTTTTTTAATAAAAAGTTATTAAAATAATAAACAACCTTGATGTTTCAAGTTTATGGACCAATTTCATAAAAAAATATTTAAAAATATAAAAAATAATCCAATTGTAAAAAAATTACAATTTTGGAATCTACACAATCCCATCTATAATGGGTTTTAATTTTTTCAAAAAAATATGTAAAAAATGCCTTTAGACATGTGTCCAAAGTTACTCTTTTCTACTAACACTAACATGACCTTCAAGTTGTAGGTCAAAGCAGGTCCAAAGCTAAGGGTCAGCTCCCCAAGCCTCTTTTTCAACCTAAAACCCATAGCATAAACTAGGCTAAAAATTGATTTTTTTAGAAACATGATCCCATTTGGGCTGAAAATTGAAACGAGATCCCATTTCTAAAAAATGGGATTGCGGTTTTAGCTTGGGGTCCCAAAGAAAAATAGGATCATGTTTGCTAAATAAAAGTATCTTGTTTTTGCTTTGCACGATTTCAATTTTTTGGCTAAGTCTAAAATTCCATGAGAAGTGGACTCATATTCTTCATTTTACCCTAGATTTGTAAGAATATGTACTGTAACACTACTTGTGGCAATGGAAAAAGTATCCCTTTTACTTTTCCTTGCTTGTTTGGGCCCTCCTTGTTAAACTGAGCTTAATATTGCCTTGATTTAGTGTTGTAATGTGTTTGACACATTCACATTAGGTCTATAAGAGTGAAAATGACACTGAGAGGGGGGGTGAATCAGTGTCTTAACATATTTTACCATTTTTTAGAAAATAAACCATAGCACACATTTGTTCTCAATATTTCAGTGATAAGTACATTCATGAGTTGAAT
This sequence comes from Sequoiadendron giganteum, assembly GCA_007115665.2. NCBI lineage: Eukaryota > Viridiplantae > Streptophyta > Pinopsida > Cupressales > Cupressaceae > Sequoiadendron > Sequoiadendron giganteum. Next base: position 46,522,783 of record CM021103.1, on the reverse strand, counting down.
GCAATCATTCATAAATTGAAATGATAAATGTAATAGAAAAATAATGAACAATTCAACATTCTCACAGTAAAGCAGTGAAACCACAAATGAACAATGAGACACAAGATTTGTCGAGTGGAAAACCCTCCTAGGGTAGAAAGACCACTCCTAAAAATGCTGCCTTTCAGGCTCTTATTTGAAAACCACTGTGAACAATTCCTTAAAGGCTGATTTCTGAGCACCAACTCAAGGAGCACCAACCCCTCATTTTGAAACACCAATTTCAAGGAGCACCAACCCCTCTTTTGTTTCAGAACAATAATAATATCAGAGGATTTCTCTATTACAATTATTTTACATTCAAAATTGTTTTACATTCCAATACCGCTAATATCCTAAAATTTATGTATTGAACTTTCAAAATACTAGACATATCAAAGAGAAAGCCTATCACTTTGCATTGTGTTTCAGATTAACTATTGCAGAGTTATCACATATCTCTCTCAAGAATAGACAATACAAAATACAATTATCAACCACCATGTGTTACATACTTATTTCAAAAGCACATATATTATTTTGAATCTTCCTCCAAGGGTTTTTTTGTGCCTATAGCACACACGCCCCATTCAGAATGGGGGCCCTCTCTTTCCTTTTAATTTGTTGGGTCCTTTTACTTTGCCTCATTTTGCATGCCCCATTTTTGTTTTCTTTCACGGTTAGCATGTTCTCAAAGTTTGATTTCAGGTTGACCAAATTTTCCCCCTTTGAAAGTTGCTAAGTCTTAAGCCCTTTCAGGTTTTCTTTATCAGTTTTCCTTTTTGGCGTCTGTGGGACCCTCCGGACCCGAATCCTCAGGTTTGCCCCTTCGGATTTTTGTCCCCAGGTTTCCCTTTTGGCTTCACCATTTCATATGGCCAACGGTTTGTGTCTTCCTAGCCCTCAGACTTAGGTGCTCCGACAACCGTCTACATCATTTGACAAACTTGACGGTTGTACCCTCGCATCTTCCCAACCTCCCAGGTCCGACCCTTCAGGATTCCCCTCTCGTGTCTCCTCATGATCTTCGCCATTGCTGACAGTCATCCTCCAACATCCTTCTAGACCTTGGACCCCAGTCCTCCTGCCGCCATTCGATTTTCACTTGGCAGTTTTATTTGGCGGCTATCCTCCAACATCCTTCTGAACCTCGGACCTCGATCCTCCCGCCGCTGTTCGGTTTTCACTTGGCATTTTTATTTGATGTCTATCCTCCGACGTCCTTCCAAACCTCAAACCTCGGTCCTCCCATCGTCGTTTAGGTTTCACTTGGCATTTTTATTCGGGAGCTATCCTTCGACGTCCTTCTAGACCTTGGACCTCTCGCCGCCGTCCTGAAATTTAAACTGACCTACCCAGTGGTCATCGTACCAACATTCATTAGGGGGGTATTAATTGTGCTTGGAGGCTATTTAAGCGATCTTGACCTACCATTTTCACATGTCAGGAAGAATTAAGAAGCATTGTGCGACCCTAGCAATCTCTGCCTCCGTGCCTGGATTCCAGCTTTGTCATTCTTTGAGGATTCAACAAATTGCTTCTTCGGGCCCCTGAGGTAGGATCGCCACCCAAATGCCATTTCCTTTTCTAAGGCTTCATGAATTATAAACTAAGTAGTAAAAGAAAAAAATTGAAGTCCGGTAGGGGATAGTCTTACCTCAAAAACCCATGAATTGAAAAGTTGAAAACACCCCATACAACAGGGTGAAGCCACAATAGTGGTTTAAAATTCAAGTGAGGAAGGAAAACTCACAAAAAATGACCCCAAGGAAAAAAAATTGATTTTAGGGTTTCGTACGAATCTATTGGTTCGACCGAACCAATAAGGGGTTCACTCAAACCAAGGTTCGACCAAACCCCTTTGAAACTTGGCCACCAAAAAAAACAAAAAAATGAATAGGAAAGGGGTTTGAGCAAACCTCTTTGAAGGGGTTCGCTGGAACACCTATGGGTTCGTACGAACCCCCCTTATCCCTCATCCCCCATTTGAGACACAAAAAAAGCCTAAATTTTGGCACTTCGGAGCTCAGGTTGAGGATGAAAATGGAGGAATCTTCACAAACCCAACTACAATTAGGTAGTCCTTAGAATGAGCTATCCAACGAATATAATTTTAATATGTTTTGGTTTTATTATGTATGTGTTTTTTTAGTTTTATTTAACATAGGTTTTTCACCAAAAATCAAGCTCTCTGTTTTGCACATGTGGAAAAATAGCAGATTATCAAAATAAAATTTTAAAAAATATGTTTGTGCTCAGTATTGATGTCCTTGATCCATTATAAAAAAAAATTGAATTTCGATACATACAGAAGAATTTATGTTGTATACAATCCGCCTATGTCTGAATTGCAATTGGTTTGACTTTGAAACTTGATTAAGGAAAAAATATGGGCAGGTGCATGGAAATGGGTAGCAATTCCGTGGACACCCTCAATTTTTTTTTTTGAAAACCATAACGCAAGGGTGTTATGTCTCTATTAAGCCTAGGCTAGGTCTCAGAATCTACAAACAAATAACACGAGCACGTCATAACGCGCTCATGTTATTGACTTTTCAAAGCAAAAAAACAAATGCAAATCTCTCATTTGTATTTTGACTGGTTTTTTTGTTGCACCTGTGGCCAAAAACCCCAAAAAATCATGCTCGCATTCTAGGAGGAGAATTTCTTCACCAACAATCCCTATTTCTTCACAACGATGGTGCCACGACGACGAGGAGCTGTGAGAGGTAAGGATTCTATGGTTTTTGTTTTGAATTTATTAGTTTTAGGTTGAATTTGATATCTATTTATTTGAATTTTTAGGAGATGCAAATAAACCTGCAAACCCTCAAAATCCTCAACAGGAAGACCAACCAAATCCTCAAGATCAAAATCAACCACAAAATCAACCTACTCCACCAATCACTCAACCCCCTCCTGGCACTCAACAAAATTTAATAAGTGAAATTGAGAACAACAAAATAAAAATTGAGGATTTGATCAATAGGTTGAGTGATCCAAATGGTTCAACCACATAAAGAATGACCCTAGAAAATTCATTGAAAGATGTGTTAAAAAACGTAGATTCAATTAGCAAACAAATAACTAGATGGCAAGATAGGAGGCAGGCGGCTAGGGACTATTATGCAAATAAACTATCATACAAGGATGTGAAAGATTTAAAAATTACAAAAGGTGATTTGTGCTCATTATTCATCGACCCATGCACAAATCAAAATCTTACCCTCAATGCGAAGAGATTTCCTATCCATTGGTGCCACCACCAACAAACTAGGGACCGGTTTTACGATAGGTGGTACATGGTCTTCGATTACCCACCGTGCAACAATTACGAGGTCCCACAATATTTCCTTAAGAAACTATACAGTGAGTTCATATTGAACAAAATCCCAAACTATTTTGATATGAGGCATTTCTAGGGGAGAGGTGGGGAGTCAGCTCAGGATAGACCTGGTGCACAGCTGAATCCTATGCGGAAAGGTAGATGAGCTCTCGCTAGGCCACCTCGTGAGCACGTTGTTATGCCTTTCCATCGTGAAGGAAAGTGCTAACATAGAGACATTGCAGGAAATCAACACTTTGACCTAGAGTGTCATCCATCAAACTAGCCCTATTATACAACACCATCCAGGGGAGTCTTCGAGTGGTGGCCTTCAAACACATGTGTGTCAATCTTGTGGGGCTACTTGTTCACATGACCCCACCTACCCTCAGGAGGCTAGTACATAGGATCTATCTGTAGCTATGGAGATGGAGAGGGAAGCTGACATTTTGCATGAGGCATATGGCATTGATAGTCCGGTAAAAGTTAGTGCATGTGTTCATTGAATTTAATTTATAAAGTTTCATTTTTGAAATGCAAGATTAACTAATTTTTTTTATGATTTAATAAAATTGTAGGGTCACAGTGTTGAGACTGGATACACTGGCCCCCCACCAACCTATTTCTATAGTACACCTATCGCTAAGGTATGTAACTAGTAAATAATTATAAATTTATTGCATGTTAATGGCATTGTTTTACGAATGGTAATTTAATATGCAATTTTGGATGTTGAACAGTCTAATATTGGAGGTTTTGATGGAGCACTTCCCATTGGTAGTGGATTTACTCAAACCTTCACACAGGTAATAGAATAAAGAGTTTAACTAATGAATCAAGTACTTAATAGATTTATGTAGTTTATACATGCACATCAATGATTACGTTGAATAATTTGTTGTTTTATTTTCAGTTGTTGTGAGACGATACACCTCCGAATGTGACAAGGGAAATGGATATTCATGTGACATCTGCTATACAATCCTCGATGGCTCTGACAGAAGAGGTATGAGGAAAATTAATAAATTTCAATTTACAGTTGTTGTTATAGATGTTAGTTGGTGAAAAATCAAACCATTATTGATTCACGTAGTTTAATTTCTATTTGTATGGTTTATACAAGGCTTGAGCACGCCTGAGCAGGGGTGTGAGAATATTTCCCTCGTGGAGAGAGATCGTGAGATGGATGTAAGTGATTATTTTGTCAAATATATCATTTTTTATAATGTAATTTCTATATATTCATGTCTTTACTTCTTATTGTAACAATTAAAACTTCACCATGAACTAAACCCTAGGAGGAGTAGCGAGAGCACTCCATGAGCGCAACAAAAATGAGTGATAGACCTATCGCCATCCGAGTGAAAAGGAAAGGGAAATATTTTATTTCCAGGGCATGGAGAGCAATGACTTTTGATTATAGAGTCCTTTGTTGTATGCCTGCATGGCATTTTTGTACATATTTTTTATTGGACATATTTGACTTTGTATGCCTAGATGGCATTCTCGTAAGCCTATATGGCTATTTTGTACATATATTTTATACTTATATCGACATATATTTATGTATGCCTACATGGCTATTTAGTTAATACAAATATATTTTATCGATGCATGTCCATATTTGCATTATAAATTGATGGTTCAATAGATATGAGTTGCGTGTATTCAAGTGTATACTTTACAACTTACGTGTATACTTTGTGACTTATGTGCATTCGAATGTATAATTTTTTGCTTAAAAATTTTCATGCATATACCTTGTATTCATGCACATACTTTGTTTTAATTTGTGTATAATATGTATTCGTGTGTATACTTTTTGAGGCTTACATTTTTTTGAGTACTTGTACTTCCCTTATTGACATGTACATGTTTGACTTATTCACGTGTATAATTATTAACTGGTTAGCCCTAGCATTGATCTATGTCATCCTCAATGCATGATCCTTGAGATGGAGTAAGAACACCCTCAAGGTCAAAAGGAGTTTCACATGCATTCTTCATAGGCTCATTTTGGTAGTGAAACCAAAAACCTCTTGCATCATTGAAACAATTTTTTTTCCTTTATAGCAGGTCTAAAGCCATTATCATTCTCCATCAGTTCTTCATGTATCCACTCCCCATTAATGGTTGTCTCATGACCTTCATGAAACCAAGAACTTATCTCATTTGTGATAGAAGAAATGTATGGAGATTTATCTTCCTCCTTATGAACCATTCATTATCATGAAAGATGGGTTCTTGTGAACCACTACTGATGAATCATGGTTCAATGAGTTTGACTTGTAAAACTACACGATTGAATCCTGATAGCAATATCACAATATTTATATATCTAAATGTGTTATTTCCTTCAGCTAAAATTTGTGCTTATACTTATGTGATTGATGTATGTTTGTGAATGGGATCATAGTAATTTCTATTTGATGATGCTATTGTGTCTTTAAGGTTTATTTATTAAAGGGTGCATGAAACAAGTTTTAAATCCTTAAAAATATTTACATTTCTTAGGTTTTCTATTTGTCAAGTCTAGGCTTCGAGCCCAAGTCCAAGTCAAAAAATGGCTTGTCAAGTCTAAGGTGAGTCCTAGTCTTGTAACACTGGTGTGACAACATCGAGGAATAATGTATATTCCAATGAAGAGAGAACCCATCCTTGCTTCCAAAAAAACTATGGTATAGATATGGTTGGTCAAGATAAAACATCACTCTTATAGATAGTTCGAACCATAATCTTTAGTTCGAACCATAATCTTTCATGGCTACAAACACACCTTCATTATGTGTGTTCTTTATCCTATTAAAGAAATGGTGGAACATGTTGTAGATCAAATATTGCAACCCTAAGTCCACAAGAAGGTTACTTGTCCTGATTTTTGCAAATGTCTTTAAGATGTTCATCCTTCTTGAGTAATGTGAACTATTGATGTCAACTAGATCTTTGAAACTCTCTACAATCATGTGCAATATTGTAGAAGCTAGAGCTATATCTAATACTACAAATGACTGCTCAATGGAATCCTGATAACAATAGCATAATTTGACACATTGTAGGAAATACCTCCTACTTATCAATTGATTAGCTAAAGGGGCTCTATAATGAATGTTTCATAAGGCACAACACTTGCTGAAGGTTTTGCAAATGTGGTTGCAAGCTAAGTGGGCTTAACCTTGGGGGAAAAACTTTGTGGTTAAACACTTGAGCTGAAGTATACTGGAATGGGTGACCTCCCGGGAAGGCCTAGTGCCTCACCTATGTGAGCATCACCTAGATGCAATGAGTGCTAAGTGGGCCATTCAATATCATTTCAAATTTTTTGCTTTAAGCAACTTACAAATTTGCAACTTTAGACTCCTCCAACCTAAGGGATCGATCTGGTGGAACATAGCTCAGAGTGATTCCACGTGTTTCGGTGCAAAAAAGGACCATGCCTAGTGTAAAAATATCTATTTGGATGTGTTGGAATAGTCCGCTTGGTCACACAGGTTGCAAAACGAAAGTTGCACCACTTTGCAACTTTGCATTGCTTGCATTTGATGCTTTTTCCATCAAGGGAAAATCCGCCACCACTAGAAAAAAACTCTAAGATAGCCAAAACCGAGAGAGGTTTTTATAGACAGGCTCAACGCGATCCTATAGGATTAGACAAGAAGTTTCTAAGCATCATGGTATCTGATTAATAGCATGCTGAACTTTGCAGCCATTTTGCACTTTGGACCCTTAAGGGATCGATCCAGTGGAACATAGCTCGGAGCAATTCCACGTGTTTCGGTGTGAAAGAGGACCATTCCTAGCGTAAAAATACCTATTTGAATGTGTTGGAATAGTCTACTTGGTCGCACAAGTTGCAAAGTGAAAGTTGCACTACTTTGCAATTTTGCACAGCTTGAATTTGACACTTTTTGCATCAAGTGAAAATCTGCCGCCACGAGAAAACCACTCCAAGATAGCCAAAACCGAGAGAGGTTTTTCTAGAGGGGCCCAATTCCTTTTCTATAGGATTAGACGAGAAGTTTCTAAATTTCACAGTATCCAAGTAATAGCATGCTGAATTTTGCAACCATTTTGCACTTTAGACCCTTAAGGGATCGATCTGGTGGAACATAGCTCGGAGTGATTCGATGTGTTTTGGTGTGAAAGAGGACCATGCCTAGCATAAAAATCACTATCCAGACATGTTGCAATAGTACACTTGGTCACACAAGTTGTAGAACGAAAGTTGCACCACTTTGCAACTTTGCACTGCTTGCATTTGATGTTTTTTCCATCAAGTGAAAATCCGCCACCACGGGACAACCACTCCGAGATAGCCAAAACTGAGAGAGGTTTTTGTAGAGGGGCTCAACACAATCCTATAGGATCATATGGGAAATTTCTAAGTGTCACAGTATTTGAGTAATAGAATGCTGAAGTTTGCAGCCATTTTGCACTTTGGACCCTTAAGGGATTGATTCAATGGAGCATAGATCAAAGCGATTCCATGTATTTCAGTGTGAAAAAAGGCCATGCCTAGCATAAACATACCTATTTGGATGCATTGGAGAAGTTAGTATGGTAACATGAGTTTCAGAGCGAAAGTTGCACCACTTTGTAACTTTGCACTGCTTGAATTTGACACTTTTTCCATCAAGTGAAAATTCACTACCACGAGAAAACCACTCCAAGATAGCCAAAATCGAAAGAGGTTTTTCTAGAGGGGCCAAATTAATTTCTATGGGATTAGACGAGAAGTTTTTAAGTGTCACGGTATCCAAGTAATAGCATGCTAAAGTTTGCAGCCATTTTGCACTTTGGACCCTTAAGGGATCGATCCGTGGAACATAGCTCGAAGTGATTCCACGTGTTTCAATGCGAAAGAGGACCATTCCTAGCGCAAAAATACCTATTCGAATGTGTTGTAATAGTGCGCTTGGTCACACAAGCTGCAAAATGGAAGTTGCACCACTTTGCACCGCTTGCATTTGATGCTTTTTCCATCAAGTGAAAATTTTCCGCCACGAGAAAACCACTCCAAGATAGCCAAAACTGGGAGAGGTTTTTCTAGAGGGGCCCAAGGCCTTTCCATATGATTAGATGAGAATTTTTTAAGTGTAACATTATCCGAGTAATAACATACTGAAGTTTGTAGCCATTTTGCACTTTGGACCCTTAAGGGATCGATCTGGTGGAACATAGCTCAAAGCGATTCTACGTGTTTTGATGCGAAAGAGGACCATGCATAGCATAAAAATACCTATTCGGATGTGTTGGAATAGTCTTCTTGGTCACACAAGTTGCAGAAAAAAGTGCACAAATTGTTTACATGACCTTTATATGACCTTTTTCACATTGGTTACATTTCAAAATTCAAAGTTTGCAAATTTTCCTACTCAAGGCATTTACAAAACAAGGTGCTACTACACCAAACATGAACTCCAACCTTAAAATATTTGAGTATATCTCATTCTGTAATTAAATCTTATTACAATGTCTCTGGCACTTTGTTCTCTCAGATCTTTTACAATGCCACTCATACATTCAAGATTCTCTTTAAATGTCTACATCATAGGTGCTCATTATGAGGTTAACTTCAAATGAGTAACTTGAGATTCCCTTGCTAAGCTTCACATGCTCTCTTATAATGGCTTGAAATCAAAATTGAGATTTTTCAAAATCATCAAAATAAGTATGTTGCATTTCTTTTTTGGCTGAGATTCTCTTTGATGGCTCTTAAATCAACATTTCCTACAACGAAAGATAATCAATTTTTAGTAGTTTACTTACAAATCCGCAAAGTAAAAGAGAAAAAGGAAGAGCATCCAAAATGGAAATGAAATAAAAATAGATGGAAGGCACTTACAGATGTTGCATTCATGCATCAAAATAAGGATGTTGTATTGCTTTTCTAGTTGACATTCTCTTGGATGGCTCATATATCTGCATTTTTTGCAAGGGGACACCAATCACTGTAAAAGAAGATGATAGCATTGGAATCAAACAAGTTAATGTGCATACAAGTATAAATTAATAAAAGCCAATGTACATATACTTACAAATTAATCCAACGAACCATCTGGGTCTTCTCTACTCTTTATTGTGTCAAGTATTGCCTCATGGTCAGACTCATGGACCTTCCATAATGTATTTTTCAAAGGTCTACCCCCATATTTGGTCAAATGAACATTGGATGCCATGAAAAAGTTCGAGTAATGAAGAATCTTGCGATGCATGTCAAAGTCCTGAAATAGCCAATGTTTAACACTTGAATGTGGGTACCTTTTAAGCCATGTTCCAGTAACCACAACTGAGCCTATAGGGTATTCGATGTTTTCTCCATCTATAACTGGGGCCTCCAATTTATTTTTGGTCTCAACACAATGAAACAAGTAATTGTATGTTCCCTCTTCATTGTCTTCATTTGCAATAACTGCATAAACATGCCCTGCATTGATATGTGCAAAAAATCTCTTGAAATTTGTCAACATTACGAATACAATACAAATTAAGATCTAACGATATGGAATTTCAACAACTAAGAAAGTAGATATATCACCTCGTTGAACTAGATCTGATATGTGGTCAAAGTTGACCGATGATTCTATCTCTGTCAATTCCAATGTCATCAGAGGGCGATAGTGTGAAGTGGGATAAGATAACTTGTGAACCATTTGTCAACCCACTCCCCTGACTCTCAATCATTCCAATCTTTCATTGTACATGAAGAACAAAAGCATGCCATCTTTCGTGTATCGATACTCCATGAACCTGCATTTGAGCTAAAGAAAGAGTGTACCTCACTCGATCCTATTAGTGTACAATAGTCTTCATATGGTTCAATGTTAGTATCATCCATCAACCAAAAAAATCTATGAACTGAAGATGTACCTTCATTACTTGGACCCATCAAGGCATTACACCACTCGACGATTGATTTTACATATGTCAACTTTGCACTACCTTTATACTTTAAATCTTCTTGTGCTAATGCTCTTTTCACGCATACTCCTGCACCATCATGCTCCCCCTTTCCATGTCTGGCCTCACAAAAGTTCCACATATGTTGAACACATGCAATGACATGCATCCTGCACAAGTTCTTGAACTGTGCTGCACAGCTATTAGACCATATTATATGTTGATTGTATTTTATGCCCCTCTGAGCCAAACCACTGTAGAACATCTGGAAGCAACCTTGCACGAACTCTAGAGAATGTGTGCGATCATCACTAATGTAAAAGTGGTACTCCCTCGATACCTTCCTTTGCTCATCTATACTATCAGATGCATGAATGAATGCTATGTGCATAAATATTGAAACTTGTGTGGAGTTGTAATACTGTGACTACACCTCATGTTATGGCTATAGAGTGTAGTTCTCTAAAAATTCAACCACAGATACTATGCTTCTAGCTAGAAAGGTGTCCTTCCATAGCTTGAACTATGTGTCTAACCATCGAGCTCTATGGGTATGCATTGCATACTCAGACGGTATACTATCACGAAATATGGTCATAAATTGGTACACTGGAATCTTCTCAATAACCAAATCACACCTTTTTGCTTGAGACCCATCTTTTGTAGCATGTGCCACTATTTTATACTTCCTGAACTCTACTAGTTTCTATCCCACCTCATCTGTGCTTTCCATATGTTGACATACTGGCATACGCTGGAAGCCACTGCAATGCTCGCATGAACCATCCAAGCATGTTGTCCTATAGAATATCTGGCCATCCTCTATTTCACATAATTTTTTTGATAAGAACTCTCTTGAAGATTTTGGTGGGGCTTCTATGCCACAATCCTATAAAACATTGTTAGTATGCAAATCTAAACATACAGAAAGATAAACATCATAATGGTTAGAAAACTCAATATGTAGTCTACAACAACAAGTAGTGCATGTGTGATTTATCTTGACATAAAAAGGTTTAAGAATTTGAAAAAATCTTTGAGAAATACTAATTTGAGGATAATCATTTTCAAATTTTCGAAAAAATTGGGTTTGAGTCATATCCAAAAAATGCTTTGGATGTGGCTCATGATTCCGACAACCGATTCTCCTTCTTACCACATCCCTTTGATTCGGAGATGGCCTTGTGTTATTCTTCCAATAATCTTCAATTAGTGTTCTCAAGGTTTAGACAACTTCTTTATCTTTTCGTGATAGTCTCTCTGAGAATTCCCATAATTCATTTGTATCATTGCCCTCAATTCTTTGTCGCCTTTGAATAACTCTTGATAAAGGTTTATTACTAGTTCCCATTTGTTCACTAGTATTTTTAATTAGATGAGCTCTCTTTTTTTGATAGCTTACCAAGTTGATGTAATGACAAGTTGGGTGACATTACTATCCTTTGAGTGTGAGGTCTTACCCACACTCTCATAAGCATCCATTAGATTCTTCACAATAGTGTCTTCACTCGATGCATTCGATGTTCTAACCCAAGAGTCTTCATGATGTTCCTATACTTTACACCCCGCATCATTTCAACAAATAGTTGACATCTTGCAGTCTCATTTATCCTTTCAAAGAATCGCTCCCAAATCTTATCAACATATCTTCTAAAAGTGCGTCTTGAAATCTTACCTTCCATGTGCTTCAAAATCTCATCATGAATATTAATCAAATACTTTGTCTTTCTACGCAAAATTCTAGGTGGTCTCCTAGGTACATACATCTCAACATTAGAAATTTCATCAGTATTTAATTGAGGTGGGCTAGATTGCGTACCTTCAATCAAGGGTGGAGAAGAAGAGATACCTTGAGATTCACATGGGGATGATGGCATACCTTCTTCGTCAATTCTGAGTGATGATGTAATCTCAACTTGAGATGTGTTGGATGGTGTCCAGCAATATTTACTTGCGGTACATGGTGTCCCTCCATATTCACTTGAAGTAGATGGTGTCTATCCATATTCACTTGTGCTAGATGGTGTCCCTCCATATTTGGTTGTGCTTAATGGTGTCCCTTCATATTCACTTGTCATAGAGGGTGTGTCTCCAACTACGGTATCTGAATCTGTCTTACGATGATGCTTTCGCATTCGTGCCTATTGTGCTTCCAATTCCCATTCTCTTTTTGATGGTTGAGGTTCCTCTACAATAGGGTTGTTTTCATCAATCATTTCCAATTTCTTATTTTCACGATATGCCGCCTCCCAAACTCTCTCCTTTTCTTTCAAGGTTTCCTTCTCTTCGTCTGTTAGATCCCTCTTTGTCTTTTTCTTTGGCATGGCGGATAATTTTATCTGTACCATGGTAATGAGATGAATATTAGTTCCTAAGAAATGAATCCATTGAAGTTAATTGAAAAATATATGTTATTCAAGGCTTCATTTAAATAATACTTACAATCATCATGTACAAAAGTTAACCTAGCATGTAGAAAAACATGTACAAATTATGGAAGCACTAGGCTGGCCAGAGCACATTCCTAACTAAAAGTGAATAACCATGATGGTGATTCTGAAAACTAATGAGTGTAATGGAATTGTGAGTGTTTGATAAGTTTGTGGTGTAGGAGCACCTTGACAATCTATGCTTCCATTTTGAAATTTGATTCAATTTTGGGTATCTTCATGTTGTAAGAGGGTCATTAAAGATATTTTCCATGTACCGGTTATATGAGCTTTCAAAGGTGGTTGTTTGTTAGTTATAGGAATTGGGGGGAGTTGGTTTTCATTGAAATTTTTTTAAACAACCTCCATTGGCTCGAAGGGAGGATTTTTGTACATTTTGAAATCCATTTTTTTGATAAAAAAAAATGCTCTTTTGCAGAAATTCAATATTTTTTTTGTACTTTCGTGCACTTGTACACATCTATACAGCCTCCCCTTGATATAAAACCAAAATAATATTTTAGGAGAATGTCTTAAATCTCTAATGCATCAGTTCTGAGGGCTTAGCATTATGTTTGAAGGGAGCAATTGACAATTTTCTAAAACTTCTCATTTCAAGCTAGTCAAGGGTTTGAGTAGGATTTAATTATGAAATGACCATCCCACCTACTATTATGACTTGTTTCTTAGTGGGATGGCATGTACATTTTTAGATTAGGGTCTTTTGTTGTTGAACATGCCTTGGAATGAAACTAATGACAATAGGATGGGGTTCTTAGCTTAAACAAGCACTTTTCCATTAGAATTTGAGGAACCAAGGAGTGATTTTGAAAAAGTGTTGAAGGAGTGGTCTATGTAATGAACTTTTGACCTTGTGAAGGGTATTTTGAAGATGTTTGATGCTTTGGAATGGTTTGGTAAGGCCCGGGTATAGGAGTTTCTATAAACCCTCCCTCTTTGCATTGAAAAATGGGGGTTTTTGTATTGGAAGCCTAGTTGAGTGGGTAAGGTCCTAAGACCTAGAAATTATCTTATTTTGAGACCTAATTAAAGACTATTTTTGGGTTTGGAAGTGTGGTGTGAATATCTAAGGTTAGTTCCTTTATAAAATTGGCCTACTTGGAGGCCTAAAATAGTGGAAAGGTCAGTTTTCTTAAAGTTGTCCCAAAGGAGTCATGTGATGGGTTAAGGTATGTCTTGCAACTCTGAAATGGGTGCTACAATCATTCTTTTATTCTCATAGTTTTTTGGAAAGTTTTGGAGTTAAGGGCCCAAAACTGGTTTTGCATAGTAATTAGATTCCAAGGGTGAAATGTGGGAAATAATGTTTATGTTTGTTGTCCAGCTTGGAGGAGTGTTGGGATTGGTCCATTATTCCTTTTTAATATTCTTAGATGCCTCTTGAAGGCAAGTTGACATCTTCAATGGTTTTGGGTCCTTTGACTTTGCATAAAAAATGAGTATCACAGTTTGAAGTGTGTGCTTGGTTTGGGAGATACATGTGATAGTTTCTAGATGCTTTGCTACTAGTAATGTGGATAGTGAACAAAGGAACTAAGTTTTTGTGCAAGGGAAGACTTATGAAAGGTTTCATTTTTTTTGTACTAACTCAAACAAAGATTTATAAAGCAAATAATGGTTTGGTTGTGCCTTAAGAATTATAGTTTGTGTTTGTAAACAATGGTGCCATTATGGAAGATTTAAGACAACTTGTGAATGACATAATCATTGGCTGATGTTTTGAGGAACCTCGTTGATTGTAATCAGTTATTTTCAAGATTTTCAAGGTGATTTGAAGGTCCTTAAGGAATTGGGAACTCTTAATGCTAATTTGAGTATACGAATCAAATATTTTGTGAAGGGAAATATAGTTGAATAAGTGTGTCAAGAAAGGTGTTGATTTCTTCGTTTGTACTGCATCAGGTTTTGCACAGGTATTGGAAGGTGTTTGGACCCTTCAGAGGAATGGGAGAGGCTTGGAGTTGTCTTAAAGGATGAATTTTTGTGAATGGTTCTAAGTTTCTAATCCGCTTTATGCTATGTTACAATCAATTTTATGATGGTTAATCTATTTTTTTGAGTCTAAAAAAGAGTTGAAACCAAGTTCTAATGTTTTGATGAAAATATGATTGAGTTTGTTTATTGATCTTCTTCAATTAGCCTTGATGATTTGTGGATCCTAGTAGATGCTTTGCATCAAGATTAAAATGGTAATTGGCAAGTGTATATAATTGTGTATATAATGGTAATTTAAAATGTGCATTGACAACCTAAGGTTATGATGACAAACAAAAATGAAAGCAAGCCATAATAAAATGATAGAAAATGTGTACAGACTTCAAATACCTTAAAAACCAGACTTTCGAATGGAGAAGTTCAACCCAATTATGTAGCCTTAGCTTCTTCTTTCTTCAAACTCCACAACAATTTGACTTGTTCAAAAGCTCGTTCCCTTCCACACTTCAATTGTATATCAGTTTTCAATGGAATTCAAACTTCAATTGATATTATATGTCTTTCAACATGGAAAATCTTCTATTTCATGCAAAGGTGGTAAAAAGATCATGGAAAAGGTGATGAAATGTGAAAAACATGCTTGCACACTTCAAAACATCATCAAAAAGTTGCTTTTTATTTGAGCATGTACAAAACTAGGGGAATACGCAGACTGTGGGCCTTGAAATCATGGGTATATAGAGTTTTTTACCATTTTAGTGGAGTAAAAAATGTGCTCACATTATAATGTGAGCGTGTTATGTGAAATTTGGTTTTCTTAGTATATTTCTGAGAGTGGGAGAAAGAGAGAGTGGGATGGAGAGAGGGGAGATTGGGAGATAGAGAGGGGGGAGAAGGGAAGAGTGAGAGAAAGAGAGAGTGGGAGGGAGAGAGGGTGAGAGTGGAAGATAGAGAGGGAGGGAGAGAGAGTGGGAGAAAGAGAGAGGGAGAGTGGGAGAAGCTGAGAAGCTGAGGAGGAAGATAGAGGAGAGAGAGGGTGAGAGGGAGAAAGATAGTGGGAGAGAGTGGGGGGAGTGGGAGAAAGAGAGAGGAGGGAGAGAGGGGAGAGTGGGAGATAGAGAGGGAGGGAGAGAGGGGGAGAGTGGGAGAAGGGGAGAAGTGAAGAGTGGGAGACTAAGAGAGTGGGAGAGAATGGGAGATAGAGAGGGAGGGAGAGAGGGTGAGAGTGGGAGAAAGATAGAGTGGGAGAGAGTGGGAGGAGGGGAGAGTGGGAGAAAGAGAGAGTGGGAGAAAGATAGAGTGGGAGGGAGAGAGGGGGAGAGTGGCAGATAGAGAGGGAGGGAGAGAGGGGCAGAGTGGGAGAAACCCTAAACCCTAAAACCTCAACCCTCAAACCCTAATCCCTCAACCCCTATACCCTCTTAATCCCTCAACCCTCAACGACCAACCCGTAAAACCTAATCCCTCAACCCTTAAACCCTAATCGCTCAACCCCTATACCCTTTTAATCTCTCAACCCTCAACCATCAACCCTTCAACCCTAATCCCTCTACCCCTATACCCTCTTAATCCTCAATCCATCAACCCTCAACCCTTAAACCCTAATCCCTCAACCCCTATACCCTCTTAATCCCTCAACCCTCAACCCTTCAACCTTAATTCCTCTACCCCTATACCCTCTTACTCCTTAAACCCTCAACCCTCAAACCTTAAACCCTAATCCCTCAACCCCTATACCCTCTTAATCTGTCAACCCTCAACCTTCAAACCTTAAAACCTAATCCCTCAACCCCTATACCCTCTTAATCCCTCAACCCTCAACCCTCAACCCCTAAACCCTAATCCCTCAACCCCTCTACCTTCTTAATCCTCA